>BQKN01063050.1:188993-206713 GCA_022839385.1 Asparagus kiusianus
AAAAAAACTAGTTATCAATTGGTTCCTAACTATATATTCCTAGGATATTTCCTCCCACTGTTTTCCACACTGTACGCATGCAGCACTAGTAGAAAATGAAATATCGCAGACGGAATATCCCAGACAAAAAATTTTCCGTCTGGGATAATATATACTAGACGGAATTAAACCGTCGATGAATTTCCGTCTATAATAAACTATTCTAGACGGAAATTTCCGTCTAGAATAGTTATTTTAGACGGAAATATTTTTCAGTATAGGTATAGCGAGCATAGGTACGTATGCATACCGTATTTTTGCACGGTCTGATGCATGAACGGTACGACCCTCGGCACGATTCGATGATGGAGCCCGTCCATGGGATGTGACCACGCTTCTCTGAATCCTCGCATCTCCTCTTTCATGTCACCATAGAGAACCCTGTAAGGATTGCCTTTGATGCCCTGTTCCCATAGGAGTTTCTCGAGCTTCTTGGGCTTCCACCATAGGGAGCGGTAGGCTCTGAACGTGAGGTACAAGAAGAGCGCAGATAGCAAGGAAAATGCTGCTGCTGAAGGGAGAGGAAGGGGGGTCTCCATTTTGCTTCGCCTGCACCAGTGGTGAAGGATAAGGTGCGAGGCTGTGCTGGTTTTATATAGATTTGAGAAGCTAAACACACAGTCATTTTCAACTCGTTGTCCAATGTAAAATGACGTCTTGGACCGTTTCTTGACTTTTGTGACACGAGACTGCTGGAAACGGTGCGCAAGTTTTATCTTGGGGACCAAGTAGAGGAAGGGAGACTGAGAAGACTATGCCATGGAAGCTTCCCTTCCTTGGACTTCCTTGGTTGTGGCTGATAATAGATTAGAGCTCTTTGCAAATAAGCCCATTTGAGGCTCATATTTGCGTATGAATAGAGTGTGAACGCGGATAGTAAGTGGCTCCCCACCCACGTGCAAACTTATAAAAAAAAAAAACAAAGTTACTTCACGCGGTTTGTTACCGCGTGAAGAGATGACTTCCTCGTTTCCGTGTGAACGAGTTCGGTGTTGCGAATACTCGGCCCACGAACCCGATTATTAATTCACATCTCAACTATATACATAGCTGAGATTTGTTCCCTAGGTTTGCGCGCAAGGATTGATTTGTTTTGTGGCTGTGGCTGCGGGTGTTCTTTTCGGCAGAGCAAGCAAAAAGAGGAGGAGCAAAGAGAATTCTTTTGTGGCTGCAGGTGAAAAACACAGAGGACAAATTGTGGTTGTGTTGAGGTTTTTGTGCAGTCCTTGTGTTTTATTTGTAGAGAGATATTGTGAGGGATCTGAGAGTTTGTTTGAGGGTTTAGATTGTGAGTGGTTGTAAACCCTAGTTGTATTCTCTCTCTCTATTAGTGGATCTCCCCCCTCCTTGCCCCGTGGACGTAGGCAATTTGTCGAACCACGTAAAAATTGGTTGTATCGCTTTTGTGTGATTTGTAATAGCTTTTTAGGTTCCCTTGACGCGCATTCCTAGAGCTGACGAGAGGAAGAGCTAATATTCCACTTTGATGGGATATTAGACTTTAGATTCTTGTTCCTTTTGAGAAACATGAATTCTTATTGCGACTTGACTCTCTTATTGTTGTGCCGAAGTGCTGCCGAAATTTTCGCTGCGCGCAACAAGTGGTATCAGAGCCCAAATTTCAGATCTAGGGTTTTTTGGTGGAGGAAGATTCTTGTGTGAAGTTTGGTTCTTGGAGTTCTAGGCTTCGGTGGAGATAGCATTAGGAGTTACCGTTGGAGATTTCACTTTCCTCGTGTGGATAGGAGATCTATTTGGAATCCGATCTAGGGTTCAGTTGCGTGGTTCCTAATTTCTATCAAATTTGTTCTTTCTCTATAATTTAGAGTTAGTTCGCAATGGGAGAAGAAGGTGAAAGCAGCAAATCGATGGCGAGTATAATACAAGTTGGTTTTCAGAACACTAAGATTAGTGTGGTGAAATATGACGGTAAAATCAGCTTTGGTTTGTGGATGAGCGACATACAAGATGCGCTTAACGCTCAGAATTTGGAAGAGATCATCATGGTCCATGAGAGGCTACCTAAATATGAAGAGGCGGTATGGGAGAAGATGAATAGGAACGCTTGTGGGGTGATCAGGTCCTGTTTAGAACAGGAGCTGAAATATGATGTGATTGGGGTGACGTCTGCAATGAAGATGTGGGAAATTCTCAACAATAAGTACCTTACGAAGAGTGTTGAGAACCGGTTGCACTTGCTACGTAGGTTATTCAGATTCCAGATGTTCAGAGGCACCTCGCTTGCGGCTCATGTGAACAACTATACGAAGTTGTTATCGAACTTGGCGAATATTGATGAGAAGATATCGGATGAGTACAAGACGATTATTTTGTTGGGCTCCTTACCGGATGAGGAGTATGATACCTTCGTGCTCACTTTGTTGAACGGAAGATCTTCTATCAGCTATAGTGAAGTGACTAACGCATTGACCAATTACGATTTAAGGAGGAAGGATAAGGAGACTTCCTGTGCTAGCACTTCAGGTGAGGCCTTGTCGACGAGAGGTAGAAGCCCATATCCGAAAGGTGGTAATAGAGGGTCAAAGTCTAGAGGCCGCCACCAATTAGCAAAGAACCAATGTGCATTCTGCAAGGAGCAGGCACATTGGAAGAGAGACTGTTCGAAGCTCAAGGAGAAAGAGAATGGCAAGAAAAAGGGCCAGAAGGCCAATGAGGTGAATATTACGAAAGACGATGATTCCGATGATTCGTGCTTTTCTCTATTGATTACTCCGGAGGTGAACCATGTGGATACATCAGATTGGATGCTTAATTCCGGCGCTACTTATCATGTGACCCCTAGACGAGACTGGTAATTTGCATCTTTTGAGAAAGTCGACGGGGTGTTGTTGTCATGGGAAATGATCAATCCTGTGGCGTTTGTGGGATAGGTATCATTCGGGTTAGGATGCACGATGGAGTAGTCCGTGAATTGAAGGAGGTGAGATTTGTTTCTCAACTGAAGAAAAATCTTATCTCAGTTGGAGCTTTGGAGGCGAAGGGATTCAAGGTGACTTTCGAAAACGCTGTAGCGAAAGTTACTAAAGGATTATTGGTGGTGATGAAGGGAATCCGCAATCGAAATTTGTATTATCTGAAGGGAAGCACCGAGATTGGCTAGGTTGCTTCGGCTATTTCAGAAGTGGATATGAGCAGACTTTGGCACTATAGGTTGGGGCACGCAGGTGAAAAGTCACTGCAGACATTGTGCAAGCAGAGGCTATTGAAGGGAGCCAAGAGTGGGAAGATTGAGTTCTGTGAGCATTGTGTTCTTGGCAAGAAGACGAATGTGAAGTTCGGGACTGCCATTCATCAGACGAGGGACATCCTGGACTACGTGCACACAGACGTTTGGGGTCCCACCAAGACTGCATCACTTGGTGCTCAACATTGGTTCGTCACTTTTGTAGATGACTATTCTAGGCGTTGTTGGGTGTACACCATAACAAAGAAGAGTGAAGTCCTAGATTTGTTTGTGGAGTGAAAGAAGAGATTTGAACTGCAGACTGGGAGAAAGATCAAAACGTTGCGATCCGACAACGGTGGTGAGTATACTTCTGACCCCTTTCAGCAGCTATGTCGAGACGAGGGCATAGAGAGACACTTCACAGTTAGTCATACACCACAGCAAAATGGGGGTGGCAGAGAGGTTGAATCAGTCTTTACTGGAGAAGATCCGATGCTTATTGTCGCAAAGTGGTTTGGAGAAGATCTTTTGGGCTGAGGCACTTACGTATGCGAGCCACCTCATTAATAAGCTGTCTTCATCTGCGATTGGGGAGAAAACCCCTATGGAGATGTGGTCGGGAAAGCCAGCACATGACTATGACCAGCTCAAGGTATTTGGGTGCCCTGCATATTATCATGTTAGAACTGATAAATTGGAACCTCAAGCTAGGAAGGCCATATTTGTAGGATTCAAGCGTGGTGTCAAGGGATACAAGCTTTGGGATCCAGTTGATAAGAAGATTGTGCTGAGTAGGGACGTCACGTTTGATGAGGCTTCTATCTTGAAGCTTCCCAGCTCTCATCAGGTGGAGAGCGACCCTGTTCGCGGGAAAATTCGTGCCTTTCTTCATTGATATCATTGCTATCTCAGTTAACAACTTTATGCGTTACAAAGATCCGGTCTTTTTATAAGATCCGGTTACAATGAAAATCAAAATACGAAAAAGAAAGATTACAATTTGTTTCCTTTTATGTCGAACGAATCGCGAGCTCCTGTTTTGCGGTCACTCGCTTTGTGTGGGTTCTTTGCCAGCGCCGGGGTTATTTGCCGTGGACCACCGCGTGATCTCGATCCGGTCGGATCTACACGATATGACAGGTATTATCTCACGAAGGAAATAATAGCCGAGTGGGGTACTAATTCACCAAGGAAATAGTAGCCTAAGTGTCGAAATCGACCAAGCGAATTCGAGACTCTTCTCGGGATCTAAGAACCAAGCTTAGATTCGGAGGAAAATCGTGTAGATCTCAGATCCGATCCTCTCGAACTCCTGCCTTGTTTGACGTTGACGTTCGCTGAGCACCAGATCTGGAATTCCAAGTCTCCGAAGCCTTCAAAGTTTGGATCTTTGTTTAGATCTGAGTCTTCAATCCAGCAGGGCTTCGCCTCCTCCAAAATCCAACCCCCTAAATGAACCAACACAAGGCCTATTTATAGGCACTCAGAACTGTGCGTTTGCACAGTTCTGAGCCTAGCCACCTGTGGGTGGCTCGGCTCTTGGCCGAGCCCCCTTAGGTGTTCCGTCGTTTCGGTTTTTGGTGTTTCCGGTCCTCTGTTGTCCGGGTTCCGATTCGTTGTTGATCTGGACTTCGATTCGGTTGTGTGGTTGACTTGTTCGGATTCGATTCGTTTTGATCCGATTCCTGATTTGGCAGTAAACCCACTTCTGAGTTCGAGTCCGAAACCGATCTTGATTCGATCGTCATATCACCGAGTTCGCTCTTGTTTAGATGACTCGGTGATTCCCCGAAACGTTGGTTTGATTCCGCGTGCGAGTGGATGCGTTCCAATACTGGGGTGCGATTTGTTGGCTTCGTTGCCTCGTTAACCTGCTCCGTTGTGTAAGGTTTGGCTTCGGCGTTAGCGGGATAACGGTCGTGCTTGGATACGTCGCTCGATAGTCCGCTTGTTGAATCGGCATCGTCGAGCTGTATCGTGGGACATATAGGAAATTTTATACGTCTACAGATACCCCCTCCAAAGTATTTCAGCCTCGTTCTTTTATAGAAGAGTCTGGAATACTTTGGATGTGATTGTCCCAACCTTTAGTCGGTGTGACGGGACTTTGGAATGGCTTCTGTTCTGGATTCCTTCAATTCCACCAGGTCATTCAGTGCTTTGTAGAACGCCTGTGAGGATTCCGGTGCTGCATTTATTGTCTGACCGTTGTCGGAATTTCGAACTTTGAAGTCGATCCTTGATTTCTTGCTTTTTTAGCTCGAGTTTGCTGCTTCAACACAGAACTGATCATCGATTGACTGCGTTGAATCCCCATTTACAACGCGTTGTCCGGCGTTTGAACTTCGTTGCGACGCATTGTCCGGCGTCCAGGCTTTATTGTGACGTATTGTTCGACGTCTGACACAGTTTATACTCGTACGTCTGCTGGAGTATACACAGTTTAAGCTCTTAAGGTATTGGAGCGTGGCGGATACTCGAGTCACGAGACCAACCCATAGAATTGATGCGTTAATGACTCGTACTTATAGAATTTTTGGCAAATTCCCAGCCATCAACGGATTTGATGAGCCTTTACCGACTACCGTTTGAGTCGGGCTAGCATGCGGATTGTTTAAGTCCGTTCCGCATGTGACGTTAAGCTAAAAGAGTTAACCCTTTTAGTACTACGATATTGAATACGTAGACTTCGTCTTTCTCCTGTGAAAAGACTAAACAGCAACGTGTATGAGACGTTGACTTAGGATTTTTGGCAAATCCTCAGCCTTCAACGGATTTGAGGTGCTCTTACCGATTACCGTTTGAATCGGGCTTACATGCGGATTGTTTAAGTCCGTTCCGCATGTGACGTTGTGCTAAAGGAATGAACTCCTTTAGACTTTGTGCTATGATGTTGAATACATAGACTTTACCATTTGTTACGGGAATAGGCTACCCGGCGACGCGTATGAGGCGCTGACTTTAGGGTTTTTGGCTAACCCCCAGCCTTAAACGGATTTGATTAGCCTTTACCGACTACCGTTTGAGTCGGGCTAGCATGCGGATTATTTAAATCCGTTCGCATGTAACGTTGTGCTCAGAGATTGAATTCTCTGAGACTTTGTGCTATGACTTCGAATTCATAGACTTCGCCATTGTTGTGGGAATAGGCTACCCAGCGACGCGTGTGAGGCGCCGACTTATCCTTACTTAGGCTTCGGGATAAAATTCCCCAGAATCGAACTCTGGTATCTTTTTCAATCGGAAAAAGACTAAACCGGCGACGCGTGTTAGGCGTCGACTTATCCTTGCTTAGGATTCAGGATGAAATTCCCCATGCGTGTGAGGCATGGATTCCGGTGTTATTAATAACAACCTGCCATAATGTTGAATATGCGGACGGGCGTTCTTTTCAAACGGTCAAGAACTAACCGGCGATGCGTGTTAGGCATCGACTTATCCTTACTTAGGTTTCAGGATAAAATACCCCAGAATCGAACTCTGGCGTCTTTTTTCAATCGGAAAAAGGACTAAACCGGCAGCGCGTGTTAGGCGCAGACTTATCCCTGCTTAGGTTTCGGGATAAAATGCCTAGGATGAATCCTAAATTGATAAACTTTTGAAAAAGATTGGTGTGGGGAAGGAAGAATTTTATATTCTATTCCCTGTTTGAAAAGGAGACTCGGGGTGGGATCTCCACCCCCAGAATCCGGAAAGGTGAAACTAAGAGTGGGATCTCCACTCTGAGAATCCAAGCGATTCGGATAACCCTAACTGTCAGAAGGTTTGATTACCGAGGTAAAGATGAATTTCTCGTTTATCGAGAATAAATTGTGGTTTTGGTCCTAACTGTAGGAAGGTTTGACCAAGCGGGAGTTTGAGATGACCCTAACTATAGGAAGGTTTGATCACTCGATTTGAAAGTGGACCTCTCGTTCATTGAAGGAATCGAGAGGGGATTTTGGTTGTGGTCCTAACTGTAGGAATGTTTGACCAAGTGGGGGGTTTGAGACGATCTTAACTGTAGGAAGGTTTGATCGCTCAATTTGAAAGTGGACCTCTCGTTCATTGAAGGAATCGAGAGGGGATTTTGGTTTTGGTCCTAACTGTAGGAAGGTTTGACCAAGTGGAAAGTGAGAGTGAGAGTACAAATCACAGCAGGAGTGTTAACATGTACACATCACTCGGAAGGAATTCCTGGTGTTAAGTTACAAGGACTTAACACAAAGGGGTTTGACAATTCGTCAATTATATTCGGACTCTAACAAATGAAAGTGTTGAGTGCACGAACATAGCGAAAGTTTGAAAAAATTTTGGTAAATTAGGAGTTAGTGTTTACCACTTCATTCGTCATGACCGGGTTATCCCTAAGAACATTACGTTTAACATTCTTCCGGGAACTTCCCGTTACATGATTTATCCACCCCCAGCTTCCTTTACCGAACTGGATTTATTGTTGCATTAATCGCATGATCGGGTTATCCTTAAGAATACCACGCATGGCACTCTCCAGGAACTTCCCGTGGAAGAAAGGAAATAGTTTAGACTCTTATACCTATTGGAGTATCAGGGAGCAGTTTATACTCTTATACCGATCGGAGTTAGGGAATACAGTTTATACTCGTGCACCCACTGGAGTTTTACATTCAACTTAATTGAGCGATATAACGCCTGCTTCCACCAAGGTTTGGATACTGTTCTTGAGTGTAAAGCAATCCTTAGTGGGATGAAGGATCCTCCTATGGTACGCGCAGTACTTCGGATCCGCAATATCATCAGCTTCCTCCTGATTGATGGTAGGTGGCAGCTTGATCTTGTTATTTGCAAGGAGTGATTCAAAGATGGCTGTAACGTCTTCATCCTTAAAAGAATACTCTCTTTGGAGTTTCGGACCCGAGTTCTTTTGTTGTCTCCGGGACTGCTGTTGTGACGTTTGATTGGCATCAACAGCTGCTGCAGGTGTCTTGCCCTTACCACGGGAGGCGAAGTTTGAGCTTGGAGGATTAGTCGTCGATTGACTCCTCTCGGCCTTCTTCCTTCGGAGGAAGCGTTCGGCTTGTTCCCCTCGGACCTTCAAGTCTTTCCAGGTATTGGACGGCGCTGTTCCCATTGCTTCCAACACATCCAATGAAAGATTGTTGTGGCAGGTCTGGAGAATGAACTCCTCCGTGATTGGATCCCGGCAATTTAACGCTTTGTTCCGGAACCTTTTGACGAAGGTTTCGACTAACTCCCCGTCCTTTTGTTTCTCGTCGAGCAACGTTCCGATGGATATCTCGGTGTCGTCGTCGAAGAAATTCGCGAGGAATTTTGTCTCCATGTCGTCCCAGCTATGCATGCTACCGGGTTTGAGGCGGCGGTACCAATCGAAGGCGGCTCCGCGAAGAGTGCCAACGAATGACCGCACCATCAGAGGCTCATTGCCGGAGATAACACCCAGGTGCGATTTGAAATAAATCAAATGCTGGGTGGGGGAACCCCTTCCATCGAACGGCGTGAAGTTGATTAGACTAAACTTCGCCGGATAGGGGATTGAATCCCACTCCCTTGGGTATGGACAAGGAATGCCCGTTTTCTTCACCTCTTGAGCTGACATCAAGGTATTGATTTTGCTCTCGAGGCTTTTGATCTTCGAGTTTTCATCTGTATCTTCGTTGACATCCTCATTACCACCCCCTGCGTTGATGGGAGGGTCATCGGCATTGCGAGTTTCATCCGTATCTGTATGCTCAACTTCCTGAACAACCTGATTACGGTGGCTTGGTTCGCCTTGATGGTTCCTCAGTGCCTGGACTTGCTGCTCATGCATCTCCCTCATGGTCTGCATGGCCATCTGCATCTCGAGCCTGAAGGTCTCCTGTTGTTTGGCCATGGCTTCTTCGAGCATCTTGGCCACTTGTTCCGCGCTTATCATGAATGACTCGCGGGGTTCTCCTTCGCTGGATACGGTGTTATCAGACGCAACCGCAGAGCATGCATCTGATTCCTCATCTTCTGAAGGTGAGCTTATCCGAACCCTACCATAAGTTCCTCGTGCGATAGCTCCGGACTGCAGACGGGTTAAACGCCGAGATGCTCCCAGAATTGACTCGAGATCATCCCGTGCCAATGTCCTTTTGCTGGTCACGTTAGCGGTGACCCTTGGAAATTCTCCATCTTCAACCACCGCTCTCCTTCGTCGGGAACGCGTAGGCCTTGGCTTTGGCGTCTCAGTGCTGAGCCTTTCGAACACCGAAACCCTTTTGGGGACCGTCTTAGTGCAATTACACTGAGACAATACCGCCCGAATGAG
The DNA here is from genome assembly GCA_022839385.1 of Asparagus kiusianus. NCBI lineage: Eukaryota > Viridiplantae > Streptophyta > Magnoliopsida > Asparagales > Asparagaceae > Asparagus > Asparagus kiusianus. The sequence continues at coordinate 198,491 of BQKN01063050.1, forward strand.
TTTGGAACAGGGGCACTGAGTCTCTATCCTCTGGGGATTCCTTTTTCTGGATTTGTTCGTACCCCCAGCACGATAGTACAGCTCGTCATTTTGGAATTCGGAGCAACTTATCGTGTGTTGGAACGACTTCCCAGGTATAACGTCATCGTCATCGGACAACAATGTTTCCTTCTGGGAGTAATTTGCCTTATTTGGACTTTCGAGAGTCACTCGCCTCGAAACGCGCCTTTGTGGGTGTAAATTCTCAACGGGCTCCCGAACTTCGATGCGCAAGTTAGTGCGCTCGGGCGCCGTGAACTTCTTATCATGCTGAAAGTGATAACGACCCCCAGCATGTTGATTAGTTCGGAGCCTCTTCATCGGGCCCAAGCATTCATGGATTTTGCTGCGCTCATCGGGAATTGGATCGAGGCGCTCCAAGACTGACCTCCTTCTCCGGGATGGTTCGGGAGGTTGAACTTGTTTTGAAGGCTGCATTGATTGTCCCTTGGCCTGAGTTGCAGTTTCAGACTTCGGCTTCCATATTTGGCGGGCTGGTGGCGGCTTCTTGGCCATCTCCCTCTGCAACCTTCTACGGGCTTCTTGGACTTGAGCCCGTGCTTGCGCTGAGAGTGCGCGGCGCTTCCGAATGCGTTCCTCCAGAGTTGAACGGTTCCGTTTGACGCGGATCCATTCGTTCGTTGGCGGTTTGGAGGAGCTGCCGTTCATCGGTTGTTGAGGCTGTTTGCCTCTTCTGTTCTTCAGATCCGTGTTGTAACGGATCCCGTCTACAGATTCCATTGCCCTTGCGATTTGTTTCGCAAGGCGTTGACGTTGCCTTTGGCGGGCTCTCTTTGAGAGAGTCACTACGCCCTCGGCAACGGAAGATTTGGCCAGAGCGGATCTGACCTGGTTGGAGGTTGGGGAGATCTCACCCAATGCAGCTTCGGCATCAAACATGGTGAGATCTTCGTTGGCAGCTTCAACTTCTTCGTACCAACGAAGTTTCCTCTTGGAGGAGAGCTTTGGAGACTTGGACTTGTGGGAGGAGGTAGATCCGGACGAGGACGACAGGTACGCCTCGAACTTCTGTTGGTCGAACTCGTATTCGACCTCCTCCACGACCGGAATCGGGATCCGCGGCTGCGACGCAACGATCTCGTCGGCGAGATCGGTGGCTCCCACTGTGGTCGCCAGATTGTTCGCGGGAAAATTCGTGCCTTTCTTCATTGATATCATTGCTATCTCAGTTAACAACTTTATGCGTTACAAAGATCCGGTCTTTTTATAAGATCCGGTTACAATGAAAATCAAAATACGAAAAAGAAAGATTACAATTTGTTTCCTTTTATGTCGAACGAATCGCGAGCTCCTGTTTTGCGGTCACTCGCTTTGTGTGGGTTCTTTGCCAGCGCCGGGGTTATTTGCCGTGGACCACCGCGTGATCTCGATCCGGTCGGATCTACACGATATGACGGGTATTATCTCACGAAGGAAATAATAGCCGAGTGGGGTACTAATTCACCAAGGAAATAGTAGCCTAAGTGTCGAAATCGACCAAGCGAATTCGAGACTCTTCTCGGGATCTAAGAACCAAGCTTAGATTCGGAGGAAAATCGTGTAGATCTCAGATTCGATCCTCTCGAACTCCTGCCTTGTTTGACATTGACGTTCGCTGAGCACCAGATCTGGAATTCCAAGTCTCCGAAGCCTTCAAAGTTTGGATCTTTGTTTAGATCTGAGTCTTTAATCCAGCAGGGCTTCGCCTCCTCCAAAATCCAACCCCCTAAATGAACCAACACAAGGCCTATTTATAGGCACTCAGAACTGTGCGTTTGCACAGTTCTGAGCCTAGCCACCTGTGGGTGGCTCGGCTCTTGGCCGAGCCCCCTTAGGTGTTCCGTCGTTTCGGTTTTTGGTGTTTCCGGTCCTCTGTTGTCCGGGTTCCGATTCGTTGTTGATCTGGACTTCGATTCGGTTGTGTGGTTGACTTGTTCGGATTCGATTCGTTTTGATCCGATTCCTGATTTGGCAGTAAACCCACTTCTGAGTTCGAGTCCGAAACCGATCTTGATTCGATCGTCATATCACCGAGTTCGCTCTTGTTTAGATGACTCGGTGATTCCCCGAAACGTTGGTTTGATTCCGCGTGCGAGTGGATGCGTTCCAATGCTGGGGTGCGATTTGTTGGCTTCGTTGCCTCGTTAACCTGCTCCGTTGTGTAAGGTTTGGCTTCGGCGTTAGCGGGATAACGGTCGTGTTTGGATACGTCGCTCGATAGTCCGCTTGTTGAATTGGCGTCGTCGAGCTGTATCGTGGGACCTATAGGCAATTTTATACGCCTACAGACCCGACGGAGGAGATATCGCAGGTGGTGGAGATCGATACAGCTCCACATTGTCCAGATGGTATAGTATCCATGCAGGTGCCGATTGAGGTGACGCCAGGCGAGCACGACGGTGACACGGAGGATACGGGTACTGATGTGCAGGATCAGGAACCAACAGCTCAGGTTCAGGATTCTATTGTGGTTCGGAGACAGAGGAGAAACATACAGATGCCAGCACGGTATGCCGACACAGTTACGTATGCACTTCCGGTGGAGAGTATCGATGAGTTGGTGCCTACTACATTTAGAGAGGCTGAGCAGAGTTCGGAGGCTGATTCGTGGCAGGTGGCTATGCAAGAGGAGATGGAATCTCTTCATAATAACGATACATGGGAGCTTGTTGAGCTTCCAAAGGGACGGAAGGCGATTGGTTGCAAGTGGGTATACACGAAGAAGGAGGGCATTGATGGCACTCCATTGATGTTCAATGCTAGGTTAGTTGCGAATGGCTATGCACAAGAGGAAGGTATTGACTATAATGATGTTTTCTCTCCGGTGGTGAAACATTCTTCGATTCGGATTTTGCTAGCTTTGGTGGCACAGTATGGTTTGGAGTTAGATCAATTGGATGTGAAGACGACATTTCTTCATGGTGATCTTGATGAAGAAATATATATGACTCAGCCATTGGGATTCCGAGCTGCAGGGAAAGATAAGTTGGTTTGCAGGTTGAAGAAATCGTTATACGGTTTGAAACAGTCTCCTCGACAGTGGTATAGGCGATTCGATGGTTTTATGATTGGTCATTCGTACACTTGGAGCCAGTTTGATCCTTACGTATATTTTCGCAAGTTGAAAGGAGGTGCGTACATTTATTTGTTACTCTATGTCGATGACATGTTGGTTGCCTCTATTTTCAGGTCGACTATAGATGAATTGAAAGTTCAGCTTTCAAATAAGTTTGAGATGAAGGACTTGGGTGAGGCGAAGCGCATTCTAGGGATGGAGATCGGTAGAGACAAGAAGAAGGAAAGAATTTGTTTGACACAAGTGGCTTATTTGAAAAAGGTTCTACAGCAATTCCATGTTAGCATGGATACGAAGCCAGTTGGTGTACCTTTGAGAGCCCATTTGAAGCTTTCAGCTGGTCTTTCACCGAAGTCAGTTGAAGATCGAGAGTTGATGTTAAAGACTCCATATGCGAGTGCTGTTGGGAGCTTGATATACGTGATGGTATGTACGAGACCGGATTTATCACAGGCGGTGAGCATGATTTCGAGATACATGCACGATCCAGGAGTGGGTCATTGGGACGCTGTGAAATGGATTTTGAGGTATATTCGAGGTACGCTCAATGTTGGTTTGGTTTATGAGCGGGACACTACAGGTGGGCAGTTATGCATTGGTTATGTTGATTCGGATTATGCCGGGGATTTGGATAAGCGCCGGTCTACGACAGGGTATGTGTTTACTTTGACTCGTGCACTTGTGTGTTGGAGATGTACCTTACAGTCGATGTTGGCTTTGTCTACGACGGAGGCAGAGTATATGACAGTTACGGAGGCTGTAAAGGAGGCTATTTGGCTTCGAGGACTTTTGAAGGAACTTGGTATATCGCAGAAGTCTGTCATTATTCATTGTGATAGCATGAGTGCTATCTATTTGGCGAAGAATCAGGTTTTTCATGCTAAGACGAAGCACATTGATGTTCGTTATCACTTCGTTCGGGATGTGCTTGAAGATGGTGATGTGGAGATTGTGAAAGTCCACACGAAGGATAATCCGGCGGATATGCTCACTAAGGTGGTTCCGAGCAACAAATTTGATCATTGTCGAAACTTGTTGCACATTCGTGATTGTTGAGGCCGTTTGCGGCCATTTGGATGAACTACGGGAGACTTGATTCCTTAGGCAAGAGGATACGTAGGCAGTCTTTATGATGCAGCCGGTTTGGATTAGTTGATGGGGGTGAGATTGTTTGGACTCTCGTTTGGGTTCTCGACTTGTTGCGGATTGAGTCCGTACTGGACACAACAAGTAGGATATTTGGTTGCTTGGTGTCGGCTTAGTTTTGGGAAAACTTCACCGAGGTGGAGAATTGTGAACGCGGATAGTAAGTGGCTCCCTACCCACGTGCAAACTTAAAAAAAAAGAACAAAGTTTACGCGGTTTGTTACCGCGTGAAGAGATGGCTTCCTCGTTTCCGTGTGAACGAGTTCGGTGTTGCGAATACTCGGCCCACGAACCCGATTATTAATTCACATCTCAGCTATATATATAGCTGAAATTTGTTCCCTAGGTTTGCGCGCAAGGATTGATTTGTTTTGTGGCTGTGGCTGCGGGTGTTCTTTTTGGCAGAGCAAGCAAAAAGAGGAGGAGCAAAGAGAATTCTTTTGTGGCTACAGGTGAAAAACACTGAGGACAAATTGTGGCTGTGTTGAGGCTTTTGTGCAGTCCTTGTGTTTTATTTGTAGAGAGATATTATGAGGGATCTGCGAGTTTGTTTGAGGGTTTAGATTGTGAGTGATTGTAAACCCTAGTTTTATTCTCTCCCTCTATTAGTGGATCTCCCCCTCCTTGCCCCGTGGACGTAGGCAATTTGCCGAACCACGTAAAAATTGGTTGTATCGCTTTTGTGTGATTTGTAATAGCTTTTTAGGTTCCCTCGACGCGCAGTCCTAGAGCTGACGAGAGGAAGAGCTAATATTCAACTTTGATGGGATATTAGACTTCAGATTCTTGTTTCCTTTATGAAACAAGAATTCTTATTGCGACCTGACTCTCTTATTGTTGTGCCGAAGTGCTGCCGAAATTTCCGCTGCGCGCAACATAGAGTTGCCTGTAGATTGTTCTTATGCCAATTATAGTTGAAGATCTGCCCTCTTTACTATGAGGAGCACGTACTCAGTGGCGGAGCTAGAAATTTATTATAGTGGTTTCACGATGTATAAGGATGAAAGTACTGATTATTCTCTCATATTCAACATAATTAGGAACTTTAATGAGATGTAAAAGATATATTTAACTATGTACAATTACAATTGACCCCTATGTATATTTGACTATGTACAATTACAGTTGACCCTTACGTCTCTTTATATTTTGAAAATATTGCATTATAGCCTCATTTAAAATACTAATAAATACATTCTTTCCGATATAAGTTACTAAGGTGTCGTTCATCCACTAATCTCCCTTTCAATTGCATAGATTTACAACTTTCATTGCAAAAGACAATCTCTCCATGAAAGCCGTTGTCGTTGTTAATATCAGTTCTAACTTCATATACTAGTTTAATTTTTTTTGCTTTGACACCACCCTCTATTAGCTACCTCCGCCCCTGCAAGTACTTATATCTGAAACTATTTTAGTAGCACTTACGCCCTCATCAGACGTATTTATTTAGAAGTTAGGTTAAGATCTCAGTTGGGTACTCGTGATGGTAAATTGCTTTTTTTGCCCTTAGTATAACTGGAAAAAACTAAAAATTGCCTCTAAATCAGGGGCAAAATTGTAACGCTGTCTGAGATTCAAGGATATTAGTGCTAATAAAAAGTTTAGGTGTGTATATAAATGACTATACCGTCGTAGAAAAGGGTGAAGCAGCAATTAACCTCTTTCTATTATTCGATTGGAAGATATCTAACGGCATTTTCCGTGGAAATTTTTATCTCATAGTGAAGCTTGTTTGTCGACAAGCATAGTAATAAGGCATATGATTGCATATATTTGGTAGAAAGCATAGGTAGTATTTGAATCAAGCATTGGAATTGACTGCATAATTTTCATTGGAATTGACTGAATAGTTTTCTTAGTCCAATTTATTGTGTGTTGCATGTTTCACCTAGACATCTTCTCTTGCTCCTGATGTTTGTGTGTTATTTTCTAGTATTGTGTCGGATTCATAGAAATGCTTTGCTGTATACAGGACAGCCTGAAGATAAAAGTAAGGTGATGGTTCAGGTTGTTTTTTATTCCTGTTACGTAGCAGACGGCTTTACCTCGCTGTATAGTATAGTTGATTGAATAATGGGTACAAGTAGCCCTGTCCAAAAAGCCCCGAGGCCCAGGCCCATCCGGGTCGGAACCCGGCCCGGCCCGGGGTCAGCCCGGAAACCCGGGTCAGACCCGGGTCCGGGTCCCCCTGCTGACGCCCGGCCCGGACCCGACCCGACCCGGAACAGTCCGGCCGAGCAACGAAACCGGGCCGGGCGGCTCAGGCCCGGAGCCCGGCCCACCAACAACGGTCACCAACACCAGCAACGGTCACCCTTGGTGACCGTTGCGGGCAAAAAACGGCCCGGGCCGGGTTGGCCCGACGAAAACGTTGGTGACCGTTTTTGCCAAACGATCACATTTGTGACCGTTTTGGCCAGGCCGGGCCGGGCCCGACCAAAACGGTTATTTTGACGTTTTGGCTGTTTTGTACCTTACGACGGTAAAAAAACGGCTATTTTGTGAGGGTTTTTTGGTCATTTGCCTAGGAGGCTCTCTCTATAAATAGAGGGGGGTTTTTACTTCTTCTCCTCACACTAAAACTCATCTACTTCTCTCTAATACCCTCTTATACAATCTTATACTCTCTTATAATCTCTTATACTTTCTAATCCTTTCATCAAATGACTTCTGAATCTGATTATGAAAAGCAAAATCTATCTCCTACCGATATTGAAATGAGTCCTCCTACAACAACAGCTACTCCTCCTACCAATCCTACCAGTGGTAATCCCGAATCCGATGGCGACGAATCTGGACCAAGAGCTCCTAAAAGCCCGAGATCCGATGTGTAAAAGCCCGAGATTCTACAAAACCCTCTTTAAGTTTGGCCGTTTTTGAGATAGCCCTATTGAACTTTAGAAAGGTCACTTATTCCTCATCAGTTTCGTTATAAATAACACCTAACTCACACTGTTAGACCTAATTGTGCACGAGAAAATCATGTGTCTCCAAATGACCAAAATGCCCCTCATAAAAATCCTTTTCTTACCCTCTCTAGCCCTTTTTCTTAACTTGGTAGCAAGCACCATGTATCTCATACCATTGGAGTATTCAAAGGAGGACAAGCATATGTATCAAAATGATATAAGGTGGAAGGACACGCTTCTTGTGAAATTCCCAAAAGTTTAGTTCCACATCAGTGGGCGACTAAACAATTGAGTAGTTTATAAGTGAAGTCATATGGCTCAAGTGTAGCATTGGCTAGTTGATTTTGGCAGCGGTTTGAGCCAAGCAACGCGCTACACTCAGTAGGCACCAGGACTTAATTCGCCCCCATTGGACTAGTGGGCCATGGGCGTGACATTCCACCCCACCTGGCTAGTGGGCCCAGGGCATGACATTCCACAACCAATTTTATATCACTACAACAATTTGAGTAGTGCAAATAAAATCCTGAATCAGTGTAGATGATATATAATTTTGTTTCCCCAAATACGGGATATCTTGATTCTCCCTCGTGAAGTGGGGCTTAAGAAATAATGAAATATGTAGAGAGGCTCTCATACTTTTTTGCATAAGGAAGATCTTATATTTGCCCTCAATCGAATGCATGTTTGCATTGATTTGCCTTGGTTTTTATTGTTCCTACTGGTTTTATGTATTTTTGTACTGGTTTAAAATTTTTAGCGGGATGGTTCTGGTTCCTCCTGATATGCTCTATAGAATTTCTTTCCCCCCATGAGAATCTGAGATTTGTTCGGATAGAAGGAAGAGAGATCAGAGAGTTATCAGACGGAAAAGTCAACGATCGATGCTCTTGTATTTCCTCAGGAGGTAAGGGATGATTGTGGCTACTTTTCCATGTTGATGCTGCGCGTTCGTATCAACTGGCTGTGATTTTCATCTCTACTGACTCTAAATTATAGAATATGTTGGGAATTTAACGCCGCATCCCTAATTCAACGGAAACGCAGAAT
>BQKN01063052.1:2713-29321 GCA_022839385.1 Asparagus kiusianus
GAGAACAAACCTCATACTCCTCTACTTGTATAAATATATGTGCACACCCAATATTCAATTCAAGGGAAATTTACCCAAGATTCTCTCTCTCTTACTTTAACACAAACTATATGCAAATAACATCGCAGATGTGCTACTACTAATGAAGGCAAAAATTGCATGACACAATGAACCACTGTACAACGTTTCAAACAATGAACTATCTTAGACAAACCAAAATTAGCATATACCTGTCCACTAGCATGTCTGTTAGTTTGTCCGCGACCGGTAAATGTCTTTTGAGAGGCGATAAAAATTCCATAAGTGACATTTGTAGTCGAGTAGGAATCTTTTGTTTACAACATTTCATGATGTATGGGGAAACCATTCCATAAAATGTAGTAGGGTGGACCGCTTTCATGCACTCCTCCATAATATTCTCCTACGTCTCCTCGGATATCTGACCATCCATATGTCTCATCGCCGATGAAACAAGGTGCATCGTCTGCTGTGTGCAATTCTCCCTTGGCATGTATGGTCAATGATGGCATAATAGAAGGTGACGTCGACATCGAGGACTGGAATGTTGTGGACATCCTCTGAGCTTCTACCCTCAACCACCTGGCCCTTCCTTTCATGGGAAGTCCATAAACCAAATGAGTCACCTTGTAATTCTTTTCCACACTAAGTGGCTCCCGACTCTATGAAACAATCTCTACATAGAAAATCACACTACTGACATAAGATGCATAGTTCTTTTTAGATAGAAAAATTAATTGCATACCCAAATAGAGATGTGTATCTTATGTTAGGAGTATGATATACATATAACATTAAGGTTAAAATTAGTATAATTTACGTAATTTGTTCAGTTAGGGTTACTAGAGGTATGATTAGGTTACTAAAGTTAAATTAGTTTTATTAGAGATGAAATTAAGTTGAAAGTCAAATTTATTAGGGTTCTAGACTTATTGTAATGTTTTTACGGTTTAGGATTCAGATAATTCTTGTTAGATTTATAAGATTTGAATTAGGATTTTATAGTTTGAGATTGAATTAGGTTTAAGGTTAATTATTGCTTTGAGAGTAATTCAAACAAAATAAAACTATAAACCATAATAATTGCTAAAAAAATAAAATTTAACATGAAAAATACCTGGAGGAGAGGTGGCAACAACGGCAGCGAAGACTTGTGATGGCGATCAAAGACGAGCGGCTGTTGGTGGACCACGACCACAACACAACGAGGAGCGGCGGCGGTGTCGACCACAATGCACGAACAAGCGGCAGTAGATACTTCTTGTTGAGTAAAACTAAACACACTCACAAAATTTCTCTTATATCCTGGGATAAGGTCTGTTTGAGCAGGAAGCAAGGAGGACTTGGTATCTATTCAGCCTCTATATGGAATCTTGCTGTAACTTTAAGAACCCTTTGGCTCATTCATATTAATAAGGAAAGTCTTTGGATTAAGTGGATTCATGGCTCATAGTTAAACAACAGTGATATCTGGCATGTTCAAGCAAAAAGCAAAGATTCGTGGATGTGGAAAATTATTTTGAAAGTCAGAGATAAGGCTCTGAGAACTTATGGTGGTGCTGACAATCTGATGCACCTTATTCAAAATTATGTCAGGAACTCAAAAACTCATCTCTCAGTGTTGTATTCTGCTCTTTCTCCTACTGCTTCTGTTGTCCCGTGGTACAATACAGTTTGGGTAAGCTCAAATCTGCCCAGACACTCTTTTGTCAGTTGGCTAGCAGTTCAAGATCGTTTACTCACACAAGATAGACTGATTAGGAGAAGAATTGTGAGTGTTAACATTTGTTGCTGGTGCTCTGGTTCAGAGAGCAGAGATCATCTTTTTTTTATTGTCACTACTCAAGGGATGTTTGGAGCATGATTATGAATTGCTTACAATTTAGATGGAGATCTACCATTTGGAGCCAGATTATTAACTGGTATTGCTTTCGTTTGAGGGGGAATGATTTTAAGCAAAAAGTTAAGAAAATGGCTCTCACCTGAACAATCTATTGCATTTGGTGTGAAAGGAACTCTAGAATCTTCAGACAGGAAGGAAAATCTGCATCTCAGCTATTTAAAGAGATAAAATTTAAATTGCTAACTATCATTCTCAATGGCTCTTTCTCGGCAGAAGACAAAAAATGGATTTGCTCATTGTAATTTTAGAGAAAAATGTTGCTTGTAGCTGTTATGTAATCTCAGTCTAACTGAGAAGCTTGATGTGCTGAACTTTCTATATTTGGAAGATGAATAAAATTTTCATTAACCAAAAAAACAAGCGGCAGCAGACCACGACCTGCTGGTGACGACTATGGCGCAGTGACGAATATGGTCAACAGTCAGCGGTCAAAGATAGCTAGCGACTGTCGAGTGTGGTCGGGTGTGGGTTCTGAGTAGAGAAAAAATAAAAGAGAGAGAGAGAGAGAGAGAAGATAAGGGAGAGAGAAAAAAAGATAATATTATATTTGATTTTGGGTTAAATTTTGAGGGTATTCTCCCACCATTTTTTGTTATTGTGGGCCCAAAACATCCTTGACAACCCCCTTCAAGAATGTTTAATTCCCCATCAAGGATGTCAACACTCTTGATGGTAACATCCTTGACGGAGATATTGAACATTCTTGACGGCTAATAGCCATCAAGGATGCCTAAAATTCTACTAGTGATGGCTTCAGTAGTAAAGGCCTTGAAGCAAGAGCCAAGGATCAGAGTCAAAAATATCCTCCATTTCTTCTTTATTCTTGAATTTGAACAAAAAGAGACTAGCCTCATTAGATACTGCAATTCTAGACCATATTTTTTGCACTTAGGATTCCATTGTGTTGAATTTGGCATTATTTAAACCAATTGCATACCCAACTAATGAAAATTCCAATGAGTTGCCTTCTTGCTATTCATCATTATCAAGCTAACAGCCAAAGGAGCGGAAGATGGGATAAAATTGAGATTAAGTTCAAAGCCGGCCCTGCTATTATTAGAGAACAACCCAATTGTTTTCCTGGTTGACTTCAAGATTAATTGCAATCTTATGAGTACTAACAATAGTATCCCTAGAGTTACAAATGATGGCCCCATTTACATCAGTAATAAGAATTTCATGAATTTTTGAAGCATTTGCATTCATAGGAGTTTTAGAATTTGTAGCGTTCCCATAATTAGGAGATAATGAATCTAGTTATTGGGGGCACTGACGACATTCTCACAGTAATAAAAGAAGAAACTAAAGGTAAATCCTCTTCACTATGAACATAATTAACCCACAAAACCCTAAAAGAAGAAGCGGGTGTATGTTAGAGTATAAAAATAAAACCTTCAATCCTCACCACAATTTGAAAACATTTTTGATGTATTGATTGTGTCCTTTCACAATTTGAAGCAATACATGAATATTCATGAGGTGGTTTATAGTCATATCAATGCCATTAATAGTCTACTATTATTTTTTTCACGTAAAAGTTTAGGATGATAAGACCCAAATTCTCGAGAACCAGTTAGATGATTATATAAAATTTCTTCGTCATGCTTGCAACAATCGATGTGGTTACATTTTGCTTTGTACAAATTGCCAAAAGTGAAAGTGCTTGATATTCACAATGAGAGTAACAGAGCACTATGTGTGACACAACATTGGGTAGTGGGGTGCCTGTTACAGCAGTACTGACTCCTTAAAAACTTTGCTGTCAACAAAAGAATAAACAAATTTGCTTAACTTTTATTTCTTTGTTCTGTTATTTATTTTGGCATTGAAATGAATAGTTATGGTTTTTTTTGATAAAATAGTTATGGGAATTGATGGAGCTGCATACATATATAGAGGTTAGGTAGCCTGAATATTAAGTTCACGAGGCCATGCACGTGTGATGACAAACAAGAGTTCTGCACCAATAGAATTTGGCCATCGGACGTGACTCCCTCCCTCCCTCCCTCTCTCCTCTCTCTCTAAACTCTCTCTATCTCTCTGCTCTGCTATCTTCTGATGCAAAAACCCTTTCTCTTTTCTTTTAACTTTCTTTCATTTCAATAGACAGACAGTAGTCAGATCCAATGCTACTCTGCAAACAGATCCATATCAGCATGATTTATTGCATGATGGGTTCTACTTCCAATTTAATGCACCCATCTTTCTCTCTTAAATTCCCTTTCTTATTATTTTTATTTATTTCCTCCTCTCTCTCTCTCTTGTCAAATTTACTGCACTAACTAAATTTTGACACACAAATATACTGCTGGTACATCCCACCAACCCATCATTGCCCTAGATATATCTGATCATATTTTTCCCTTTTCTTTTATTAGTCTCTTTCTCTCTCTTATACATACATCCAAGTCCAATTTATAGATGCATATGAGCACATGCTTTGTGGTAATCAGTGCACCAAGTTGCCTGACTGATGGGCCCGATTCGTATGCATGAGAGGCTTATAGAGAAAATATGAGTTTTATTTAAGTTTTTTTTAATGAAAACCACCTAATAAATAATGTGATTATATAAGAACCACTTATAACTTTTAATTTATAAAACCACCTAAAATGTACGTTTTCCCTTCAATTAACCACCCACGCTAAAATTTTGTTGACTTTTTGACCAATGTTTCATAAATAACCTTAATAAGGGCACATGCCATGCATGTTTTTCCAAAAATCATTTAGGGCACTATTTGAAATTTGGTCAAAAAATCAATAAAAATTGGCCGTAGATGGTTGATTGAAGGAAAAGCATACTTTCTAGATGGTTTTGGTACAAATTAGAAATTGTAGGTAGTTTCTATATAATCACCCTATTTATTAGGTGGTTTCCATAAAAAAACATTTTTATTTATAGGTGAATATATATTTATATTGAGATGATACTAGGATAAGATTGCTTATGTTACATATATAATAAGGTATAAGGTGCTTAGACAGGGGATTACTATTCTCGGAATGAAATTGCTAGGTTTGATAACTTCATGTTTGGTGAAAGACTACTACGAATGAATATGGGTAGTCTAAACATGGTGAAACCGTTTGGACAAACCACAGCCGAAATGGTTATAACCGTTTGGATTGAAAAAATCCATTTGGACAGAAGCTGTTGAGGCTAGCTCTACCCAAACGATTGCCCAAATTGTTGTAATTGTGTGACCAATTTTCCAAATGGTTTAAGCCATTTGGCCAAGTAAATATATTTTATTTTTTCTAAATTTAGGAAAATATATCCTAATGGTTTTGACAGTTTAGGTTGAAATATGTCCAAACAATTGTGACTATTTGGGCTGAAATATGTTCAAAAGGTTGTGATCATTTGGACAATTTTTAGTCCAAATGGAATAAACTGTTTGTAAGTAGATTTGCCCAAATGGTCACATCTGTTTGGCCTGTTTCTTGGCCTAATAGTTTAAATTGTTTGGGCAAAGGAATTTTGCTTTTTAGCAGCAATTTGACTACTTTATTTAGCTATCTGTTTACAATTTAATATACATCCCACATAATGACATAATTCAATATCTCATAATGAAATCAAAAACAAAAATGTATATAATCAAAAGCACTCAACCCATAAAATTAGCCAAATGAAAACATATGGAGCGGACTCTCCCAATTATGCTCAAATACAAAATACATGTAATATGCAAATCTCTAATATCCAAAATGTCTATAACATCCAAAATAAAACAAGAATGACCTAATTCATTTGGTCAAGGAATTAAAAAAAACTTTTTTTTTGGGCGGTCCTAAGGCGCACGTTAGCAAGCGATCATTGTGCTGCTATCGTACGCCCCCGTCGTGTTTGAGATGGCAAAAAAGAAGGGAAAAAATAGGAAAAAATCCTAAATATTTGATTTAATGCTTCAAAATCGAATGTGATTCATCCTTTAGATCATTTTGTTGATGGATCGATGGAGGAAGATGAAGATTTCTTGAATGTGATAGGGTCAACGGGCCCAAAAGGGGAGAAAAAAAGCGGCTAATGGCAGATATACTGAATGATCCTTCCTCAAGGCCTGGTCAAGCTCAGATCTCTGGTCTAGCTTAGACTTAGGCGATCATCGGCGTCGGAGTTCTTGCTCCTCATCTCTGTAAGTCTCTAAGCTCTCAAACTGGTGTAGGTAGTTCTGGAAAAGGTTCTTGGGCCGATGAGGTCGATTTTGTTGTTGATTCATCTCATCAGCAATTTAATTTGAGCTCGGCTAGGACTTTTGATACAAATTTGCAGAATATGAAATCAGTTCTTGATCCTGATACATTGAACTTAAATGGAAAAAAGCACTTTAGTTGCTAAGTGATTAGTTCTTGAACCTGTTACTGATCAATCAAATTCAATTGCGAAGGATAATGTTTTGTAGAATTTAAAATCAAATTCTTGATCTTGTTACATTGAACTTAAATGAAAAAAAAGCACTTTAGTTACTAGAAGATCAGTTCTTGAACCTGTTACTGATCAATCAAATTCAATTAAGAAGGATTGTGATGATGGAAAGTCAAATAAATATTTCTAAAAATTCAAAAGCTCCTTTGGAATCAGTGTTCCTCATCTTGCTCCTACATAGAATAGCATTGATAAGAAAAGTTGGGTTAGTCTATTTACTGATAACAAAAAATCAGGAAATGGCATAAGTTTGAATTTTGTGTCACCTGAGAATAAGAATTTTGTGATTTTTAATGAAGAAGAGTGGAATGAAGGCAACTCTAATTGACAATTTTCTTTAATTGGCCAAGTTATGGGATTGAATGCAAAGTTTTAGGCCATGGAGAATTATGTTCATAAAATATGGGCTTGATGGGATGTTCCTAAAGTGTGTTTACTTAAGCTAGGTTTATTTTTGTTTAAATTAAAAAACAAGGTGGAAATGGAGGATATTCTTGTAAATGACCATTGGTTCTTTGGCTCTAGGCCTCTTTTGTTTAAGGTATGGACAAGGACTTTGAAAATATTAATGGTAATGTTTATCCATTGTGGATTCAACTTCCTGGATTAAGGCTCAATTTGTGGAGTTCTAAAGCTATAAGCAAAATTACTAGTCAAGTTGGACATTCAATTGCCACAGATAAACTCACTGCTAGCAAACAAAGATTGACTTATGCAAGGGTCTTAGTAAAGGTCCAAATGCCTTCTCCTCTACTTGACCAGATTTCTATTCATGGTCCTAATGGGAAAATTTTCAATCAAAGGGTGATTTATGAGCTAAAACCTAAATGGTGTGATAGTTGCAAGCTTGTGGGTCATGACACAAAATTCTGCAAAAAATTTCCCAGAACTCAAAGATGGGTTCTAAAGAAAAAAAACCTATAGTGAATCATGCTGAGAATTCTGGTATTCAGGGGATTCAAGAAAAGCCTGTTATGGTAGAAATTTATCTGGTAATAATGAGCATTATGTTTCCAGGTTGCTGGGGGAAAATTCTTTCGCTAGCATGTCAGATAATAATGTACATGTTCCTCAGGCTATAATTGAAGCGGTGCATGGGAAAGAAATTGAGGCTAGGATTCAAAACAAGCAGACAAAAGGGAAAAGTTTGTGTCCTTCAACAGTTAACTCTGTGCATGTTGTGCATGTTCAGGGTCTCAGATCTGGGGATTCTACTGAAAGTAAGAGCTCATCACATGTAAGAAATTCTTTTTTCTATATGCTAAAAAGTGGTATGAAGGAAATTCCATCGCTGGAAAATTCATTTGCTCATCTTAATAGATTGGAAGAAGACCCCTCAACTGTTGACTGGAGGGATGGGGAAAAATTTCTTATGAACTTCTCTTTTTGGAATGTTAGAGGACTGAATAAGTCCTCTAAACAACATTTAGTAAAGCTCCATTTATTGCAGCATCAGCTGTTTTTCTTGGCACTTGTTGAGACAAAATTAAGACTAGTTTGCTACCAGTCATAGCTAAGAAAATTGCTGGTAGTTGGAAGTGGATTTCAAATGCAAATAACACTAGTAAAGCTAGATTTTTGATTCTATGGGATCCAAATATTCTGGAAGTTCAAGTTAATAGAATCTCTGCTCAACAAATTACCTGCATGGTTAAATCTTTGGATGGAATGATTGATTGTGTTATATCCTCTATATATGGTCATAATCACCATGAGAGTAGGAAAATCTCTATGGGATGATCTATATCAAATTCAGCAATCTGTTGGAAACCTGGCATGGATCCTCTGTGGGGATTTCAATGCTATAACTCGAAATGAAGAAAAATTAGGAGGAGCTTTGGTTTCATAGGCTGAGACAAAAGACTTCAGTGAATTATTGATAATTGTCATCTATCCCATATGAAAACTAAAGAATGTTTCTTTACATGGAACAATAAACATGATTCAAGTTCTAGGGTCTGGAGTAGACTTGATAGAGCTTTGGTTAATGATTCTTGGATAAAGTTATTTAATGCAAGTCATGTGGAATTTCTTCTTCTTATCTATTCTGATCACTCTCCAGCATTGGTGTCAATTTATGAGGATTGTTTGCAAGGGAAGAAACCTTTTAAGTTTTTCAAGATGTGGACAAATCATGATAACTACTTGCCTACAGTTACAACTATTTGGCAAATTTCAATTGAAGGTTGTGCAATGTTTTCAGTTGCTAGCAAATTAAAACTTCTAAAGAATGCACTGAAAGATCTAAACAAAAGGAGATTCCACAACATTAGTGAACAAGTGATAAGAGCAAGATTAAATATAGAAAATGCTCAAAGAAATCTGCAATCAGATCCTCTCAACCTTGAACTGATTAAGCTAGAAAAAGATTGCATTGCTTCTTTCAACACGTTGCTGGAATGTGAGCTATCATTCTATCAACAAAAATCTAGAATTAAATAGAATATTCATGGTGATAGATGCACAAGTTACTTCCATTCTATTATCAAATCTAAGGGACATCTTAATAGAGTGATGATGCTTTATAACAGTGAGGGTAATAGAATTACTGATGGTAAGGAAATAATTCAAGAGTTAATTTCCTTTTATAAAAGTCTCATGGGCATAGCCACTGTTACATTCATGCCTAATAGTAATATCATTTGCAATGGACATTGTCTAAATGAAGCTCAAGCAAGAAATCTTTCCTCTCCAGTGTCCAGAGATGAAATAAAAAATGCAGTTTTCTCCATGTCTGACACCAAATCTCCTGGACCTAATGAGTTTAGCATGTCCTTCTACAAGTCAGCATGGAATATCATTGGGGATGATGTAACATTGGCTGTTGAGGATTTCTTCAGAACTGGGAAGCTATTAGGCACGACTAATTCTACTTCAATCACCTTGATTCCAAAGGTTAATTGTCCCAGGACCCCATCTGATTTTAGGCCTATAGCCTGCTACAACTGCCTCTATAAGATCATCTCAAAAATTTTGGCTAACAGAATCAAATCCATTATGGGATATCTGATAAATGAGGCTCAAAGTGCCTTTATGAAAGGAAGACAAATAACAAGCAATATATTGCTTGCTCATGAGTTAGTGAAGAATTATAGTAGAAAGAGAATTTCTGCCAGGATTATGCTAAGCATTAACATCAAAAAAGGTTTTGATACTATCAGTTGGGATTTTCTCAATGAAATGCTCAAAGGACTTGGGTTTCCTACAAAGATGATCACCTAGATTATAGCCTGTATTTCTTTTCCCCAAAATTCTCATTTTCTTTAAATGGATCTCTCCATAGCTATTTCAAAGGGAAAAGAGGATTAAGGCAAGGAGATCCCCTCTCCCCTTATTTGTTCATCCTAGGAATGGAATATCTCTCTAGGAATGTGAATATGCTAAAGGAGGACATGTTATTTAAATTTCATCCAAGTTGTGGTAATCTTAAGATCACTCACTTGATCTTTGTGGATGATCTTCTCCTCTTTTCGAAGGCTGGTTTGCACTTTGTAAGTATGCTTTTCAAATGCTTAGGGATTTCAGCTCTGTTTTAGGCCTAGAGGCAAATCTAGGAAAAATGCAAAATCTTTTATGTAGGTGTTGATGATAATTTCAAATCCCTTATAAACAACTTTCTTGATTCTCTGAGGGTTCTCTGCCTATTAAATACCTTGGGGTGCCTCTGATATGTAAACGTCTATCATTCTTAGATTGCTCTTCTCTTATCTCCAAAGTCTCAAGTCAATTTCAGGATAGTTTAAAGATTAGAAATCTATCATAGACAGGAAGATTACAGATAATCAAGAGTGTTATCCTTGGTATACAAATTTTTTGGACGTCAAACTATGTCATGCCAGTTAAAGTTTTACAAAAGATAGATGAGTTGTGCAGAAACTTCTTGTGGGGGAAAACTAATCAGGTTCACAAAACCCCCCTTGTTTCATGGGATAAAGCTCGCTTGTGTATGAAACATGGTGGACTAGGTGTCTACTCTGCCTCTACCTGGAATATGGCTTCAACATCGAGAATCCTTTGGAATATCCATGTTAATAAGAAAAATTTGTGGATTAAGTGGATTCATGACATATATTTAAAGTATAATAATGTGTGACTGTAGGCGTTAAAAATTTCCTATATATCCCGAATACAGTTCAAGACGACGTGGCAACGAATCATCGACACAACGAAGTGGCGAATCGTTGATAACAAGACAATGAGCCTGCATGCTCATCAGCCATCTTTAAATAGCCCTCTTGTTCGACAATCATCCGCAAGCCAACAATACATATAAAGTGAATCGCAGAAGCGCACGAGTCAACAAAGCGACAAAACGCGCGTAAAGGCAAAACAAGCGCAAAACAAGTGAACTGAATGAGCTACAAACAACCAAAACATAAAAAAGATGAACGAAACAGGCTAGAAGGTTCGCGTGAGTGTGAGCTACCAAATGGTGGCTCGTACCCATGCGAGCCACCAAATAGTGGCTCGTACGAGGGCGAGCCACCAAATGGTGGCTCGCACAGTTCTGAGCCACCACAGGCACTGTTGACTCCCAAAACTCCCCAAAATATGAATTTTGATGTTTTGTTAGAATTCTTTCATCCCAGGATCTGCCAAACTGTTCTGAAGCTATCCTTAAGTGTGCCTGGGCGGTTATCAACTGCAGATGACGTCAAAACACTTGATCTTATCAGAAAACACGGTGACAAAAGTCTATAAATAGAATCCCGGGGTCTTCATTTGAGAGGATCTAAAATCAGAGGGCGAGGTACTATCGATTTGAATAGTAGACCATGGATTTCAGAGGAGAGTTGGCCGATCTTGGCGAACTTCATCATAAAGAGGAAGCCTTCAAAAGATCTCAGACTCTTTTTCCCTTTTTTTCTCCAGGTCAAATTTGGTTTTGATCTCGAGAAGAGCCACAAGCTTGTTTGGTCATGATTGTCACTTCTACAATTATTTCCTTCGTGAAACGAAAACATTAATTAACTCTTGTCAACCGGATCCGATCCACGGTGGTCCACGGACTAACGCATCCCCGGCACAGGCGAAAGATCTCACACAAGCAGCAGGAGATAAACTACTATTAGTATTGTTTGATAAAATTATAATTTTTACCTTTTTATTTTGTAAGAAGATCTTATAAAAAGATTAACTTTTCTTTCAGTTTGAACTTATAATCGATAAACGGTGTAACAGGTTTAATGACAATGAAAATAGCAACTTTTGATGCAAACAAACTGGTGACCACAGTGGGAGGTAACAGCTTCTCTGTCGAAGCTGTCGTGCCACAACCACGGATCCGGATCCCGGTTGATGAAGGGGTCGAGTACGAGTTTGACTAACAGAAATTCGAGGGGTATTTATCATCCTCTTCCTCCAGATCCTCCATCCCTCACAAGCGCAGGAAGAATAAGGCCCCCGTTACTAGTGCAATCTCACCTTGCAACGCCCCTCCGGCCTCCAACGAGTCCGGATCTACAGATCTAGACTCCTTCTCAATCAAGAAGATGGTCGCTAGAGGCGCACCCAATTTATCGAAGAGAGCTCGCCAAAGACAGTGCTAATGCATGCGCGCTAATTCGCCAAGACTTTGGAGCCTATAGATGTAGGCTGTCTAAAAAATCACAATAGATAGCTGATCCCTACGAGATTACAAGGCAATGGTTCCTTCGAATCAAGAAGCAGAATTCATCCTTGCGATCGAAACAGAAGAGATTTCTAAATCATTACATCCACAGCATTATAATCGCTACAAACACGACCTCATGTTTGAGATGATTGATCTTGATGGTTGCGACAACAACATGACCAATATTATATTAGCAACTATTAGAGATGCTGATGAGCAGTGGAATGATTTCAGAAATAAAAGGTTGGACTTAGTTGATGAGTTGCTTGGTAGAGAGTTGTGGGCAAATATTCGTCTAAAAGACACTATGGATGTTGATTCCTGACAAATTTCAACAATGAAAGTTACAATCAAATAGCTTTCGGGTCAATAAGCGAAAACTACAAATGGAGGACTTTTCACATAGATCGAGAAGAGTTACAATTCGACGACACTTCCGACAAATGATGGAAACTCTATTCAGCAGGCTTCACAATCTGCAGTGGAAGTTACAATCTGATGACTTTCACACTTCACAACAACAAAAGCGAGGATTACTGAACGACGGTCCTTGCAACACCTTACAGAAGAGGTTACAAGTCAACAAGCTTCTTCTAAAATACGGAAGTCATCCCCGTGTTACAATTATGGAAATGCAGGCGACCCCCGCGTTTCCAAGTCACAAATCCAACGTGAGCGACCCTCGCGTTCGTAGGGGTTCAACTCACACCGACCCCCGCGTTTCCAAGCAGGCAACAAGCCAAAACGTGAGCGACCTTCGCGTTCATCAATGTTCAGCCAACACCCAACCTCGCGTCTCCATCCTAAGACACGAAGTTGGGTTCTGAACGCCAGATTGGGCGTTTGACTTGTTCAAACATGAGTCGAACGGTTTCAGAACTATTTTCCCACGATCTGAGGAAATCACGCCCACGTAGGAGCGGATTTAGAGGGCAGTTACAACCTCTTATCCCCCTATAAAAACTCAACGAACTCAACAGAGTTAAAGATCATATTTTGGATAATCGGATCAGGGGGCTGGCTCTTAGGAGATCGAATTCTGGAGGATCTCAACCACTCAGGTTCAGGGATTCAACAGCAGCGAAAATCCTTGAAGATAGGATTTTTGAATCGATCTCAGAAGATCAAATCTGAGAGAATTCTTCAGCAACAGAATAACAACTTGATCATTAACCGAATTTTCGGTTCTAACAACTCTATCTATAGAGTTTTAACTCATTCAGAGTTCTTAAACTCATTAAAAGAGTTACGTATAAAACTTCCCACAGAAGTTTATCGTTCCCACAAGATAAAGACGGTCGGATCGTCAACGGAGAGCAAGTTCGACGCAATCAATCGAAGGAGGCACTCCATCGCTACCAAGGAGAACCCAGTTTTAAACAAAGGAGAAAACCGAATTTGTTTTCTTCTCTTTTGTAATCAAGTTGTAATCGGAATCAAAGAATTCAGTTCAATTTTCTTTTATTCTCTTCCTTACATACAAAAGATGGCGACTCCGCTGGGGACTAGCTTTTCCGATGAAGAAGTGGTGGCGCAATCCGACGTCCACCTCATGGGAACGACTGTAGAAACTCTCGTCGTAGAGTTTGATCAAGCAAAATATAAGGAAGCCTTGTCCTCTGGATCGCTTAGCCCCAAGGCTAAGCGTAGTGTCCGCAAGATCTCCAAGGAGATCGATTCTGTTGCTGAAGCTCCGAAGAAAGCCCTCTCCTTCGGCCAGGAACTCAAACTAGCTCTGCTAGTTGAAAATCCCACCTCCGCGACAACCAGACATACGTCAGGCCACAAACGGCCTCTGGAGGAGATGAGTTCCATGTGCGTCAACGACGCTTCTGCTAAGGCTTTGAAACAAGCCAAGAAGAACGCCGCTCACAGACGGAGAAGATCCATACGACGAGCACACTTGCGTGAAAGCCGAATGCTGGCATAACACGAGGATCACGTTCCTGAAGCTTCAGCCGAACTTAGCGTTCCTAAAATAGAACGCTCACTTCGTGGCAATGAGCCCGACTATGAGCCTCGGCTAATTCAGCTGAAACGCGACCCTGAGTGGCGTGTTTCCTCTTCAAAGCGCAGCCCTCAGAAGGAAGCTGTCAAAAACAAACGCGACCCTCAGGGAAGCGTTCAACCAGAACATGACCCTCGCAGGTCTGCTTCACCAGTTAAACGCGGCCCCCAGGGGTGCGTTCAAACAAAACATGACCCTCGCGGGTCTGTTTCATCATTTAAACGAAGGCCTCGACCTAACGTTTATAAATCCAAACGCGACCCTCGCGTTACCCTTCAGGAACGCGACCCTCGCGTTGCTCTTCAAGAACGCGATCATCAAGAGGTCCGCCAGGTTCAGAAAGATCGGCGTGGTTTCAAAATCCACGTTCGACAAGAACCAATTTCACCTACCCAAGGGCAGGGGGTTCCATCTCCGCCTCCGCACCCGGGGAAAGTTTCCTCTCAAGTTCCTGATCTGCGGGAGTTATTGTCAAGAGGGAAACCAGTGCAGCAAGCAGCTCACTCATGTCAATGTGAGAGGCTTATATCGGCAGTCCTGTTAGAATGCCATTGTTGCACATCCACGCCTCGGCAATCTGTGTTCGACAGGTTAACCAACGTTATCAGACCTGCTAAACGACGACGCCGATACAAAAAGAAGGCAGATGAATCTGAGTACCCTCAGGTCACTATCAATATGATTGGCCGAGGGAAAGCCTCGCAACCTGATTCCGGAGAATCGCAAAGGAGTCATTCCCCGACTGTTCGGGAAAGGTGCGAAGAATTTGAAGGGGTATACCAACATACCCGGACTCGTACAGGGGCCATTCGCGCGGTTAACTACCAAAGGTTAGCTAAAGGGATCGCTTCTAACGAGGAACATTCGGCGATAGCCGAATCCCAATCTTCTAGCTCTGTTGTAGCCCGTGAAGTCTCTGTTTACACAACAGGGAATCATGAAGACTTGGCTAAGAGGGTCGACGAACATCACATCATGCTCCAAGCACAACAGGAGACGCTTCTCCAAGTGAAGGATATGTTGGCCCAGCTTCTGGCTGAAAAAGGCCACAAACCTGAATCTTTCCGAAGAACCATATCTAAGGGAAAACAAAAAGCGACTGAACATTCAGATCGTGAAACTCACAATCTGGAATCCTCCTCCGAAAACGAGAAGGAAACAGAGAGAGAATCACACCCTCAGTCCACCAAAGTGGATGAGCTAGAGGCTCGTCTCAATGCAATTGCCAACAGGAGCGAGCTCCGTGAAGAAGGAGTGGTGCGGCCTTATCCTGCGGAATGGGATACGGCTCCCTACCTGCCAAAATTTAAGGCCCCAACTTTACAACCTTTTGATGGCACAGGATCACCGAATCAGCACATTTACCACTTCAAATCCCAAACTGGTGATGTAGTAGCAAATGACGCAATCTTGACCCGCTTATTCATCGGCACTCTTAAAGGAGTTGCCTTTGAATGGTTTATGAAATTGCCTGCCGGATCTATCCAGAAATAGGTAGACCTGGAAAGGTTATTCTTGGCCAGGTTCTTTGAGGACGACACGGAGGTCTCGGTCCCAACTCTTCTCGCCACCAAGCAAAAGAAGGGAGAGTCTATCAAGGCTTACGTGGAGAGATTTTACAGCATGGCATTGCGATGCCCCTCAGGTATGACCCAATCAACCTTGGTTGAAACTTGCAGGCATAACCTGCAGACTCAGCTCCTTGCCCAGATGGGGGTAGCGGAGTGTCGCTCCTGGAGACAGTTGGTGTCGCAAGGAGAACAAGCTGAAGAGATAGTGGCGCGAGTTAAAGCTGAAGAGGAGCCACAACCCAAGCCGCAGCAGCAACGCAATCAGCAAAATGCCCAGCGGTCTAAGGGAAAAGAGACTTTAGCAGCCGACTATACGCGAGTGCCACCACCTACCAAGCAAGGCAAGGCGCCAAATCAACAGAGAGCGCCAAAGCAGTATTCGTTCAAGGAAGAGCACGTGGACACCTTGTTCCAACTACTTTGGAAGAACAACAAACTGCAGCTTCCCGAAATCAGGAAACCGGATGAGGCAGGAAAAGTTGATGATCCCAACTATTGCCGTTATCACATGTTCCTGGGTCACCCTACCAGAAAATGTTATGTCTTCAAAGACATCCTACAAAATCTGGTAAATGCAAACGTGCTCACTTTGAAGCCCGAATAGAAGACCGTGTCTACCAACTTGATAGCGGTCCAATTCGGTGACTTCCCACCGGTGACCACTACAAATGGCGTCGTTCCCATTCCTAAAGGAGAGATGCATATGAAGAACGCTGACTTGCACGGTCAGAAAGACAAGGGGTTGGTACCCCTCACTACCCCAAAGGGAGAAATCATGTGGGTCCACCCTGATCTAGTGGGAGACCAACAATGGACGAACACCTCGTCCAAAAAGAAAGGAGGCAAGGCTAAGTCTTCCAACATGATTAGCCCCTCCGTTACTAAAAATGATGATCACCTCAAGCCTCTCACTGATTCAGAAGAAGAGAGGATTGTCCTGGCAGCATACCCAGGAGACAACCCTGGCACTCGGTCAGGGAAAGCCTACTTGAGGGATTATGGCCAGAATGCCCAAGAGGTGGAAAAGCAGCCCCAAGACGCTGGAGGTTCTGTACCAAAGAAGCCGGCCGATAAAGGCAAACAAAAAGAGGTCCGGTTTAACAAAAATCTGCACCAGGAACATGGAGAATCGAGCGCACCTTTCCAATTCGATGTCATGGCGCAGCTGGCCAACATACCAGCCAGGATAACGCTATATGAGCTCCTGAAACTGTCCAGCACTACCAAGGAAGCTCTGATAGAAGCTTTAAAGAATACAGAGAGCTTCATCACTCAAGTCATTCCGGTTCCCGAGGCTTCTGAAGAACAGACTTGTCGGCAATGTCTTCAAGCGGCAAGGAGCTTACCTTGCATATCCTTCACTCAAGAAGATATGCAAGTCAAACACAAGCATGACAGACCTCTGTACTACACAGGGTACATTGGGTCGTCAGAGATCAGCCGTGTTCAGGTCGACCCGGGCTCAGCGCTCAGCATCATGCCCTACAGGGTCATGCAGGTGTTAGGAATTCCTATGCATCGGCTGAACACCACCCAGACAACCATCTTTGGGTTTAATGCAAATAGCACTCGGCCCCTGGGGAAGATCAGACTTAGGTGTCAAATCGGAGATCTTAAGTCCGAAGTGACCTGTTATGTAATAGATGCGGACACGTCCTACAATCTCTTGTTAGGACGACCCTGGATACATGCGAACCGCATTGTCCCTTCTACTCTGCATCAGGTCATGAAGTATGCTAACGACGAGGGGGAAGTCCGAACTCTGATTGCAGAAAAATACCCCTTCCGAGGAGTCGAGAATTTCCACACCGACTCCGTCTTCTACCTGGAATCCCAGGAGAAAGAAGATGTTGACAGCGGCAATGAAGCTGACATCGAACCAGATCCTGATGAAGATTGTCCTTGGGAATTAAACTTTGATGTAATGGGTCAGGGTGACAATAATAATGTACCGAGTGAGGGCGAGTGATGCATTAATGAAGATTTTATTTTGGCGTACTTGTCTGGTGTTCCATCTAAAAATAAACAAATAGAGAATAATGCTAATGCAGGTACCAACCCATGGCACGTACTGTGCACAGAGGCATCCCTCACGTTGCCAATCGAGTGATCCCTCGTTTAAGATGAAGAAATAGAGGATGCACAGAAGGCCTTCTTCAAAGTCCCATCCAAAAGGAAAGGGCGGAAGCCGATCTGTTTCGGGAAGGTCAAACCCATACAACTCAAACGAGGAAGTTCGGAGGAAGATGATGGAGTTCCTCAATTCCATTATCACGAACCTAACTCCCTCCGGTTAATGAAACAAATGGGGTATGACTTTGACGAAAAGCAGGGTCTAAACTTCGGGAAGGGAAGGCGAACACCAATCCGAATGTCCCTAACCCCCGAAGGGAAACCCCCAGGTTACTACCAAAAGACTAGAAGGGGTTTAGGATTTGTCACACCTCCCGCTGTCTTAGAAAATGAGATAAGTAATTATCTACGTCAGGATCACTCATCTGGAACATCTGCATACGAGTCCGATGTCAGTGTCGGACCTCTCTTTAGAAATCTGACCGTAAATATGGTCTCAACTAGTCACTCAGATGAAGATGCAGGGGGTGATGAAGGGTTAATAGAATCAACCGATGACCCCTGGATCAAACGTCTTAACATATTGTGGGATATGCGATTCGAACAACGCGAACCACCCACTGAAGATAAAGTGGTCCAGGTTAACATGGGAGACGAACACGACCCCAAACCAATCTTCATAAGCGAAAGCTTATCACCATCTAAGAAAGAAGATCTTGTATCTCTCATCCGAGAATATATAGATGTCTTTGCTTGGAATTATGAAGACATGCCCGGTCTTGACCCAAAAGTGGCCACGCATCGTCTCAATATCGATCCGGATGCAAAACCCGTTAAACAACAACAACGTAGGTTTTGTCCGGAAATTATGGAATCAATCGAGTCTGAAGTGAAAAAGCTTATAGACTCGGGTTTTGTCAGGGAAGAACAACACCCAGACTGGGTAGCCAACATTGTTCCAGTTCCCAAGAAAAATGGTAAGGTCTGTATATGCATCGATTTCCGCGACCTTAACGCAGCCTGTCCAAAAGATGAATTTCCACTTCCCATCACCGATGTCATGATTGACAACACCTGCGGATACGAAAGGATGTATTTCATGGATGGATTCTCCGGGTATAATCAAATCAAGATGCACCCAGACGACGAGAAGCATACTGCATTCAGAACACCGCTGGGGGTGTATTGCTATACAGTGATGCCCTTCGGCCTAAAAAATGCAGGTGCAACTTATCAACGTGCAATGAACGCTATCTTCCACCAACATCTACGTAAGAAGATAGAGTGCTATGTTGATGACATAGCGGTGAAAAGTCAAAGTAAGATGATCATCTTGCAGACTTGAAGACAATGTTCGAAATCATGCGGACACATCAGCTGAAGATGAACCCTACAAAATCATTTCTCGGAGTATCAAGTGGAAAATTCCTGGGATTTATTGTCACGTCCAAGGGAATTTCTCTCGACCCCGAAAAGGTGCGTTCTATCCAAGACATGCCACCGCCAAAGAATCTCAAAGAACTCAGAGGGTTGCAAGGCAGATTGGCTTATATCCGGAGATTCATATCCAATTTTTCAGGACGCTGCCAACCTTTCTCTAAGCTCATGAAGAAAGGGGTATCCTTCGTTTGGGATGGGGAATGTCAAAAAGCATTTGAAGAGATCAAGAAATATCTCACCCAGCCACCTGTTCTCGTGGCCCTTATATCAGGAAAACCATTCCTGTTATATGTGAGGGCCATGGATCATTCTCTCGGGGCTTTGTTAGCCCAGAATAACGATCAAGGGCAAGAGCAAGCCATCTATTACTTGAGCAGGACCATGATGGGAGCCGAACACCGGTATAATCCGGTTGAAAAAGAATGTCTCGCTTTGGTATTTGCAGTTCAAAAGATGCGACATTACCTAGTTGGACAAACGATTCACGTCATCTCTAAGGTGAATCCCTTGAGAGTATTGATGACGAAACCATCATCTCTGAATTGCCGACTCGCAAAGTGGGCCATTCTCTTGTCACAATACGACATGCAATTCATGCCCCAAAAGGCAGTCAAGGGTCAAGCATTGGCAGATTTCTTAGCCGATCATCCGGTGCTAGGGACATCTAGATTGTATGAAGAATTACCCGACGAAGTCGCCGAAGCTTGTGTCATTCAAGAATCTACACAAGTGTGGAAACTATTCTTCGATGGTGCGTCCAGAGCAAACCCTCATGGAACGATTACCGCGGGGGTAGGAGTGGTGTTCGTTTCCCCAAACGGTCACATAATCCCAAGAGGATTTTCCCTAATCGAACCTTGCACCAACAATGTAGCTGAGTATAATGCTTTGCTACTAGGGATGCGACTCGCCAAAGAACTCAATATTCGGCATCTTGAGGCCTATGGGGACTCTCAGTTAATTGTAAATCAAGTTCGAGGGGAATATGAAGTACGTCATGAGGACTTAATCCCGTACTACTTCGCAGTGCTGGAGCAAGCTAAGAAGTTCGAGGGATTCTTTATTGAATACATTCCACGAGCCCAGAATGCTTACGCAGATGCTTTGGCTTCATTGGCAACTTCGCTGGCATTACCTCCAGGTACCGAAACGATGATCCCCGTCGCAGGGTGTGAACTATACTCCTCCAAGATTCCTAAGGGAGAAAGCTCAGACAAGACAATGACGGAAGAAGTCTGTACAACCTCTATAGAATTCGAGTCTAGAGATTGGCGATTTCCATATATTGACTATGTCCTATACGGAATTTTGCCCGATGACCCTAAGGAAGCGGCCGCCATCAAACGAAAGGCCCTCCGATTCTATTACGATATAGTCTCTCAAACTCTGTATTGTAAATCCCATGACGGGGTTTTGCTTCGATGTCTTTCTCGAAAGGAAGCAAGGGAAGCCCTTAAAGAAGCTCATGACGGGATGTGCGGAGCTCATCAGCCCGGAGCTAAATTAGGAGATCGTCTCCGACGAATTGGCTATTATTGGCCGAAGATGTTTTCAGATGCGGTTGACTACGCTAAACGTTGTCACGCGTGTCAAATTCATGGGGATTTCATCCACCAAGCACCTGGGAACTTACATCCCACATCTGCGTCCTGGCCATTCGAAGAATGGGGTATGGATATCGTAGGACCAATTTCTCCTCCGACCTCCAAAGGGCACCGGTTCATTCTGGCCGTGACCGATTATTTCTCCAAATGGGCAGAGGCAATCCCGTTAAAAGAAGTCAAGACTTCCAACATGATCAAGTTCATCAAACACCATGTTGTCTACCATTTTGGAGTCCCGAGGCGAATAGTTCATGACAACGGGACACAGTTCGTCAGCTTTGGGTTTCAGAGATTTTGTGACAAATTCAGAATCCAGAGCGTCGCATCTACAGCATATTATCCGCCAGCAAATGGTCTTGCAGAAGCTTTCAACAAAACCATAGTGAAGCTTCTCAAAAAGTTTATTTCTAAGAGTCGGCGCGATTGGGATGAAAGGCTCGGCGAATGTCTATGGGCTTACCGCACAACGGTGAGGACCTCTACGAGAGCTACACCATTCTCTTTGGTATACGGCTGTGAAGCCGTATTGCCACTCGAGATTCAGATTCCTTCTCTGAGAGTTGCAATTGCAACGGGACTCACAGAAGAAGAGAAACATCAACGACGTCTGCAAGAACTTGAAGCCCTAGATGACAAAAGACTCTAAGCTCAGCAGCAGATCAAATTGTATCAAGCCCGTATTTCCAAGGCCTACAACAAAAAGGTTAAGGAACGGACTTTCAAGAAAGGCGATTTGGTTTTGGCCAACAAGCGACCCATGGTGATGACACACAGAACCAAAGGGAAGTTTAATCCTAAGTGGGAGGGGCCCTTCGTAATAGAATCAGTTTATTCGAATGGAGCCTATCGCCTTATTAATCAAAAAGGAGACATGCTCATGATGCCAATCAATGGGAAATTCTTAAAGAGATATTTCCCGTGAATCATGTAGCCCCCCAAACCCTAGCTAAATCAGGCTGGGGATTGCCAATTTGTAGTGTAATTCTATTTGTATTTCGTCATGTTAACACTACACCTCTGACGATTGAAATTTCCTGGAATTATTTCAAGTTATAATAAAGAGAATTTCGTTTCATATTGAGTTGACACTATATTTACAGCATTTGCATTACTGTTCATTGTCTTGAAATCATATTTCAACAAAAGAGATGATGAAAACCAAAATGAAATCATTTCCATTCAATATTGTTATACAAAGATGAAAACAATTGAAAGGAAAATGATACAAATTTATTCCTCCACCAAAAATAGCGCAAATCCTAATCATCGGGACTCATCAGTCTAAAAGACTTGAGCTTAGATTTCAGCGCTGATATATTCTCCTCGCGAGCCTTTCGGATTTCTTCAGTAATCTTGCTCTTGAGCTCCTCTTCATTAGGCGTTGCTTCTGCAAGTTCTCGCCGAAGCTTGTCGGCAGCAATGATTTCGTCGTAATAGCATTTAAAGAGTTCGTTGCAATAAGCAGCAAATCCTTTTAAAATTTCCACACCATCAGCTAGCCGAACGTTTATCTGAGGTGCTTCGATACCGGTGCGAGCAAGCTCTGCTGCAGTATCCCGGAGACCCACAGCCAGGTTGCCCATGTCCCTCTGTACCTGGAGATGTTCCTCACGCAGGTGAGCAAGACGAGGTTCCGTTTCGGATAAATTCTTCCGAAGATCCTCTTGCTATTGTGCTCTTGAAGCCTTGGCCTCAGAAATAGCCCGATCCACTTCTGGGCCTATGTCGTCACGTTGCAGTATGGAGAGGAATTCCAGCTCATATTCCAAGATGACGAGGCTCTCACGACAGTTGTCGGTCCATATTTTATCGCCCTGATGCTTGATCTTAGCCAAGCATTCCAGCAAATGAGGTTCAAAAACCTTGTAACTTACGTCTCCAAGACTAACAACGTCGATGGTTATTTGCATCCAACGTTCTAGTTGTCCGATGAGCTCCCTCAGTGTTTCAGAGCTTGGGGGTTGAGCAGTCGGATAAACGAAGCAGTTCGCATAATCAGTGCGAGTAGAGGTGTGTGGGGCTTCAGATAAGAATTTTTTGATCATCTCTGACGTGGAGCCTAAGATATCCTCTTCCTGCTCACCGATTGTCGTTTTAAGACTTGGAGGAGCGGTGGGAAGCGTAATATCCTCTCCGTTTTCAGGAGATGCAGCACGTGCTGATCGTATCGCGTCTCCCATCAACTTGGTCTTCTTTGAATTTTTGGCTACGACAGGCAGTCATTTACGCACCCTCCTGTCATACTCGCCTTGTTCAGCAGCAGAAAGTGCCTTCTTACCCGATCTCAGAAGACGAGGTTCAAGAGCAGGCGCTTCTAGAATTGGCTTTTCTTCGGGAGAGTCAGCAATCGGTGTTTCCTCTTCGATCTCCATAGGAGTTTCTTCCTTGGGAGGCTCGATGGTTGACAAATTCCTAGGAGCTTCAACAGCTCCGGATGCTTCCTGTTCACAAGACAGGAATTCTTCTATCCCCGGCAAACGGGAACTCGAAGATCTACTCCTCGAACAATACAACTCTCGAATCTCACTTATACAGGAAGCATAGACATCATAGTCCGAGATTTGGGAGACCTCTTCAAACCAGTTGCGAAAATCTGCAACGGTAGAACAACCGGGCGACGAGTTAGGCAAAGTGAAGTGCGCGTGAGTTCCTCCCGCTGAAAAGAAGTACCATGCGCGAGCTCCTTCATACAAATTCCCAATATGAGCCAATGCCGGGTTGGGATTGCCAACATAAAGCTGATCATATCCGAATTGCCTAGCGAATCGAGAAGGCACATAAGGCTCAATGAAGCACTTCTCCTGCAAGCGGTAGACCAGGTAGCCTAACCTGATCATAAGAAGCCAGTTGAATGGGCCCTCTTCCAAAGAAGGCGAGCCTTCAAAAAGCAAGTCTATGAAGAGAGCATTTTCTACATCAGCTCCGTCAAAGTCAGGAACGCAACAGAAAATCCGATAACTATCTTCCCGAGATAGGAGTTGTCGAGCCCTGACTATGTAAGAATATGTCCACGTGGCCGACTCTAATCTCTGTACGAAGGGAATATAAGCGTCGTCGCCCTCGTGTACTCCTGTCATCAGTGAGGGGCAGTGCAGTACAAACCAGGCCACTAAATATGTATATGGCATTGGTACACGAGGCGAGGGAGCTCTCCCAGCTTTCTTCTTGACAGCTATAATTTCTGAAGCGCTGAGAAGTTCTGAGGTCAACATCCTCAGGCCATTTTGTATACAGCCGACCATAGCGGTTAGGAGACTCACAGATCTTCCATGCGCTAATAAAGTAGCTGGGTACACAACCTCAGCTAATATAGCCTCAGCTGGTTTTGTCGGTACCACACACCGTTTTAGCCAAATCATGAAGAAGCCCGCGAGAAGAGCCGCATCAGAAATAGGGACCGTGGCCTGGTGGTGGAAACTTTCGAACTTGATCCCAACCTCGAAATCATCTTCCATATGCTCTGTTGTGTAGGTGGCATTAGAAGCCTTAATCCGAGCTTTGGCCATCTTAGGAGAGATGGCTGCAACATGGGAGACGGCTGCCTCTTTCCGGTTTAAGTTCTGAAAGAGATACTCTGCCCACGTGGTATGCATGATGCCTCCCCCACGCGTCCCACAGACTTGAGCACATATGTGGAAGTGGCACATCAACTCCCAGAAAGTAGCATAAATTTCTGGCTGCGCCAACCTTAGCTGAGAAAGCTCTTCGGTAGTGGGAATGAACTCTTCGTAGGGTGTTTTCCCAAGTGGCAATCCCGACATTGCTTGCATCTCATGAAGAGCAAAACCTAGCTCTCCTGCAGGTGTGAAGAATGTGCAGCTATCAGGGTTATACTTCTCCAACATAGCGAAGAAGTTATGATAACTCTGTACGACACCCCGTCGAGCAGCTAACACGGGAATTGTGAGACCCGATTGAGCGAGTGATTCCTTAAGTTCATCAAGAACGAAGTCGATCATGCGGGTCTACCAACCTCCTTCTCCAGAACAGACCCATCCAGGGGACCTGAACGTTTGGGTAGAGAATTCACCCTGAGTTGCAAGGAATTGGCGAATAAAGATGTTCGCTGGATGTGGCATCTCCTGAACCACCTCCTTCTTCTCGAACAAACCAGGTCTCAATCCCTTGAGCTGCCCTCCGATTTGTGTACGAGCCCGTCGACCAGATCCAAACGACACATTTTCCTTCTCTTTGACTATGTCGAAAGTCAGACTCCGACGGCGGCTTGCATTTAAGAAGTAGGAGAGGGGGTACATCCTCTTCATGTTCGGAAGAAAGAAGTAGCGTTTACCAACTTTTCGCAGCAACTTCGAGTCTTCTGCATATAGGAGGTGATCCTCGATGGATATTCGATCTCCGAATATGAACACTGGTTTAGGAAACTGGGCATGACCAGCAGGGGTCTCCATGTCTAAGTCAGTGATCAAAATTCTAAGAGTAGAACATCGAGGGGACCTAATCATGACCGTTCTTTCCGAGTCGGCGAAAGTATAAAGCGGAATTATGTTGCGAAGGCTGAAAATTTCATTCGCATCAGGCCCACCAATATACCCAAAATGATGATCTTACGAAAGCGGCACGTTTGGTAGAAGCACTGCACAATCAAAAGCAGATGTTAGCAGCTATAAGTGAGCTATCGACATAAAGATAGAACCCAAAACATAAAGGGTTAAAATCTCCAACGCGAGGGTTGAGCCTCGCGTCAGAAGTCTCAAATGCGAGAGTTGAACCTCGTGTTGAAAAATTGGAACGCGAGGGTCGAGACCCAAAGGGGGTCCCAACCCCGCGTTTTCATCGAGTTAAAACGAGTCATCTTCCTCGTTATCAAGAACCCATCTAGGGTTTTCAGAAAACTTGCCAAAGCAAATTCTTTCAGTCAGCACTTACCACGACAGGGAAACTCCTGTGACGGCGGGGACGACGGCGACGTCCTAACACAAACGGGAACACCGCCGGCGTCCTTAACCGACGGTGTTTCGGAAGTCGCTCCGGCAACTTTCTTGGAGCTTGGACCCGTCCTCCGTGGCGCCATCAGCACGGTAGATCGGAGGAGGCGTTTTCGAACGAAGGAGACGAAGTTCGTCGGAGATCTCGCCGAAGTCAAACGAGATTTCTCGTTCTTGGAAATGGCCGAAAGTGGAAAGAGTCGAATGACTCTTGATGTGACCACTCAGGTCTATTTATAATAGCTATCAAGCTGTTGAAATGGTTCGGTAAAAGAATCCCAACCATTTTATATTTCAAAACGTAAATCTTTTACGTTCTTAGATAAAGTCACTTAAGACTTTAATCTCAACGCGGAGTTCACACCCACGTTCAAACGCTAGGCTCAGACCAGCGTTATGAAGGTTCTTAACCTCGCGTTTCATACCTCAAACGCAAGGGTCACCTTAGCGTTATAACTCTTCCAAATGAAGAATCCTTGATATTTATTCTCTAAGTTCATGGATTCTTTCAACAGAGTGTGTTCAAAACTCTGTATCTCCTCAACCCATCAGGTTAATATTGCACCTCAGATGGTCATCACCCTAACAGAGATTGAATCTAGTTATCATCACTACCAATATGACTATAATTCCTCTGTTAAAATCCACTTATCGATTCTCATCAACAGAACGATAAGTCCTCAAAATCACTCAGATTATGGTCAATTTATTAGCTCTCTCTAACAGGGCAATAAATAACCAGTATATCAACTCCTTCCAGTGGGGTAATGAAACTACCCAAAATCTTGTTCAAATCCTAAGTTTCATAATTCATTACTCCGATAATACTTAGTGACTTTCACCAGCAAGACATAAAAGAATTTTATCCCCACAGACGTCACGTTAATATCACACCTCTGACGAACATCAACTTATCGACTCTTCCCAATAGAGCGATAAGTCCTCAAAATTGCCCTGATCGCAATTTCTCTCTCGTCACGTTAAAATCACACCTCTGACG
>BQKN01063052.1:34001-54081 GCA_022839385.1 Asparagus kiusianus
CGCGAAGGTCGACACCCGCGTCAGACAAGCTCAGACGCGAAGGTCGAACCTAGTTTCAAAAATCTCAGACGCGAAGGTCGAACCTCGCGTCAGAAAGTTGTGACGCGTAGGTCGACCCTCGCGTCAAGAATTTGTGACGCGTAGGTCGACCCTCGCGTCAAGAATCTGAGACGCGGAGGTCGAACCCCTCGTCAAAAATACCAAACGACGGAGTCCAGCCCCGCGTTATTTGAAACGAGTTTCCTCATTGATCTCAAGATCAGAACTTGCCGAAGCAAGTTTAAGGACCACGAAGGTCATACTCACCGCCAATCAAGGGAGGTTGGGGCGGCACATCCGCCTGAGCAGCAGCACCGTCGGCCGGCGCTGACGGTGCCGATTCTCGAGCCGCAGCGGCATCGGATTGAGAAGAACAAGGAGCGACGGGCTTCTTGGGTGCCATGAGATCTCGTCGGAGGAGAAGAGCAGTCATCACCGGAGGAGAAAACGAAGATTTTTCGTTGAAATTTCAAGAAGAGTCGAATGACTCTTGATTTGACCTCCAGCGGTCTATTTATAGACAGCTGTGAGCTGTCAAATCGTAACGGACGGGATTCGAGGACAGAATCCCGCCCAAACTCGACCCTCGCGTTCGAGTTGGTTGAAATTCCAAAACGTTGAGCTCACCCACGCGTTCCAATTCTCAAATGCATAAATTGTTTATGTGTTGGACCATTATGATTGCAGCTCTTTGACTACTAAGGCTATGACACGGCCCCAGATACAAAAAGAAGAGCTAACAGCAATCACCGAGGCGACCAAAGTCAAGAAATAACTGGCGACTCTGTTGGGGAGTCCATCAGATGAGTGTGAGCAGATTGCAATCAACAACGATAAAATCATCAGATTCATCAAGGCTCAGAAGCTGCAGCAATACCTCAACGTTCTGAAAACCAGCTTCGCTACGTCTTCTAATCAGACAAAGTGGACAATTAGTTTACAAAATTTTTGGATCCAAAGTATTCCGAAAATTCGTCCCAGTCAACCGCGAACTTTCGAAAACTTTGGAGGGGGTTCTGTAGGCTGTCTAAAAAATCACAATAGATAGCTGATCCCTACAAGATTACAAGGTAATGGTTCCTTCGAATCAAGAAGCAGAATTCATTCTTGCGATCGAAACAGAAGAGATTTCTAAATCATTACATCCGCAGCATTATAATCGCTACAAACACGACCTCATGTTTGAGATGATTGATCTTGATGGTTGCGACAACAACATGACCAATATTATATTAGCAACTATTAGAGATGCTGATGAGCAGTGGAATGATTTCAGAAATAAAAGGTTGGACTTAGTTGATGAGTTGCTTAGTAGAGAGTTGTGGGAAAATATTCGTCTAAAAGACACTATGGATGTTGATTCCCGACAAATTCCAACAATGAAAGTTACAATCAAATAGCTTTCGGGTCAATAAGCGAAAACTGCAAATGGAGGACTTTTCACATAGATTGAGAAGAGTTACAATTCGACGACACTTCCGACAAATGATGGAAACTCTATTCAGCAGGCTTCACAATCTGCAGTGGAAGTTACAATCTGACGACTTTCACACTCCACAACAACAAAAGCGAGGATTACTGAACGACGGTCCTTGCAACACCTTACAGAAGAGGTTACAAGTCAACAAGCTTCTTCTAAAATGCGGAAGTCATCCCCGCGTTACAATTATGGAAATGCAGGCGACCCCCGCGTTTCCAAGTCACAAATCCAACGTGAGCGACCCTCGCGTTCGTAGGGGTTCAACTCACACCGACCCCCGCGTTTCCAAGCAGGCAACAAGCCAAAACGTGAGCGACCTTCGCGTTCATCAATGTTCAGCCAACACCCAACCTCGCGTCTCCATCCTAAGACACGAAGTTGGGTTCTGAACGCCAGATTGGGCATTTGACTTGTTCAAACACGAGTCGAACGGTTTCAGAACTGTTTTCCCACGATCTGAGGAAATAACGCCCACGTAGGAGCAGATTTAGAGGGCAGTTACAACCTCTTATCCCCCTATA
Source organism: Asparagus kiusianus (assembly GCA_022839385.1). Lineage (NCBI taxonomy): Eukaryota > Viridiplantae > Streptophyta > Magnoliopsida > Asparagales > Asparagaceae > Asparagus > Asparagus kiusianus. Next base: position 36,042 of record BQKN01063052.1, read on the forward strand.
AAAACTCAACGAACTCAACAGAGTTAAAGATCAGATTTTGGATAATCGGATCAGGGGGCTGGCTCTTAGGAGATCGAATTCTGGAGGATCTCAACCACTCAGCTTCAGGGATTCAACAGCAACGAAAATCCTTGAAGATAGGATTTTTGAATCGATCTCAGAAGATCAAATCTGAGAGAATTCTTCAGCAACAAAATAACAGCTTGATCATTAACCAAATTTTCGGTTCTAACAACTCTATCTACAGAGTTTTAACTCGTTCAGAGTTCTTAAACTCATTAAAAGAGTTACGTATAAAACTTCCCACAGAAGTTCATCGTTCCCACGAGATAAAGACGGTCGGATCGTCAACGGAGAGCAAGTTCGACGCAATCAATCGAAGGAGGCACTCCATCGCTACTAAGGAGAACCCAGTTTTAAACAAAGGAGAAAACCGAATTTGTTTTCTTCTCTTTTGTAATCAAGTTGTAATCGGAATCAAAGAATTCAGTTCAATTTTCTTTTATTCTCTTCCTTACATACAATAGACGAGATCTGTTACGAAGCGGATCTAAAATTCAAGGAGCGTCGAACGCCTCAACAGTGAGCAGACGGCCCCTCCTTCAAACCAGCAACGAATGAATGGATCCAAGTCAAAAGGACTTGTTCAACTCTTGAGGAGAGCATCCAAAAGCATCGCACACTCCTTACGCGTGCGCGGATTCTTGTGCAGAAGGCCCGAGAGTTGCAAAAGCAAGAGGTGGACAAGAAACCACCAAAACTACGCCAAGTCTAGAGGCCAAAGTCCAAAACGACATCAAAAATAAGTCGAACAGTGCCCAAAATTATTAGAAAATAACAATCACCATCTGCTGGCTTGACCAAGGTCGAGCCACCAAATGCTGGCTCGGCCAAGGGCTATTTTTGTCAAAAGTCACCTTCATTATCGATTTTATTATAGCTTTAATTGTTTACAACAAATTCAAATAACAAAAATAAAAGTTATAACTCTCTTGAAAATAAACACAAGAATCATTTATCAGCTCTTGCTTGCGTGGGTTCTTCGCTGGTGCCGGGGTTTATCCATGGGCGATCGCGGATCGGATCCGGTTTTCAGAAAATTAACGGAGCTCCTACTTCACCAAGGAAGTATTCGCTTGAAGCTCTGAAATTAACCAAGCGAAATCTGTAGCTCTTCTCGAGATTAAGACTAAGCATAATCTCAAGGAACAGACGTACGGGGCTTCGGATCCTTCGAAAGACTTCTTCTTTATGCTGAAGTTCACGAAGATCATGTTGACCTTCGCTGAAATTTTATGCTCCTTGACTCCTCAATCCAGCAGCACCTCGTCCTCTTGATAAAATTTTAGTCCTGTAAAATGGAGGCCTTAGGCTAATATTTATAGGCCTCAGGTGTGGGTAGTTGGATGAGAATGAGTGATTTGGCCTTATCTTTAGTTAACAACAGCATATCCGCATTTTTGGATGATATCAAATCAGTTGGGAACCTCTAGAATAGATAAATCCCGTAAAAATTGTTTTAAAACCATCAAAAACATGTTTCTGGCTCTGAACTGCGTGACGGGCCTTGCTGATTCGCGGGTGACGCGGGTCGGCAAGATCTAACCCGCGCTTACGCGGGTCGGACAGATCTGACCCGCACTGGTACAGGTCGGCATGTGTCGTCCCGCGCTAGCACGGGTCTGCCGTCTCCACCTAGCTCCTTTTCTTTTGGTACTTTTCTTTTTAGGATTTGTACTTTTTGTTGTTTCATGTATTTGGCTGATTCGTTGACTTGTATGCTTCGTTGCGGGACTGACCGTCGAACGCATCGGTCACTTGTGGCTGCCTGACGTACGTGTGTTGGTTGACGTGCGCACGTGTCGACTGACGCGCACGAGCTGATTGACGTGTGCATGTTGACCGATGCGCGCGAGCTGATTAACGCGCGTGTTGATCGACGCACGTGAGCTGATTGACGCGCACGTGTTGACTGACGTGCACGAACTAATTGATGCGCGTGTTGGCCAACACACGTGAGCTGATTGACGCATGCGTGTTGACCGATGCGCACGAGCTGATTGACGCGCACGTGTTGACCGACGCGTGTGAGCTAATTAACATGCGTGTGTATTGATTGATGCACGCGAGCTGATTGACGCGCGTGTTGATAGACGCACATGAACAGATTGACGTGCGCGTGTTAACCGACGCCCTGGAGCTGATTGACACGCGTGTTGATCGATGCACGCGAGCTGATTGACGCGTGTGTTGACTGACGCATGTGAGCTGATTGATGCGCGTGTGTTGACCGACGCACGCGAACTAATTGACGCGCGTGGGCTCATTGGGTAAGCCTTCTTGACTCGTCCATTCTTTGCTTCGAGTTTTGTGTGGGCTCTCATAGGCAATTTTAGATGCCTACAGATACCCCCTCTAAAGTATTTCAGTCTTATTTTTTTATAGAGGAGTCTGGAATGCTTTGGATATGTTAGACCCCCACCTTCAATCAGTGTAAAAGGACCTATAACTGGCTTCATTTCGTGACTTCTCCGCATTTTAGCCTATTCAGTACTTTGTCAAATAGTTAAAATTTTTCCGGTGCTACGTTTATCGTCTGACCGTTATCGAAGTCTCGAATCAAAATTGGTAGGTTGATTTTAGTTCGTGTCATTGAGTTGATTTTGAACTAATTATCTGCATCGCAACGCGTTAGCCGGCATTGACCTGGGGCTACGCATTGACCGACGTTGACCTTAGGGTTTCATATCAATCAGCGTTGACTCTCATCACAACGCATTGACTGGCGTTGACCTGGAGCTACACGTTGACCGACATTGACCTGAGGAGGACTAGTTTATACTCGTATACTCCTGGGAGTTTCGGGAATCAGTTTAACCTCATGTATCCGTCAGAGGTTGCCGGGTTATCCTTAAGAATTATTACACGTAATATTCTCCAGGAACTTCCCGTCAAGAGTGGGAAACAGTTTAGACCCGTATGCCCATTGGAGTATACGTGGGTTTCGAATATCTCGAATATGAGCGAAAATGCCGTGAAATTACCTGGGGTATGAAAGTGGATCCCGAATATTCTGAATATGAGCGAAAATTCCTCGAAATTACCTGAGAGTATAAAAGTAGGTCCCGAATATTCCGAATAGGAGTGAAAATGCCGCGAAATTACCCGAGAGTATGAAAGTGGGCGAAAGCAGGCAGGAATACAACAAAACGACCGTCAGATCATGACCGACCCGCGCGAACGCGGGTCGGGCGGCGATCCGACCCGCATAAGAGTGGGTCGGGGGGCTGATCATGAGGACTTAAGTCTCTGTTCCTTTTTCTTCTTCTAATTTTCGGTTCTAGCCTCTTATCTCTTCCCCTATGTTTGGTTTTCTTCAACTTCCAGCTTTCTTCTTCTTCCCCAAACTCTATCTCTTCAAGAGTTCTTCCACTTCAGAAATTCTTCTCCTCTAAGAACTCTCAAACTCCTTAACTTTGATAAGATAAAAACTCTTCAGAAGCTCTTGTTTTGGCCGACTTCTTCATCTCTTCATAAGCTAGGGTTCAGTTGATTTGGGTTTGAGCACTGATGGGCTTCTCCTCCTCCTCGATTCTTCTTCGAATTTTAGGTAAGCTTCAATGTTTTCCCTTCAAATTTGGCTAAGTCTTTGAGCTTTGGCTTGATGGTTGAAACCCTAGTTCTTGAATTTAGGGAAAAACTAAAATTTGATTTTAGGCTTTGAGTGATGGCCGGATTTCTTGGTTTTAATTATGTCATAACTTGATAATTGAAGCCCTAGTTCTTCAGTCTCGGGGAAAACCGAAATTTGGGTTTTGGGGGGTTGATGATGGCCGAAATTTTTGAGATTTTGGTTGATGATTAATAGTTTGAATTTGTAATTCTTATGGCCAAATAACTTGAATCCGAATTTGTACATGGGCTTGGTTGATGTTGATGATTGAATCCGCTCGAACCTATGCATAGCCGAGGCCTTTGGTTGTTGTCCACGTTCATACTTGAAGTTTGAATCGATACACATGCTTCCAAAATCTTTAGTGGATATCGTAAACTTAAAATGGTGATGTTTCTTTGTTTGACTTGTGTGGGAATTCACTAAGCATGATTGTGTATGGGAACCAATCCGAATTCTCGATTTTAGGAAAATATCGAAGCCTTGATCCTTGACTTTGACTTTGTGTATGACCACAACCCCTTACTTTAATTTGTCGAGCTTTGAACTTTGTTAGTCTTGAAGTTGATGAACCGAAGCTTGAATATGAATTGGTGCTTGAATGAAGCTTAGTTTCAAATTCTTGTCAACATTAAGCCCTTGGGATGCTTGGGTGTACAAATGGCTTGGTATCACTTAATTCTTGTTCATACCTATATATGCATGATTCTGAAACTCAAGTCAATATCCATGCTCTAATTTCGGATGATTCTGTGAGCTTGTGAATCACTATATTGACGTGATCGAGACCCTACGTTTGACTTTGCGACCCTCAACTTGATTTTCCCTTCGAATTTTCATGCTCGATTATGGATGTGAGCTATGTATGAGGCGCTTAATTCGCTTGACTTGTATATTTGATTTTCCTCTCACTTTAACTTGAATTGAGAATGTCGTATAGGTTTAATTGGACCCTTAACTGGAAAATTCTATTTTGTAGAATTTTAGTTAAAGATTCACAATTTCTCTTTTTAATGTTATACTTCTCAATTCTCCGAATAATTGAATTGTTGGTCCCCATTGCAGTTAGCTATGTCGACCAGGAGATCTTGTATTCTAAGGAATCGATCGGCCACCCAGTCTCCTAAGAGAGAGCCTCTCTCTTTCGCTGGTAAACTCCTATAATCTCCATTTGTGAATTTAGTATTTATTATATCATATTACATATTGCATCCCCGCCCTGTCCTCCTTGGTGAGGTAGTTGGGAAGAGCTGATATCCTCCTTTGTGGAGGTGGACTCTTCTACATTACATCCCCGCTCTGTTCTTCTTGGTGAGGTAGTTGGGAAGAGCTAATATTCTCCTTTGTGAGGGTTGATGCTTATCTGATACGTTTTGCTTGGTCAAAACACGTCTTAAGGCATTATGGGGCGATTTTTGACGTATTATGTTTCGTAAGATAGCGTACGTTACCGCGCTATTCGTGCAATAATGTATGTTATCTTGTATATTCGTGATACGATTAAAATCATCTCGCCAATTACGAGGTAGTGACTCTATCTTACGGATTGGTGAAAAGAGTTCAACAACCCGTGTCGCCCTAATATTTCTTCATAACTACATTTGATAAATACACATTATTCATTTTAGTTGAATACCCTGCGACACCGTTTTCTCAATTCAAGATAGATGGCCATAGGAGTAGATATTACACTGTCGTTGATAACCCGGCGTCGATTCCGTCCACTTCTCAGTTTGCTTTGGACCTCCCCGATGAGCTCTCTAAGTTGGTACAGGAGGGGGTCGCCGCATCACGCGCCAGTTAATTATGGAATTACCGTTCGCTGAAGATGCGGATCCTGCTCATCCTTTAAGAAAGATACATTACGTGTTTGGCGATTCTGTAACGGATCCGACCGTCATAACCCTCAAAAATGAACGGTGGTTACACGGTGATGGTACGACTTGTTTATACCTTCCTCAATCCCTCATTATCGTTCGCTAACAGAATTGCGGGGGAAAGTGGTGACATGACAAATGCCGTAGACTCTGATAGAAGAGCACACCAACATTCCTTACGGATACGTCACAAGCCATTCACTTCCCGGTTCCAGTGGTAGAAAACACATCACAGGATTACACCTCGGCGTGATGGGATTAGAGGACCCGCCTAAAGGGGAGCTACCCATAGTGGCTCGCACAGTGAAGAATCTCCTCACTGAGTTAGGGCGAGAGCTACCTATCGAAAATTACAGGTGTTATGGCTGGTCTCATTCTTTAGACAAATCATGATGGGGTCGAATGACAAGTTATGTCCTCCACCGATGGGATACTGAATTGAAGTCGATAAGATTATATGACGCTATCCGTGATACCCAATATGGATTACCGGTGAATGCTCTCCACTTCACGGGGTTAATAGAGATGTACAATCCAGATACAAACACATTTCTTACCCGGAAAGGAGAATTAGGACTACCCTTCCATGAGATACACAAAGTCTCCGGATTGCAAGTGGGAGATATACCGTATCAGGAATATTTTCCTTCCAACCGGGAGCTACATCAATTGAAAATCCACATGCCCGCTCGATACGACACGTTATGGGAACTCACGTGTCTTTATCAGATTGCCTTAGCCGGAACTGACCCAGTTGTGAGGAAAAAGTCTCCTCAAATAAGCTTGAAGCAATTTTCGGGTTACCTATTCAAGAATTTGGAGAAAACTGGTGGAGCTGTTTGTGAATTGAAACCGCTGACTCCTTCGAAGATCACCAAGTTGATTGAAAAATGCGGCGCCCGATCTTACACCAATGTGAGTGCCCAATGTAGATTTTGTGTAGGGACTAAGTTCAAGACTTTCTTGTTGCAGGCAGAGAAATCCATCCACCCAAAGACTTTGTTGGTCGGTTATATCGCACTTTGGTTGAAGAAGTGCGTGGTGCCATATCAGACCTCGGATGCCTTGCTGATAGAGGTATTATTTCCCACTGTCCAGCTTACCTACGGAAGGAGCTTATCTCTTTAGCCGGTAATGGTTGCTGACATCTATCGTGGCTTCGTCAAGTGGTCACATCTTTTACTCAAACTGAGGAGACCCATCCGAGAAGATCCCTACGGTGAAGGTAGAGCTCCCTTACACTTATCTGATGGGGTGGCTGGTTCTTCATCACCCCGATTTGATGTCACCTCCTACTAATGCAGATCTGTCCACTCCTTTGCTACAATTATTCGAGGAGTGTAGATGGAAAGCTCGGGACCTCTCGGAAGTTAGGAGGAGCTTGCACATGCACAATGGTTGGGTGATCAATCCACGCCTCCCTCGATTTGCCAGTAAATATGATGGGATGCTTACCGACGTAGAAGCGCCCAGAACCGACCAGACCTCTCTCGATGTTGGCTACTTCAGATAGCTCATGAACATAAGGCCAGGCCACCTCATTTTTCAAGTGAAGGAGCGCTGCTATTTAGAGCCTTATCTACCGTTCCGGTTCGCTCGTCAATTTGGATACGACTAGTTATATGTCGGAAATCCAAACCAATGGTTTCACACTCACGGCGGGCTAGTGGACGGCGCTCGTGCTTGGCTATGGAATGTGATGGGTTATACCAGTGCCAAGTTCAGTCTTCTGAATACTGACCGTCATTTAGAGCTCACATATTTATGCTAAAAATGGATTATGGTTGCTAACGAACCCGTCCCTCTGAGGTCCATTAAGGAGCTGATGGCTGAAGCTGCATCGCGTATCACTGAGAGAATGGTCTGAGAAAGTGCGCTGGAACGAAGGAGACGCAATAGTAAGCTCGCTGGTCCCTCAAGAAAAGGCAAACAAAAAATGAAGGAGATAGAGGAGGAATCATTCGCTTCTGATGAAGAGACTTCCGAAGAGGATCAAGTTACTACTGGTGGTGCTGTGGAGGTCAACAACGACTTCGAGGATCATGCGACATGTTTGTCTGAGTCTTTTTATAAAGAGGTATGGGATCTGTCGATCGCTGATCGAGCTCGTCAACTTAAAGCTCGAAAGAAGTGGAGAATTTTGCCTACTTATAATAGAATGATGGTTGAACTTTCAGATGTAGGTTCCAAGGGGGAAGAGGAGAGGAGTAGCCTTATCACTCATGCTCGAACTTGAGCCACAACTTAAGCAGGACCGTAAGTTGAGTCACGTGCCACATTAACACAGGATAGACCTGTGGATCTTAAAGAGGCCCGACCTATAAAACGACTGAAGTTGACCATCAAGCGACACGCTAAACCTCAGGCTTCTCAAACGGAGGTGGCCGATGATACACCCATTGGTGAAGAAGGTAATATTTTGACTCTTGTCATCTTTTCGGTCTTTTCCTCTACCAAGTTTTTAGACTTAGCAAGTTTTATATTCTAGAGGGTCATGACGAAGACGCAATCATGTACAACCCCCCTTCTCCCGACTTAGACTTTTTCGAAGGATCTTGCTTCGTGCCACAAGCAGATGAAGCCGTGGGTCAGGATCTGGCGGGTGCTGAAACAGATGTGGCCCTTAAAACCAGCGAAGTACCATTGTAGGATCTGATTTGTCTACAATGATTGCTAGCCCAGGTACACCTATTATCGGTAGTACACCTTTTAGGAGGAAATCTCAGGTATTAAATGACTCAGAGTTCGTCCCTCCTCTAATTGCTTATATGCTTCTGGCTCTTTTAGAAAAAGATCATCGTTTTAGCAAATGGGCACATATATGTGTAAATATGTAAGCATATACATTTGATTTTGATAAAGAGGTGTATTGCAAAACTTTTGTAAAACAATACAATGTAAACATGATCATGATGTTAAGTGTGTGTATAAATATATATTGAGCTTGGAGAATAACACACGATATATACAATAATACCTAAATGATTGTAAACATAGCTGATCTGGATCTTTAACTCTAATATAAACTTGTAATAAGTCACAATCACTAGAAAATAAATTAGTTATAAATTATTTGTAAAATCATCAAAACAAAACAAGAGTGTAGGTTCAAAACCAGAACCCTAACAATCTCCTCTTTTTTGATGATGACAAACTATTCATTATATTAATCATGAAATATAAACTCAATACTCATAAATAACAAACTAATACAAACCAATACTATTTCTCTCCCTTTTGGCAACATCAAAAAGGGGAATAATGGAGCAAGGCTCCCCCTACATTTATGCATAGCTTAGAAAAACAAAATGAACAAATAGGAGCTACGCTCCCCTTGCCAGAAAAGAAACATGAGTGAGGATATTCATATGGAACACAAACATGATAGAGCATATGATTATCATATAAGATATAAGCTCACCATCAAGTGTGAAAACACACATGAATTTAAAAGAACCAGATTTACTAGTCTATTACATACCAAGTTCAAACACATGTTTTCAAACCATGTCCAACATGAAGCAAATCAAGTGCAAGTTAAAATATTACATGCCAACGTAAAAATAAAAGTTTTCCGACATAACATAAACCAAAATATCATATTGTTCAACATAAATCAAAAAGAGCTTCAAGCATTCGATGATCCTGGACCCGAGGAAGGATGGGGTTGTTGCAAAAGGTTTACGATCTCATCAAATCTACTGTCTTCTCTTTCACTCCTCAAGGAGGCTATCTCTTTCCTTAATTCCACTTGTGTCTTTTCAACCTCTCTAAGTCTCATGCTAAGATCAAGTTCACTATCTTCAATCCTTTGAAATTTTACTTGGTCACTATAGTAATATTCAATCATCTGAGTGGAAAGATCTTCTATATAGTTTGGTACAGATGATATTAAAGTCATCAAATTTAACATATCTACCAGTGAACAATTTTAATTGACAAAGAGTATGATATTTTCCAATTAAAGTAGTGCTATTTAGATATTGTTCGTAATGTGCATTGCTATGCTCTGGAGGTGAAGATGCACGATCACGAGAAAGAGGGGCTTTGCCTTTGGAAGTTCTAGGATGTTTGGTTGAAGTACTAGCCATAGATTGAAATAAAACCCTAGAAAAAGAAATGATAAAGGGAAAGGGGTTATACCGAACAGAGGAGACCGAGGAGATTGAGTGCAGACGACGATTGAAGAGTCGACTGGCGATGATGAGTCGGCTGGAGATGAAGGTCGATTAGAATAAGAGATCGACTGTTGGAAAGGAAGGAAAGAGGAGAAAGAAGAAGAGATAGGGCTTTGAAATGAGATCAATGGTCCAGATTTAGTCAAAATGATGAGTGTAGGGTCAGATTAAGGTAGGCAAATGGGTTGGGACTAAAACATCTCAAACCCAAAACAAAAAGAATCAGATACCCTAAAAACAGTCACCCGAAGGTCGACTTGCAGTCGACTAAGGGATGTGAGTCGACCCCGAATCGACTTAATCTTAAATCCCAAGATTTTACAGAAATTCTGAAATAAGACTTTTGCACTTGAAAAAGTTTTAACAATGAAGTGTTTTGACAAGAACTTTGAGTCATAAAAATCTACACATAGATCTTAAATAATCTTTAAATGTTTATTGAAATATTTTAAGTCAAAAACAAGAGCAACAATAAAAAAAAAATCTTAAGAAATAGAAGTTAAGCACATTTTGGTACCCAAATATTTTTGGTACCAATAGGGTTAGGGACATGATCCATATCATTTAAGATCAATGCCTTTGGGTTATGAACGCATTTGGGCGTATATGGTGCACGAAAACGGTCAAAACAAAATTCGTATTCATGACCTTTTCGATTGCAATGAGTGCAATGAAAGAGTCTAAATGATATGTGTTGACCAACATAAGGTGCACGAAAATCATTTACAAAAATAGGTTTATGTTTGAAATTATTTTGCAAACGAGAAACCTTCTTCAAATCAAAATAAAATTTGGTCAAATGACCCAAACGAGCACAAAAATCACATTTGTACACATGAGCATGTTTATGATTTACATTATGTGTATGTACATGTGCATGAGATGAAGAAGCTTGATGAGATACATAATCATGAATAGGCTTATCAAGCTTTTGTGCATTATTACAAAATTTAGATATATCGCCTTTAAGACCGCAAATAGAACATTTGTAAATTTTATCATACATATGTGTATAGTGTATAGGTTTCTTAGAAGAATTAACATGGTACTTTGCACACATGTCCATAAGCTTTTTGTTATTCGCAATACAAGCGTTTAGTGTTGAATCTAAGATCGATATGCGTTTTTTTATTTGATTCAACTCGTTATTGTGCGTACAAGCATTGCTATTAGATAGAAGTAGGATAAACATAATCATTTACCATAGAGTTTAATTTATTTTTACTAATATCTACTTCTAACATGGCATCATATTTTTCAGTAAGCAATCTAGCATTTTCTAATCTTAAATTTTCATTGCATTCTTTAAGATTTATATTTTTATTTGTAATGAGATCAAACTTAGCAATTAGTGTTTCATGAGAGGATTCTATATTATCATGCTTACTTTTCAAATCAATATAAATATTGTATAATTTTTCAAATTCATGCGCAAGCTCATCAAAAGTAATATTATCATCGTTGTTGAGCTCGCATACCTCACTAGGGCTATCACCTAATGGTCGTATGCATGATCCTCCAATGTAACTTGAAGAGGAAGCCTCCGAAGCCTGTCGGATTGCCTCCAAGTCCCCTTGATGTGCTTCTATAAATTTTCATAAATTGTAAGCACTATCAAAATGAACAAATTTGTTAGAAAAGGATGAGTGAAAAGCACTAAGCAAATATTCTAACAACAGCTTGTTCATAGTAAACATTCTTTCATCATTTTTACTCCACTTGGATTTTTCCGAAGTGGGTACAATATAAGTATCTTCAATAATTTCCCATAAATCGAATTGTTTAGATTGAACAAAAAGTTTGAATCTAACACGCCATTGAGTATAGGGAAAAATGTCCAAACGAGGAGCAGCATTAATGGCATAACCTAAACTAGATGCACCGTACATATCCATAATGTATATATGCAAGCAAAAAATCAAAAAATTGGATTAGCACAAAAGATAACTTAGATCTTTAACTCAAGGTGATTAGAACTTAAATCAAAGAGCACCAAGCTCTGATACCAATTGTTAAACCCTAGACAGGGGGGGGTGATTAGGGTCTTATATTAATCTAATCCGATTTAAATACCAATTAAAACTTATTATCAAATTATTCTTGCAAGACAGAAATACAATATGTTATAAGCAAGAATAAGCAATATGAACAAAGGGAAATATCCTAGCAATGAGATATACAATAAGATATATGCAAGAATATGAAACTAACTCAATGGTAAACAATCTAAACTAGATAGTGAGCAATATAAACAAAGATACAAGGGCACAATAAGATGAACAAAAATAAGTGCGCCAATGCAAACTCAAACACACGATATGTTCATGGAGTTTGGTCCTCACGACCTACGTCTCTGCTCCTCACCTCGAGGAGATCTCCACTATCACAACTCGGTTTGGAAGCCAGAACTTCTACACACTCGGTTTTCAAGCTCACCGAAAACTCTCACAATCAATTACTATTCCATCACACTATGAACACTAAGTGTTGGTCTCTAGTCCGTGTCCTCCTCCTCAAGTGCTCAGATACAATCTCTCCCTAGATTCGTCAACCGACACCACTCCTATTGGATTCGACCCCGTCTCTAATCACTCACTACTCTCGGTGTATAAGTGTATTATAAGAGATACTCATAATATAAGTTCAAAATACAATGTTTTATTCTCTATGATGAATAAGCACACAATGAAGCTCACTCTCACTAATTTACACACCTATACCCACTAATATATTGTATGAAATAATTAAGCTTTATAAGGGTGTGAATAAATGAGAAAAATGAAATTCTAATTCAATTTAATATAGTAAGATATGAATATGAAATAATAAATAAGCTATATAAAAGAGTTTAGAAAAACTTCTCTATAAACACAAAGAATTGAAGAAATGATGATGAGGATGAATTTCTCAATTGAAATTGAAAACTTCTTCTTTGTGTAAAAGTTCTCTTTTGAAACAAAGCTTGAAACAAGCTTTAAACACCTCTTAAACACTTGTAAACTTAATTTAAACAAATCTCTTGGTTGATTAGAATGTTAAATGCACTGGGGGTATTTATAACATCCCAAAACACCAGCAAGAACCCAAGTATAAAGACCAAAAAGCCAGAAGAAGACAAAAACTAAAAGTAGCTGTTACAGTGTTATGAGTCGACTCAGTACTATTCATGAGTCGACTCATAAGTAGTCGTTACAAACTAAAAATTAACTTATGGGTCGACTCATAAAATTCATGAGTTGACTCATATATAATGCATGGATCGACTCATGAAATCATGGGTCGACTCAGCAGAAACAAAACTTATTTTTCAATACAGTTTGTGAGTCGACTTATGACAGGCATGAGCCGACTCAACCTGATGGGTCGACTCATGATGTTTATGATTCGACTCATCAGAAACAAATTTTAAACTACGCAACAGTTTGTGAGTCAACTCAATACTGTTCATGAGTCAACTCATAAACATGTACACAAAAGATTTTCAACTTTAAACCTTGTTAAAAAATATCAAATAAATTCTAAAAAATATAAAACTTTAGGAATAGTTTATGAGCATGATATTAAACATAATTGTGAAGAAATTTTAGAAATTACATTTGCCATTTGTAAAAGATTGCGTTTTAGCAAATGTGCACATATATGTGTAAATATGTAAGCATATACATTTGATTTTGATAAAGAGGTGTATGGCAAAACTTTTGTAAAATAATACAATGTAAACATGATCATGATGTTAAGTGTGTGTATAAATATATATTAAGCTTAGAGAATAACACACGATATATATAATAATACCTAAATGATTGTAAACATAGCTGATCTGAATCTTTAACTCTGATATAAATCTGTAATAAGTCAAAATCACTAGAAAACAAAATTAGTTATAAATTATTTGTAAAATTATCAAAATAAAACAAGAGTGTAGGTTTAAAACCAGAACCCTAACAGAATTTTCTCTAATAATATTAGAAAAGCCTGAAGCATTCATAGCTGGGGAAGAAAACGGTTGAAGAGGAGATAATCCCACAACTCTAGGCCTGGAATTTACTGTTTGTGCATGATTTACAGGAATAACAGCTTGGCCAGGGTTAACATTGCCAGGCAAACCCTTTCCAGCATTCTTTTTCCCCCCAGCAGAGTCCTATTGTAATTGTGTATTATTCTTAGCTTGCCTAGAAATACCAGCACTTCCAGGCAAATCATTTCCAACATTCCCACTTTTTCCAAAAAACTATTGCTGCACTTGTGCTTTAGCTTGCCTAGAATTTGTTCCAGAAAAAATCAATCCAACATTCCCATTTTTTCCTACAGAACCATGTTGTGCACGTGCACCAGAATTAGCTATAGAATTTGCTTCAATATTTACTTCAAGCCTTGCTCTAGGAATTTGTGCATTATCTCTAGTGTTTCTATTAACAGGCACCCATCTCATTCTACCATTCTTCCTTCTACATTGTTCAGTCAAGTGTCCAATAGCCTTGCAAGAATCACACCATCTTGGTTTGAGTTCATATATTACTTTTTGAACATAACACTTTCCCGTCAGGCCCCTGTATGACAAGCTGATCAGGTAAAGGAGCTTTTAGAGGCAATTGCACTTCAATCAATACTCTAGCATTAGATAATCTTTATCTTGTTGCAGTGAGCTTATCAGTGGTTATAGGATTGCCAATTAGACTAGCAACCTTGCTTATCCATGTAGGATTCCATAGATTCAAAAGCAAATTAGGGAATTGTACCAACATAGGGTAGCTACAATATTAAATCCTTTCCATTTCCATATTTATTTTCCATGGTTTAAGAACTAAGGGTCTTGAGTCAAAAAACCATGGCCCTAACTCCAGAATGTCACTCATTTGTTTTTCTGATTGAAAATCAAATAGAAACACACCTTGCTTGATTAAATAAATTTTAGGAATTGAGATTTTTCCCCACTACTTATTAACATAAGTTTCCATTGATTTAAACCTAACATTAAGCCCAATAACATTACCAATTAGTGCATATTTCCAATAGGTTTCCCCTTCCTTCCATTCTTCCGAAGAGAATATAACAATATTATCTTGAAGAGGTGGAACAAAATTCAGGTTTAATCCATTCCAATTCTTCCTACTATCAGCAAATAAACTAGCAAAAGTTTTTGGAACATCTAGATTTTGTTTTGAAACTTTACCACCATCATCCTTCAGCATTGTACTTTCATCATTTTCCATCATAGATTGTCCATCACAGGAGAGATCTACCAAATTTATATTATCATTCACATTATTATCTTTAATTGATTGGTCAGCACAAGAGAGATCTTCCAGATTTGTAGTATCATTAGCAACATTAGCATTCAAATCATGCAGAGTAAAATTTCCAAAAATTTCCTCAACTAGTTTTGCATTTTCAAGAGATCCAAATTCAAAACTCTCCTCCACTTCATCCACCCAAAGATTTGAACAATTACCTAGTTGGCGAGAAATAAGAAGATCAGATCTCACCAGAGGCATTTGAGGATCTGATAACGGATTAGATTTAGCTAGAACTTCCTCCATTCTGATCTTCTTCTTAGCTCCCTTAGGTCCTGTGCTCTCCATGACCACTGAGCTTGAAGATTCCTCAAGCTCATCCACTGCTACTGTTCCATCGGATTCACCACCAGGATTGGACGAAGATGGAAAAACAAACATAGAATCCCTTAGCTCATTGCTTGGCACTCTCTTGCCGATGCTCTTCTTCTTCTTCCTCATTTGAAACTAGGCGGAGGTGCACGTTAGCAAGGGGAAAATCGCCCGCTAAAATGCACCATGAGAGCCCGCCCCTTTTTCTTGCGAACTATTAATTGGAATAGAATTGTTGAGTATCTTAGCCACCAACAACTTCATCCTCTCCCCTTTTGGACCAATCCTTCCCATGAGCCCGAGCTCAAAACTTCATCATTTTCTTTCAAAGCAGGCTCAGATTGACCTGAAGAAGCTATTAAACGAGGATTTTGAAGCTCGCAATGCTATTCTAAATAAAATTTTCTCTCGATTTCTCTTGTTTCCCCCCATAAAAATCATGGAGGATGTGCTAGACAGCAAGAGAGAGATTGCATGCTAACTTGCACTTTTCAATTAAGAAATTTCATTTGATGTTTGGCTAATGCTTCTTTTATGATTACTTATTACTTATTTTTACTTATTTTTTAGAGGGAAAGATAGTCTTTTAAAATCATAAATAAGTTAATCAACTTATAAGTGATCAAAAAATAAGTTGGAAAATCCCAACTTATTTTTTTCCCTACGTATAAGTTATAAATAAGTTATAAGTAAAATTTACGAAACATGATTTTGTTGCTTAAGTAAAAAGATACTCTTAAGTAAAACTAAATATATCGTCAGACATGCTGTACAGTAGGAATGCGTTCTCACTTTTTATTTAAATTGATTACTCTTTCTTAATATTTACATTGCGGAACAATCACATGAAATTCTTCCAATTAGCGGACGCACTCTACTTTCATTTCCAAATAGTTTAAGCTATTATATACAGAGAGAGCTATTATATACAGAGAGAGAGAGAGAGAGAGAGAGAGAGAGAGAGAGAGAGAGAGAGAGAGCTCAGCATCGGATATGATGTCAAGATGTACATGATATTCCCACGTGCAAACGCGCATGGTAGAGAGAGAAGCAGAGATATAGGCTCATCATTCCAATAGCTCACATCTCTGGTTTTTTCTGTTTCCTTTCCAAGTGAAGGAAACTCCCTTCCAACAAACTTCCAACCTAGACTTCATCACTTTGCTAAAAAATTAGACGAAATCCCTCTCACCTCAAAATCTCAATACATCAATACTTTGCAAGCAAGCACAAAAGCACACTGATACAAGACCACAAAGGTAACCGTTATCATGATTCATGATTCTAGGGCCACCAAAGTCAACCATACCGTAACAAACTTTAGCCACATGACCCAATAAAATCAATAACTAAACCAAAAATATAAAGTAGAACTCAAATGGCATGCATATATACACTTTATACTACACTTCAAGCTAGCCCTTATAATTTCTCCCTTACATCCATCCATATTTAATCCAATTGAACTCATCGATATCGCACACCAACAACATATAGAACATGGAATTAACCCACATTAATTAATTATCAATCATCATGTCAATTTCCTAACATTACCTATTGATGATGACTTGACCCATCACCGGAAAACGCAAACCCTAGCCCTGTCGGCAAACCACCCATCCCTGGCGATGACGATGGGCCCACACTCCAACCCATAGACCCGATCGGGACTCCGACTTGGGGCCCCACCGGCGGGTTGGCCTGCAACTCCTGCACCTGCCTTTTCAAGAACTTGACATATCTAATGGCCTCATCAAGCATGGACGCAGTGTCCATTTTAGTCCCGCCAGGAACTAACCTCTGCAAGATTCTTATCCTCTCGCTTATCCTCTCTCGTCGGTGCCTCGCTGCTATGCTTTGAGGGTCGTCGCTTATTCGAACATTTCTTCGCTTCGGCTTCTTGATTGTTGAGGGATCTATGTCCACTGGTTGCATGGCTGCAATCTTGTACATCATCTCCTTCATTGCTCCTAGAGCCTCCTCTTCTTCTTCATTGTCGTTGTGAGATTGGGCGTTGTTATCGGATTCGGATAGTTCGAGTTGAAATTGGGGATTGGGAGGGATTAGGTTTTGGAAATGGTGGTGTAAACTAGGGTTGAGGGTTAAGTCGTAGGGAGGTTGGATTTGATCAAGGAGGATGTGGTTGTTCATGGTCATGTCAAGATCCCAAGAGGAGCTTGAGCTTGTTGTTGGTGTCGTTGAGTTTGTGTTGGTTTTGGTGATATCCATAAATAATTAATAAGAGGGGGGAGGTGTGGGCTTTGTACAAAGAGAAGAAAGAAAGATATATAGATGGGGGAAAGAGAGATGGTGTAAGAGAGAGAGAGAGAGAGAGAGAGAGAGGTGACAGAGTTAGGTCTTATGAATCCCACACAAGAGGGGGACTTTAAATAATACAAAAGAGACGAAGGTTGTCGTCACTATTGGGATTGGTTGTAAGATAAGGTTCGGAGAGAGAAGAGAGAGGCCATGTTACTATATGTTCGATGCAGCGGAAGGGAGCAGGGTTAAATTAATTATTGAGATTCATGTGTGGGGCCGAATTGAAATTTGTATACTCGAATTGAGTATGGTGATTGCAATAAAAATAAAGAGTGGGGATGTAGGTGGGGAAGGATAGGGAAGGCACCAAAATGATCAAGGGTACAGCTGTGGTCCTCGTGAAGGATTGCAGGCTTTTACACATCCCTATAGAGCGCCCCC
>BQKN01063052.1:54481-83366 GCA_022839385.1 Asparagus kiusianus
CCCCCCTAATTCTTTTCTCATGAGTGACGAATGCAAGCATTCAATTCATAGGGTTGGCTCTTAACAAATTAAGCATCCCTAAGCCCGAAAAGAGCCTTGTAGGGGGGAACCCCGTCGGGTGTAATATTGAACTTTCCATGCTTAAGGGCAGTGAGTACTCAATTGGTGCGCTTCTTTGTGGCTTCAAAGTGTGCAGGTTTCTTTGCACTTCGATATCATATCATGATGAAGTGTGATAAAAGCCCTCCTAATGCTTGCATGAAAACAGTCTCTCTCTCTCTCTCTCTCTCTCTCTCTCTCTCTCTCTCTCAAAACACGCACCTCACACACACACACATACATCACGCCCATTTTTCGTCTTCATGTTTTTAGTACTTAATTCGCAGAAATTGTAGCTACTTAAGGTCACAACAACCAATCATATCATCAATGCATAAACTAATACGAGATGGAATCTAGGAGACAGTCTCAATTATTTAATGCATCACCATATGCCAGTAGCTGATTATGGTGGAACCCACTAAACCTTATCAAAGAGTGACGATACTAATATTTTTAGGGGAAATACAGGCAACAAAAAGTTTAAGTTTTTCTACTTTATGTCAACTAGTTTATTTCTTATCTTAAAGATGCAAATATCTTCTGTCATAAAAGAATACGGCAAGTGTACATTCTTGTTGTGACATGCACTAATCATAATTAAAAAGTCATAATGGATAGCATATTGCCTGAGACATGCACTAATCATGTAATAAAAAGTCATGGGAAGTTAGTCATGAGTTCTACCTAATTGACTTATTCACATAGAAACATCAATTAGAAAATTCGAAATCCATTACCAGATGGAACCAAAATTACGATGAACCATGGCTGCTAAATTTCTTGAAAGGTATTCTACTTGGTATACTTAATTAATTATTTTTTAATATTTATTTTTATCTCCTAATTAGTTACTATGCAAACACAGGGTCTGAGAGGATAAGCAGTTGATGAAATCGGATATACAGATTAAAACTTATTAGCATAATTAGCTCATATATCCAGTTCCTAAAAATTTGCTATGCAGTGTCAATCTTGCAGAAGTAGTTATATTGAACTTGTGTACATACAAAGTGTCATATGTTGGTTACTGAATCTAATATGACTCAACTTACTGGAGAGCACATTTTATTCATTTACCAATTCTAGAAGTTTAAGTGACTTTTTTTTGGTCAATGAAAAAGCTTTTATTCATTTACCAATTGAGAAGTTTAAGTACACCAATCTGAACCAGAACATGTCTGGAACTCAACTTACTAGAGAGCACATTTTACAGTTTCTCAATTTTCTCTCTTATATGTAATGGAAAGTTTTCGTTCATGACTTTAGAAAAGATGGAGATCTTTACTGCTCGAAGCAAAATCTCGATCAGGCTGCCGAGCTCTACTCTGAAAAATCCTCAAGTTCCTCTCCTGCCAAAGATATTGAAAGTGACACCCGTTTAAAATTCTAAGTGACTTATCCTTATATAATTATATGATTGAAAAGAAAGAACATGCATGCCCTCGACATTATGGAGAAGACGAAGTGGAAAAATTTCTGCAAAGTTAGGATTGATGTTCTTCATTGATCTAATTACAACACGTTACCTACTTGTTTAGTCATATTGAATTATCTTACAAGCAAAATGAGAAATCCACGTGCATCATACTCATCATCAAACTGATGACGTTCAAGATGTGATCGTTAAAACCTAGTTGTGGATATTACATTGTTATAGTATCTCATTGAAATAATCTTTGAAAGTACGAAGCTTCTCAAAGATTTGATTGTAGAGTTAGATAAGATCAATTAAAGAAACAAGGGTTTTAGATTTCAAATGGTAGTCCTTTAGAAAAAGAATCAAAGCTCAGAACAGAAATGTGACATCATTGTAAGAAGTATCACTCGAGAACATGGCAAGAGCTTCACTTTCAGATTAAGTTAGACAGCACTGCTTTCATTTTTTTCTTCAAAATTTTTCAAAAGTTGGAGGCTAGAAGACTTTTTCATCAGTTTGAAAGCACTATAATGCATCAGCAGCATCACATATAATCTTGATATGTATGACTAGAGGTTCAGACTATTCGAGTAGCATCTATAGTGGTTCTGATAGATAAAATGTGAGGTATACCATGCTAGTTTAATTTTTCCTCTACTTTCAAGAGAGAATTTTGGATGAACGGGTATTCAAGATCCCTAAAATTAAATTTAAAGGCATAAAAGTGTTAAAATAGGAGTAGATTTTTATTTAATGTAGCCAAATATGTCTCTTCTTATTGTGCATTTCATCCTCAATATTAACGTCTAATGATGAATCATAAGGAATAGGGTCTTAGAACCTTTTTACTAATTAGTTTTATGATTTCAAGTCAGTTATCAATGCAAACATTATGAAATTAGCACAATCATACCTGCATATAAGCTTGCACATGAAGCATAGCCAATTAATTGTGTAAAGTTGTATATGAAAAAAAGTACTTGGTGGGAACTAGCTTAAGAGTAGTTTCGTAGTAAATGCTTCAGAAAGGAGCTTAAATATATTAAGAAAGTGAAAGAAGCCTTTAAGGATATTACTGTATATGGCTGCATTTTGAGAGATTTTAGAAATAACTTTTCATACTTTTTTTTTTGGTAAATGAAAAAATTTTATTTATCCCCAATATGTAAAATTTTTGTACATCAAGAATCTCAAGAATATGTAATTGAGATAACAAGTCAAAACCTATTGCTAAAGCTCAAGACCTAGCTAAACAAAAACCAAGAACAGATACATAACCTGCACACAACCAATGTGCACGTAAAGCAATTATCTGTAATGGGGGAGCTTCAAGCTTCAGCACTCAGCATAATTGCATACTCAACCCAGATTTCAACAATATAAATCTTCCCAGAAAGCAGATAATGGACTGTTAAGCACTGCAGTTAACATTTCAAACTTGATTTCTTTCTCCAAACTGACAGGATCTTTGCTTCTCTGATTAAACAGCCTGTCATTTCGTTCTCTCCAAATGCAATAGATTGTAGTTGTTAATGCCATCCTCTTTATTTTCTGTTTGAAACCCCTTCCCTTCAACCTTTTAGAGTACAATTCCAAAACATATCTCTAATGGCAAGATTTCCAATTGAACTTCAACCAATCCATGATAGAATTCCAAACTTTACTTGAATAAAAGCACTCAAAAAACAGGTGATCTCTAGATTCCTGTCCAGCTCCAGAACATAAGTAACAGGTGTTTGAAGTGATTATACCCCTCTTTAATAACCTGTCTTGAGTGAGAAGCTTGTTCTGAATCGCCAACCAACTAATAAAAGAGTGCTTAAGGATATTCGATACTTCCCAGACAGTTTTTCACCAAGGCACCATAGTTTGAGCAGTTGTTAGAGCATTATAAAGGGCTGACAATTTGAGGTTGTTATTTTTATAGCAAGAGGAGATAAGAGTTTTTAGATTGTCCGTACCTCCACATCGATCAAAAAAAACATCCCTGACCTTAATCAATTGTTTCCAGGACCATGAGTCTCCATTTTTTGCTGTGACTTGCCAAATGTCCCTGTGTCTTAAATATACACTATGAATCCATTTGATCCATAAGTTCTCCTTATTGTTGTGGATATACCAAATGCTTCGCATTGCAGATGCCATACTCCAAGTAGATGCTGGGAATATACCCAAGCCTCCATATTCCTTACTTTCACAGACTCTATCCCAAGCAACTAATGAGGTCCTGTTATTTTTCCCCCACAGGAATTTCCTACATAGGTCATCAATTTTTTGTAGTACACATTTTGGAAGAATGAAATTGGAAGTCCAGTAGATCTGCACTCCAAGGATCACACTTTTAATGACCTGAAGTCTGCCTGCATAAGAGAGATTCCTATGATTAGCCTATTTTTTGAATTGACCTTCTATCTTTCTGAACAGGGGAAGGCAGTCCAGAGTGGACATTCTTTTGGATATGAGAGGCAACCCTAGGTATTTGAAGGGTAGAGCCCCTACATCAAATCTCAGGCAATTGTTTATACTGGTTTTTATCTGATCATCAACCCCCCATAGTATATAGAGCTTTTTTCATGATTAGCTTCCAGACCAGAGACAAGGCCAAAATTTTTTACACACTGGAACAGCTTTCCAACTGAGTATAAGTCACCTTTAGAGAAGAGGAGTAAGTCATCTGCAAACATAAGGTGGGTGATCTTGAGCTTACCACATTTAGGGTGAAATTTGAATAGCTTATCTTTTCTCAGTAAGCCCAAACTCCTAGAGAGATATTCCATTCCTAATATAAAGAGGTAAGGTGAGAGAGGATCCCCTTGTCTTAATCCACGCTCTCCCTTGAAATAGCCATGTAATGATCCATTGACAGAGAGTGAGAATTTAGGAGATGTAATGCAAGACATTATCCACTTGACCATAACACTTGGAAACCCCAACCCCTTGAGCATATTAGATATAAAATCCCAGCTAATGGTGTCGAAGGCCTTTCTAATATCAATATTTAACATTGCTGTTGAAGATATATTCTTCCTGTTATAGCTTTTAACAAGCTCCTGTGCAAGCATAATGTTACTAGTGATCTGCCTGCCTTGAACAAAAGCACACTGGGCTTCATTCACTAGGAACCCCATCACCTTCTTAATCCTATTTGCCAGGATCTTTGAAATGAATTTATACATGCAGTTGCAACATGAAATAGGTCTGAAATCAGATGGGGACTTTGGACAATTGACCTTAGGTATAAGAGTAATAGAAGTGGAGTTCACCTCCCCCAAGAGCTTCCCAGATTTGAAGAATTCCTCTATTGCCTGAGTGACTTCATTGCCTATAATGGACCAAGCAGCTTTGAAAAAGGAAACACTGAAACCATCAGGCCCTGGAGCCTTATTTTTAGACATTGAGAAGATTGCATCCTTTATTTCCTCTTTTAAAACAGGCCTAGACATTTCACTGATAAGGGATTCATTTAAACAAGGACCAGCTTTAATGACATTGATATCAGGGGGGATAGTTGGCACTACAGTCCCCATTAGATAGAAAGCAATTAATTCATCGATAATTCCATCACCATCTGTAATTCTATCACCTCCATTGTTATAGAGAACCAGAATTCTATTGTTGTGTCTGTTTGTTTTAGCAACATCATGGAAAAATTTGGTACACCTGTCACCATGTAAACTCCAGTTGATTCTAGCCTTCTGCTGAAAAAAAGACAATTCACAATCCATCAGTCTATTATAAGTGATAATGCTGTCCTTTTCTTGTTTAATAAGTTCAGGATCAAGAGGACTAGATTGTAGGAGCTTTTGAACCTCTTCCAGAACTTTTCTTGCTCTAACCACCTGTTCACTAATATTGTTATAATGTTTCTTGTTCAAATCTTTGAGAGAAACCTTCAGAAGCTTGAGTTTAGAATATATAGAATACATGGAGTATCCCTCAAAGGTTAACTGCCAAGCGTTTGAAACTGTATCCAGGAAACTAGGATGATTGGACCACATTTTGAAAAATTTAAATGGCTTTCTCTCTTTAGTATTATCCTCAAAAATAGACACAAGGCCTGGAGAGTGATCAGATAAGCTTGGAAGGAGAAATTCAATTTGGCTGGTATTATACATCATAATCCAAGCATTATTAATCAAAGCCCTGTCCAATCTGCACCACACTCTAGAGTCTGTCTCTTGTTTATTATTCCAGGTATAGTAACAACCAATGGTTTTCAAATGGGAAAGATAGCATCCATTAATGAAGTTGTCAAAGTCTGTAGTATCAGATAAAACATTGCCTCCTAGTTTTTCCTCATTGCTTAACATGTACAACCTGCTCCTGAGGAACTTGTACCAATCCAGCAGATCCACCATTGATATTACTACCAGTTAAATTTCCATTGTCATTTCCAGGAAATACTTTTTGTTTAGGGATCCATTTTTGTACTCTAGTTATTTTTTTGCAATAGCTTGTATCATGACCTACAACTTTGCACACATCACACCATCTAGGTTTGAATTCATAGTGAATCTTCTGATTATAAGATTTTCCATTAGGACCTTGGACAGTTATCTGATCTGGAAGGTTTGTTGGCATTTTAACCTCCACAAGAACTCTAGCATAGGTCAATCTTTGCTTAGTAGCAGTCAATTTATCAGTGGCCACAGGCTTTCCTATGATGCTTGAAATTTTGCTGATGCATTTAGAATTCCATAGGTTTAATTTCTGCTCAGGTAGTTGGATCCATAAGGGGTAGATGCAATCATCAGATTTATGGAATTCCTCATTCACAGTCCATGGTTTCAAGAGCAAGGGTCTTGATCCAAAAAACCATGGACCATTGCTTATTACATCATTCATTTCATTCTTGCTCTTGAACTTGAATAGAAAAATCCCAGCCCCTAGCAAACAGATTTCAGGTGAATTTTTCCAAACTTTCTTAATAAAGCCCTCCATAGCCTTAAATCTGATATTCATCCCCAAGACTTGCCCAATCAAAGAAAATTGCCAGATTTTTGCTCCCTCATTCCATTCATCATCATCAAACATGACAGAATTCTTAGACTCTGAGGGGACATAATTCAATTCCAAACCATTTCCCATTTTCCTGTTGTCTGAAAACAAACTTATCCAGCTTTTTATTGGAATCGAAGAAGATTTCCGATTAGAATTTTCTAAATCATTAGGCTTCTCAGATTCTTTAAAATTCTCTCTATCCTTTATCACATTCAAGATATCAATATCTTCAGTAACAGCTAAGTTTGGAATCAAGACAGATCGAGCATCAGATTTAGCACTAGGAAACTGCTCTGATAAGAAAGAGCCAGAGGAATCAACCAAATCTGCTTCCTCTGCCCAAGAAACCCTAGCAGAGCTCTTTCCTTCAAAACAAGATGGAGAAGACTTACATTGATTAGTATCTTCGATTCCCGTCAACGGGGAACTATAGAGTTTACGATCTTGAATTCCCGCCATTACAGATTTGTTGAGCAATTGAGTTCCCACCATTGGATTCAGCATTTGATCCTTGAAAGAATCATTCCCTGAGAAGGAAGAACCAAGAACCTCCGCCATGGATTTAGCCTTCCCTGCTCCCTTTGGACCCATAGATCCCATAAGAGAATCCTCACCATCTCCACTATCAACAGAATTAGCATCCAAAAGCTCCTCATGATCGATCTGAGATGAAATCGAAGCTCCCAGACCAGATTTGAGGATTTTCTTCCCGCTAAACTTCTTCTTCTTCGCCATTGAAATCTCAGTAGATGCACAGATTCGCAAGAGAGATCGCCTGCTAACATGCGCATAACTACTCTAACCGCAAATAACTAACTTTTCATACTTGAGTATTACTAATGTATCACATGGATATATAAATACATATGCATGTGGTGCATCAATTTATGAGCCTATAACTATGATTTACTAGAATTTTCAGATTTGTTTATGGATTTTTGAATAAGTTCATTAGCATGTAAAAATTAGTGTGTGTGGATATTGAGTATTGCTGTATAAAGGACGAGGCTTCTCATATAATGAAGTAAATATTAATTGTTAAATAATGATAATTGTTGAACACTATAATATTTATTTTTGCAGCTACATGTTGGTTGATCTCAAAGAATAGAACTATGAGTTATATATAGTAAGGATTTGGGGTTAATCCAGTAAAGATATCACCTTGATGGAAGTAAATTAAAAGTAGGAATATTAAATAGGAAAAAAAATTATCTACATATGAAATCGCATGTTTGATCTCATCTAGAGTGTTATAAGAACTCTTTTCTTTAGGACTATGGCAATGAAGTTACCATGCATGCATGCAAATAACAAACATCTGATATCATTTACAGGGAGCAAATCTTCTTATAGGATAATGACATCTGCAGTGATCTTGCATGAATTTTACACATGGTATGTAGTAGGTAGGGCGCACAATCATTTCGCCCAAAGGGAAACTGTAGCAATGAAAATGAAACAATCATAATCGTTAGACCTCACACTGTTCCTCACCAAATGATGAAGTTCTATTCTTGCTGTTGCTTGCCTCAAATCCTTCAACATGAACATTATGAGCAACAACTTGAGAGTTGATGCTTGTTTTTTAATATACCTGTAACCTTTCATAGCGAAGACCTTTAACAGTGAGGGCAAGCTACTATAACATCAGAGTTATGGTTTGAATTAATGTTTATTAACAATCATAAATATTCTAAATATCCTTGAGACATTTAACATACCACATGAATACATGATTCATGAAGATTTATGTAGTGCTATAAATTAATATGTGGTGTAAATAGCCAATGAAAAGCCCTAAAATGTCCATTTAATAAAGGGAATTTATTGAGGGGAGAATTAAAGAGGAAATTAAAGAGGGGGAATCAACACTGTAGCTACAGCGTTCACTTGTATTTCTTGAGAGATCTCAAGTTTGAGATCTGCTCTTGTATTGTGATTTATTGTTGATTAATAAGAAATTAACTGTGTGGCTCCTGAGGATGTAGGAAAGTTTGCCGAACCTCGTAAATCTTTGTGTACTTTTCTCTATACTGCGTTTATTACTGTTAAAGGGGTTTAGCGTAGCCCCAGGTTTTCCTCAACAACTGGTATCAGAGCCTGAAACGATTTAGAGGAGGTCAGATCCAAGTGAGAGCGATGGCCGCAGATGAAGGAAATGTGAGATAAGAGAAGTTTGATGGATCAGATTTTGAATTTTGGAAGATGCAAATAGAGGATTATCTGTATCAAAAGAATCAGTATCAACCCCTTCCGGGAAAGAAACCGGAGGGTATGAAGGAAGAAGATTGGAATCTTCTAGACAGAAAGGCCCTCGGGGTTATTCGTTTGACGTTAACCCGAAATTTTATTTTTAACATTGCAAAGGAAAAGACCACGACGGGTCTTATGGCAGCACTCTCAAATATGTATAAGAAGCCATCAGCCTCAAACAAATTTCATTTGATGAGACGATTATTCAATCTGTGAATGACGGAAGGTGCATTAGTAGCACATCATCTCAATGAACTCAATACAGTCACGACCAAATTGAGTTCAGTTGATATTGAGGTTGATAAAAAAGTTCGAGCGTTGATCCTTTTGTCTTCCCTACCAGAACACTTGAATGCTATAGTCATAGCTGTGAATAGCTCGTTGGAAAGTAACAAGTTGAAGTTCGATGACGTTCGTGATCTGGTTCTCAGTGAGGAGATCCGACGGAGAGAGTCGGGTTAAGCTATAACCTCTTCAGTATTGCATACAGAGTCAAGAGGTAGAAATTCAACTAGAGGAAATGAATCAGAGGACAAGAATTAGTGCAAGAGTGTACAGAAGGAGTGGGAGGCAAAGACAGATGCAAATGTTGCTTCCACCTCAGGAGGAGATGATGAATTGATACGCTCTTTGGAGAGCAAGGAGGAGTCTTGGGTGTTGGTGTTTGCGTCGAAAGTTGTTGTTTCATTGCTATCGAATCTATTACAACTTTAGTCATTACAATAAACTCGAATAAAATAAAAAGTTGATCTTTTTATAAGATCTCCTTACACAATGAAAATAAAAAAGTTTATAACTTTATCAAACAAATGCAGGTAGATCGTTTATTGGTCTTCTGCTTGTGTGGGATCTTTGCCTGTGCTAGGGTTTATCCGTGGACCGCCTTTGATCTGGATCAGGTTGATGGAAAATTCGGCAGAGCTTTGCCTTCGCCGAGGAAGTATTTGATTTGAAGCGCTAAGATCGACCAAGTAAAATCAGTAGCTCTTCTCGAGATCAAGACCAAGCCTGATCTCAAGGAAATGGGGGACACGGGCGTCGGATCTCTCGAACTCTTCTTCTTTATGCCGAAGAATTCGCCAAGATCTGTTAACCTTTGCTGAAATTCGTGCTCCTTTGACTCCTCAATCCGGCAGCACCTCCTCCTCTTGATAATTAATCCCCCCGCTGAAAGGATAACCCGAGCTCGTATTTATAAGCTTCGGAAGAGGTTATTTGGATGAGAACAAGTGATTTGACTCTATCTTCAGTTAACAACAGCCTAATCACGTTTGTAGATGATATCTAGGAAGTTAAGAACCTCTGGAATAGATAAATCCCTCGAAAACCGCTTTAAAACCACCAAAACACGTTTCGGGCTTCGGACTGCGCGGCGCGGGTCAGACAGTTCTGACCCGCGCTTGCGCTGCTCGGTCTGTTCTGTCCCACGCTGGCGCGGGTCCATCACTTCTATCGAACTTGTATGTTTCCTGACTTTTTCGATTTTTCGGGACTTGTAGTTTCCCCCGTTTTGTGTGATTGATCATATTGTTGATTTGTATGCTCCACGCAAGTTAACTGTCGAATGCGTGTTGGTTGATATACGCGCGTGTTGATTGATGCACGCGTGTTGACCGACACGCACGAACTGATTGACGCGTGAACTGATTGACATGCACGCGTTGATTGATGCACGCGTGTTGATTGACGTTCGCGAACTGATTGACATGCACGCGTTGATTGATGCGCGTGTGCCACTTGGTTCGTCGTTTCGCTTCATGCGCTTGTTGATGGTAGATAATCCACTTAGACTCGGATAACGATGTTTATCGTCTTCTCTCCATCTCGAGCTGTGTACGGACACCCATAGGTATTTTTAGACACCTACAGATACCCCCTCCAAAGTATTTCAGACTCATTCTTTTATAGAGGAGCCTGGAATGCTTTGGATAAGATAGGCCATCTCCGTAATTTCGTAGAGTAACCTTGAACTACCTCAATTCTTAATTTCTTCAGCCTTCAATCTATTCATTGTTTCTTCGAATAGATGAAGTTCTTCCGGCGTGTTTATCGTTTGACCGTTGTCGAAATCTTGAACTGAGATTGGTGTGTAAGTTTCTGAACTTAGCTCGTGTCATTGAGTTGACTTTGAACTGATCATCTTCGTCAGAAATTCATATCTGAATCCGATTGAACTCCCTAAAATCTTCATTTGCCTTAGTTTGGCGAGATTGCTGATGCGCTGACTGGCATCGACCTTTATCATTGTGCATCGACTGGCGTTAACATTTGCTGTAACACGTTGTGCGGCGTTGACTTTTGTCGTAACGTGTTGACCGGCGTTAACACAGTTTATACTCATACGTTTGCTGGAGTCTACACAGTTTAAGCTCTTAAGGTATTAGAGCTTGGCGATCCCAAATGCTGGGGCTACAGGACCAACTTGTTAAAGCTAATTCGTTTGCATATATGGATCTTATCCTGAAGTTGTTGGATACTCAAGTCATGAAACCAACTAATGAATCTGATGCGTCAATGACTCGCATTTATAGAATTTTTAGCAAATTCTCAGTCATCAACGGGTTTGATGAGCTTTTACCGACTACCGTTTGAGTCGGGCTAGCATGCTGACTGTTTAAGTCCGTTCCGCATGTAACGTTATGCTAAAAGAGTTAACTCTTTTAGTGCTATGATATTAAATACGTAGACTTCATCTTTTTCCTGTGAAAAGACTAAACAGTAATGTGTATCAGACGCAGACTTAGGATTTTTGGCAAATTCTCAACCTTCAACGGATTTGACGTGCCTTTACCGATTATCGTTTAAATCGGGCTTGCATGCGGATTGTTTAAGTCCGTTCCGCATGTGACGTTGTGCTAAGAGAGTTAACTCTCTTAGTGCTACGATATTGAATATGTAGACTTCGTCTTTCTTACGGGAATAGACTACCCAGCAACGCGTGTTAGGC
This sequence comes from Asparagus kiusianus, assembly GCA_022839385.1. Lineage (NCBI taxonomy): Eukaryota > Viridiplantae > Streptophyta > Magnoliopsida > Asparagales > Asparagaceae > Asparagus > Asparagus kiusianus. Next base: position 66,205 of record BQKN01063052.1, read on the forward strand.
GCTGACTTATCCCTACTTAGGCTTCGGGATAAAATTCCCCGTGTGTGTAAAGCACGGATTTTGGCGTTATGAATAACAACCTGCCACAATGTCGAATATGTGGGCTTTCGTTCTTTTTATAGTTAAGAACTAACCGGTAACGCGTGTTAGGCATTGACTTATCCCTACTTAGGCTTCAGGATAAAATTCCATATGCATAAAAGGCATGGATTTTTGTTGCTACAATGCTGAATACGTAGACTCGGTCGTTTTTACGGGAACGAACCACCTAGCAACGCGGGTTAAGCGCTGACTTATCCCTACTTAGGCTTCGGGATAAAATACCCCAGACTAGATTCTGGTATCTTTTTTAATCGGTGAAAGACTAAACCGACAACACGTGTTAGGCGTTGACTTATCCTTACTCAGGATTGTAGACGGTAAAAATTACCACGGCGAACTGATGAACGAATTTTCCTACGAATCGGGACCACCCGCTTGGGTGAAGGATGGATCGCAGCCACGAAATGGGCCCGTTGACGCACAAGCCCCGCATTTGCCCTTACGCGCCAAGTCGCATGGACTCGCTAGTAAGGTGAATTCGTCCTCATAAGCTGAATCCGCTTGCAGGGGTCCAGATCCGCCTACTTGAGGCGAGAGCCGGGTTCTCGGGGACAAGCCTCCCCTACTTCCCGCGATGCGAGGGGAGAGAGCATAGTACTCCAGGATCGTCAGACGGCCGCCCGTAATTCAAGCGAGCAGACAGGCATCAGATCAGCCTACATGCCCATAAATGCGGTTCACCTCAACCATCAGAGTCAGGAGCTGGGGCTGCCGGCATGCGGCAAGCTGTCCAAGCCCATTCAGGTATGAGGCGTCCATTCTCCCGCTTCTATTGAGACATAGGGAAAAGGGGGGCGCAGTATCCCAGTACCGTCAGATGGTCACTCGGTGGCTCACAGCGTAAGTGAGCAGACAGGTGTCAAAGCAGCCTACATCCTCATAAATGCAGCTTACCTCACTCATCCAAGCGAAGGGCCAGAGCCGCCGGCGCTCGATGAGTCGGCCAGATCCACTCAAGTATCTGGCAGCCGCTGTTACGGATACGAGGAAGGGCTTTCCCGCTCCTACGTGACATCTCCTCGAATGACCACTCGTGGTGCAGGAGGGCAGCAGGAGATCTCTGAACAATGTATGGTCACATCCCATAATTCAAGGAGCAGCCAAACTGTCTCTTTTCAGTTAAAATCCTCTTTCAGCGACCTTTAAAAGGAGGATGGGGAGAGAGCACTGGGGGGAGGACGAAGGCTAAGCTCTCTGCATAATTCCTGCACCGCACCGCAGCACCATCTCCTAACTCCGAGCCCTGCTCGCCGATGAGCTAGAAGACCCGAACTCCGTCAACCCGAGCTTCTACTGAGTACTGAAGCTCCTCAGCAACCTCGATCGAATCGTCCAAGGGAAGCAGACTCGGCACGAGCATCGAGCGAAGCATCCTACGGCTACCGAAAGTCCCCACGATTAAATAAGGAGGGCATTCCCTCCGCTTCTGTTGTAATTCCGATTGATTAGTTTGTAATAAGCTATTCTTATTAATACAAACGAGATCCCCCGTTCTCGGGAAAATCAAAAATTTATACCTACAGAAGATGGCGACCACAGTTGGAGGAGCTGTTTCCTCTAGCGAAATGGTGGTAGCTCAATTCGATGAGGTTGTTGTTAGAACGACTGTGGAGTCCCTGGAGATTGAGTTCGACCAAGCCAAGTACGAAGAGTACTTGTCGTCTTCCTCTTCCGGTGGCGATGCATCCCGCAAACGCCACAGAGTCGTACGCAGGAGCCGACCTCAGACGGTCAAAGCTCCCGTGTCCGAAGGCTCTGCCCGAATCCTATCGGGGGAACCCGCCCTGAGGTCTGTCAAGGCCAAGCTGCAGATCGAGAGCATGGGGCGAGGGCCCGCTAGATGGGTCACCAAACGACCCTCGGCGACGCCCGTCTCGGAAGAGACACCGGTTCATTCTGGCATAGATCGTACCGCCACAACCCACGCGAACGACCTTCCCTCTAGAAGAACTCACCAGCGGCGACGGCAAACGCTCACTAAACAAGAGGCTCGAGCCTTCATCCCATGCGACGGCCGTACGAGCCCGAAGGACGTTCGACAGGGAGGCAACCCGTCTTATGCCGGAAGGCTCTCCAAATCAGGAGCGCCGGCGGATAAAGACAAGGCCACCCGCTCAGGTGAACTTCGCTTCTCAGGTCACATCCCTGATGCGAATAAACCACCGCAAGCATGCGAGTCTACTCAAAGGGGCGAACCCTCAAAAGCGGGCGGATCTTACCCAGGCCGCTCGACGGACGACTTCAGAGGCAGATCGATAGGCGACGCCTCGCCTACTTGCCCGCGCGGGCAGGGGTTGAGTCTCGTCCGCACGTTAGAATGCGCCCAAGCACAAGAGTTCGTCCGTCAAGGCAAACTCGCCTAGCTCCTGCATCCAAGCGTTCCACCCAGTGCACGGCAGGGGGTGCATCCCAGACCCTCTTGTGCGATCACTTAGGCGATCCGTCTGACCTCGGAGGTGTTCGCCAGTCACCCATGGGGGACCTCCGAGATCACCTAGCTCGCAAACGCACTATGCAAGAGGTGAGTCCTCAGTGCCACTGCGAAAGGCTCATCTAGACTGTTCTCGCCGACTGTCGGTGCATAGAAACGGCGAAACCCTCGGTATTCGAGAGGCTCTCTCTAGGACCTTCTCGGCCAAGGCCCGCTCGTCAGAGACACCACCGCCAGAAAGTACGCGCTGCCGACGATCTAGAACTCCCGTCCGCCACGATCAATATGACGGACAGGGGTAAGGGGATACTTTCTGATTCTCCAGATTCGGACTCCGACCTGGTGCCTAACCTCCGGTTTGCCCCACGCGGACAAGGCGGCATATACCAGCGTACCCGTAGTCGTAAGGGGGCAAGCATCGGGTTTGATTACTCCACCCTAACGGCTCACTCCTACACTGAAGACGAGGTTCATTCGGCGGCGGCCACATCCCAAACTTCGTATTCGAGTCAAGACGCACTGGCGAGGGTACACATGACTGAACTGGCTCACGAGCAAACAGTAGCTCAAAAGCTGGAAGAACAGCAGGCGACCATCGACTCTATAAGAGAGATGATGGAGCAACTTCTGAACAAGAAGAAGAAGAAGAAAAGAACCCAACATCCCTTACCCCGGCGAACTGGGGACAAGGAATGGGTACCTCCCCGTCGCCCGGCGACTGAAACGGAAGATAATAGTAATCCGCAGTCCGATTACTCTTCCAAAACGTCGCTAGGGATGTTGTAGGCGTATAAAAGTGCTTATAGGTCCCTTAACACAGCTCGACACGGTGATTCGACAAACCAACGAACCATCGGGCGATGAATCCAAGAATGATCGTTAAACCACAACACTGAAGCCAAGTGAGACGCAACGAAGCGGATTAACGAGGCAACGAGGTTAACGAATCGCACAGAATACTTCCAATCACGTGCCTAATCAAGCTAACGAGTCGATGAATCAACGAATCATCCAACCGTAGAGTCCACCACATCAATCAAGATCGGGAACGGACTCGAACGAATCAAGATCAAATCAAGATCGGATCCGAACTCAAACTCGAACACCAAAGTGAATTTACTGCCAAATTAGGATCTGGACTGCCAAATCAGGATTCATATCAACAAATCAGAGTCCAGATCAACAATGAGGTTCGGATTAACTGCAAAATAGGAAAACGGGCGAAGAGCAAAACACCAAACACCTGGAAGGCTCGGCAAAAGCCAAGTCACCAAGGTGGCTCGGCAACCGAGCCACCTCTAGGTGGCTCGGTGGCTGAGCCACCACCTGGTGGGTCGGTGGTCGAGCACCACCTGGTGGCTCAGCCAAACCCGAGCCACCTCTTGGTGGCTCAGTGCCTCGGCCACCTGTGCCAAGGCACAGATTTGAGCGCCTATAAATAGGCTAGGGGGGCTCATTGTTTGAAGGTTGGAATTTTTGGAGGCGAAGCTCTGCTGAATTCAGATCTGAACCTCAGTGTTTTTGAAGCTTGAAGACTTGCAAACTTTCAGATCCGGTGCTCGGCGATCATCCACGTCAAATAAGGCAGGAGTTCGAGAGGAATCGGATCTGAGATCTACACGATCATCCTCCGGATCAAAACTTGGTTTTTGATCCCGAGAAGAGTATCGATTTCGCTTGGTCGATTTTGATTACTTCGGGCGATTATTTCCTTGGTGAATTAATCTCCCCGGCTATTATTTCCTTCATGAAATAGCACCCGTCATATCGTGTAGAACCGACCGGATCGAGATCGCGCGGTGGTCCACGGATTAACCCCGGCGCAGGCGAAGAATCCACAAAAGTAAGAGACCGTAAAACAGGATATTGCAATCTGTTCAAAAAGGAAAGTTGTAATTTTTGTTATTTTTTTTTCTTTGATTTCGTTGTAACCGGATCTTATAAAAAGACCGGATCTTCTGTAATCGAAAAATAGTTACTTGAGAGAATAATGATGTCAATGAAGAAAGCAACTTTTCCCGCGAACAATCTGGCGACCACAGTGGGAGCCACCGATCTCGCTGCCGAGATCGATGCGTCACAGCCGCGGATCTTGATCCCAGTCGAGGAGAAGGTCGAGTACGAATTCGACCAACAAAAGTTCGAGGAGTATCTATTATCCTCGTCCGGATCCACCTCCCCCCGTAAGTCCAAGAAATTCTCCTCCAGGAGAAAAGTTCGTTGGTATGAAGATGTAGAGAATACCAACAAAGATCTCACCCCGATTGATGCCAAAGTTGCATCGGGTGAGGTTCCACCAACCTCCAACCAGGTCAGATCTGTTCTGGCCAACTCTTCCACCACCGAGGGTGTGGTGACTCTCTCAAAGAGAGCCCACCAGAAGCAACGTCAACGCCTTGCGTGACAATTCGCGAAGGCAATGGAGTCCGTTGACGGAATCCGCTACAAGGCGGATCTGAAGAACAGGAGAGGCAAACAGCCTCAACAACCGATGAACGGCAACTCTTCCAATCCGCCAACGATGGAATGGATCCGTGTCAAACGGAATCGTTCGATGTTTGAAGAGCGCATTCGCAAGCGCCGCGCGCTGTCAGCGCAGGCACGGGCTCATCCTCAGAAGGAAGCGTTGTCGTCTGATGATGATAGTGTTATACCTGAGAAATCATGCCAACACACGATAGGTTACTCCGACCTTCAAACTGATGAGTTGTACTATCGTGTTGGGGGTACGAGTAAAACCAGAAAAAGGAATCCTCGAAAACGAGAAACTCAGTGCCCCTGTTCCAAACTCATTCGGGCAGTATTGTCTGAGTGCAGATGCACCAATACAGTCCCCGAAAGAGTTTCGGTTTTCGAAAGACTCAGTACCGAAACGCCAAAACCAAGGCCTAGGCGTTTCTGACAAAGAAGAACGATGGTTGAAGATGGAGAATTTCCGAGGGTCACCACTAATATGACCAGCAAAAAGACATCAACACAGGGTAATCCTGAGTCAATTCCGAAAATACCTCGGCGTGTAACTCGTCTGCAGTCCGGAGCCATCATACGAGCAACCTATGGTAGGGTTCGGACAAGACTGCCTTCAGAAGATGAAGATTCGGATGCTGGCTCTGCAGTCGCATCAGATAATACAGTGTCCAGCAAAGGACAACCCCGCGAGTCATTTATGATAAGCGCGGAACAAGTGGCCAAGATGCTCGAAGAAGCCATGGCCAAACAATAGGAGAGCTTCAGGTTCGAGATGAAGATGGCCATGCAGAATATGAGAGAAATGCATGACCAACAGATCCAAGCACTGACAAACCATCAAGGCGAGCCAAGTCGTTGTAACCAGGTTAATCAGGAAGATGAGGACACACATGCGGATGAAGCTCACAATGCCAATAATCCTCCCGTCAATACAGCGGGTGGTAATGAGAATGCTAACGAAGATACAGGTGAAAGTTTGAAAATCAAAAATCTCGAGAGCAAAATCAATACGTTGATTTCCGCTCAAGAGATAAAGAAGACAGGCATTCCTTGTCCATACCCGAGAGAATGGGAATCGATCCCGTATCCGGCGAAGTTCAACTTAATCAACTTCACGCCGTTTGATGGGAAGGGTTCACCCACTCAGCATGTGATTTACTTCAAATCACACTTAGGGATTATCTCTGGTAATGAGCCTCTGATGGTACGGTCCTTCGTTGGCACTCTTCGTGGAGCCGCTTTCGATTGGTATCGTCGCCTTAAGCCAGGAAGCGTGAATAGCTGGGACGACATGGAGACTAAATTCCTCACCAACTTCTTCGATGATGACACCGAGATATCCATTGGGTCATTGCTTGACGAGAAATAGAAAGATGGGGAATTAGTCGATACCTTCGTCAAAAGGTTTCGGAACAAGGCAATGAACTGTCGGGATCCGATCACTGAGGAATTCATCCTCCAGACTTGCCACAACAACCTCGCATTGGACGTGTTGGAAGTAATGGGGACAGCATCGTCCAAAACATGGAAAGATTTGAAGGTCCGAGGGGAGCAAGCCGAGCGATTCCTCAGAAGGAAGAAGGCGGAGAGAGGCCAGCAGGCGACGAATGCTCCAGCACAGAATTTCAACCCACGAGGGAAAGGTAAGGCACATGCTAATGCAGTTGATGCTAATCAAACTTTCCAATTGTAACCTCAGCAACAGCCGCAGCAACGAGCGCCACAACAATCGCAGTCGCAATGGCAACAACGGTCTCAGAAGCAGAAATCTTCGGAGCCAAGGTTTCCTAAAGTGTACTCCTTCAAAGATGACGAAGTTCCCGTTATCTTTAAGTACCTGTTGGAGAACAACAAAATCCAGTTGCCAGTGATCGTGGATCAAGAAGGGGCTAGCAAAGTGACGAATCCGAAGTATTGCGCATACCATAGAGCGGTCCATCACCCTACAAGGTCATGCTACCATCTCAAGGACAAGATCCAGGCGTTAATTAATGTGGGCATCATAACCCCGAAGCCGCCTAAGAATGTAGGAGCAAATGCAGTGTCAATTAGCTTTGGATCAGTACCCACAGCGTGGTTTGAACCAAAACGCATCACCAAAGTGGGAATGAAGACAGTAAACGACGACCCATACGGACAGCGCTAGAAAGGACTTGTGCCACACACAGCCCCAAATGGCGAAATCCTCTGGGTCCATCCTGATCTTCTTGAAGACGATCAGTGGGCGACTTCCTCGACCAAAAAGGGTAAAGGCAAGTCCTGTAATGGTACTTCCGTAATCTTTGAAGAGGATGGTGATGAAGCTCCTGCCTTTCCGCTCTCCGAAGAAGAACAAGAAGTTTTTGCCACTAGAAGCGGAAATCAATACCACTTTAACTATCCATCACCTAGTGATCAGTTAGCTGAGCAGGGGGTGACTAAACGGGGACCAACCAAAACTCTCACGGAACTGGGGGTGATTCTGACTCCTAGACCGGTTGAAGAAGCTCGACGATAGCCGGTTGATAAACAGAAAGAAAAGAAGTCCCAGGAGGTTCAGAATCCGAAGCAGTCTCGTTTCAATCGTCCAATTAGAAGAGATAAACTGGAAAGCTCGAACACTCCGCACAGCTTCGATATTATGGCTCAACTAGCTAACATTCCAGCACGGATAACGTTGTATGAGTTGCTGTGGTTGTCTAAAGAAACAAGAGAAGCCCTGCAAGAAGCCTTGGCCAATTCAGAAGTGTTCCTTACTCGGATCAAGCCGGTACCTGAAGTGCCAGAACCGTTAATTCAACACTGTAATATAGCGGCTAAGAACCTTCCTTGTATTACCTTCACCAAAGAGGATATGCAGACGAAGAACTCGAGCCATGATCAACCCCTATATTTCATCGGGTACATTGGTTCTAGCGAAGTCAACCGAATCCAAGTGGATCCGGGTTCCGCTGTGAGTATTATGCCGCTTCGCTTGATGCATAGCCTCGGCATTCCAGTTAGTAAATTGGCGTCCACAGGCACTGTTATCTACGGGTTCAATACCAGCGGGTCAAGACCTTTGGGTAAGATCCGGATAAAATGTCAAATGGGTGACTTGAAGAAGGAGGTCACATATTACGTGATTAATGCCGAGACATCATATAACTTACTACTGGGTCGACCTTGGATCCATAGTAACGTTATAATTCCCTCCACTCTCCATCAGTGTTTGAAATATGTCGACATTGATGGTAAGATCAGGATGGTGGTCGCGGATAAGCAACCATTCAAAGGGTTTGAGAATTATTTCACTGATTCTCTCCTTTATGGTAACGAATCCGATACTGAACCATCGGTCCAGGGCACGGACAGCGGAGAAGAAGCTGATACCGAGGCCGGATTCGATTACAATGGAGGTTTTGTTTTAAATGACATTGTACCCTTTGTAATCAATCTTGACGATGAACAATCGTCAGATGGCAGTTATAACTGGCAACTTGCTAATAATGAAATAAATAATGATTTAGAGTACTCACTGTCTCTTGATGATGTGATAAAGGGATTGTATGATAATCCTGATTTATATACGCCGCTTCGATCGTCCTATATAACAAAGAAACACTTCCAGCATTCTTTCGGAACAACCCTGATCGTTCCTGCCAAAATAGGAGGCAAAAAAGAAGTGATTTACGGTAAAGGAGAGAGTTTTCCATTACCTGATCATTTCTTAAGGGAAGATGAGAATGATGACAAACCTGGTCGACATTTATCTAAGTATAGTCCGGAAGCACGCAAGCTCATGGAAAAACAGGGATATGATTTCGCACTCGGAGAAGGTTTATACTTCGATCGAGGTTCCCGCGTTCCAGCCAAAGCGGCATATGTGCCAAAAGGGAAATCGGATGATTATTATAAATTCAGACGGGGATTAGGGTATGTCTCTTCTTCAGAAGACGAGTGTTGCTGGTTAATCAATAACCAATCATCTAGGCAATACAAAGATGGTTACTCGTCAGATTCCTCGGAATGGGATTCCGATCCAAGTCTGGGGGAAGTATTCAAAGCCCTAATGACGAACATGACTATAGCTAATCCATCCACAATGGAGGACGACGATCAAATGCCAACATGGGAAGACCCATGGGTTCATCACCTGAACATGCAGTATGGTGATAGGTTTGAACAGAGGGAGCCCCCCACTGAAGACAAAATAGTCCAAATTAACATGGGCGACGAGGCCAACCCAAAGCCTATATTTATCAGTGATATTCTTCCCCAAAATGAGAAGGAGGAATTAATTGCTCTCATCAGGGAATATATCGACGTCTTCGCTTGGAACTATGAAGACATGCCAGGGCTCGACCCCAATGTGGCAGTGCATCGCCTCGATATCAAGTCAGATGCCAAACCTATCAAACAACAGCAAAGACGGTTTCGTCCGTAGATTATGGAAGCCATCGAGGCAGAGGTTAAGAAATTGATCGACTCAGGATTTATCCGAGAGGAGCAACATCCAGACTGGCTAGCCAATATTGTTCCAGTCATGAAGAAGAATGGTAAAATCAGGATCTGCATCGACTTCAGGGACCTAAATGCGGCATGTCCAAAAGACGATTTTCCTCTCCCAATCACGGATGTTATTATCAATAATACATGTGGATTTGAGAGAATGTCCTTTATGGATGGCTTTTTAGGATATAACCAAATCAAGATGCACCCGGATGACGAGAAGCATACAGCGTTCAGAACACCCCTCGGTGTCTTCTGCTACACGGTGATGCCTTTCGGTCTAAAGAATGCAGGCGCCACGTACCAGCGAGCAATGACTAAGATTTTCCAAGAACATCTCAGGAAAACAGTCGAGTGCTACGTTGACGATTTGGTTGTAAAAAGCCGCAACAAAGAAGATCACATCAAGGACTTGAAGACGATGTTCGATCTCATGCGGGGTCATCAATTAAAGATGAACCCCACTAAATCTTTCCTTGGAATGTCCAGTGGAAAATTCCTTGGATTCGTCATCACCACTAAAGGTATACACATCGATCCCGATAAGGTAAAGGCGATACATGAATTGCAACCTCCTAGAAATCTGAGAGAACTCAAAGGGTTGCAAGGGCGTTTAGCTTACATTCGACGGTTTATCTCAAATCTTTCTGGGAAGTGTCAACCTTTCTCTAAGCTAAACAAGAAAGGTGTGTCATTTATTTGGGACGACGCCTGCCAAAAAGCACTCGAAGATATCAAAACATATCTGACGAACCCTCCTGTTCTCGTTACACCAAAATCGGGTAAACCGTTCTTGATCTACCTCAAGGCGATGAACCACTCGATAAGTGCTTTACTAGCACAAGACGATGATAACGGTCACGAACAGGCAGTCTATTACCTAAGTCGGACCTTAGTTGGCGCCGAGTCTCGATATCCGATGATTGAGAAAGAATGCCTCGCATTGGTATTCGCAGTACAGAAGATGCGGCATTACTTGGTTGGACAGACGATTTACGTCATTTCTAATGTTAATCCAGTACGGGTATTTATGACTCAACCGAGTTCAATGAATTGGCGGTTAGCGAAGTGGGCCCTCCTCCTGTCCTAATATGATTTGCACTTCAAACAGCAGAAGTCGGTCAAAGGACAAGCGATTTGTGATCTTTTAGCGGCAAACCCGACAACAGATACGGCAGAAGTATATGATGACTTACCGGATGAAACCCTCGAGGTTAATACTACATCACACCAACAAGTATGGTAATTATACTTTGACGGTGCTTCGAGAGCAGTTAATAAGGCAGTAACCCCCGGATGTCCTAAGGTCTCCTCCGGAGTTGGAGTTGTCTTAGTTTCCTCGGGGAAGCATGTAATACCTCGGGCTTATTCATTGACTGGTCCGTGTTCCAATAACGTAGCCGAGTACAACGCGCTTCTCATTGGACTCAGCTTCGCTAAGGAGCTGGGGGTCGAATATCTAGAAGCTTTTGGGGATTCTCAATTGATAGTCAACCAAGTCCGTGGAGAGTATAAAGTCAGGAACCAAGACCTGATTCCGTACCACCAGGAAGCCGTCAAAATGGTAGATTCTTTTGAAGAATTCTTTATTGAATACATCCCTTGTCTCCAGAACGCTTATGCGGATGCACTGGCAGTACTAGCGGTATCACTTGCGCAGCCTCCCGAAACTGAGCTGCTAGTCACAGTAAGATCACATCAACTCTTCATACCCATATACAATATGAATATCGAAGAGGAAGATGATAGAAACGTAAACGCCAAGGAGGTGAATTCAACTCAAACTGGATCTGAGTCCCGAGATTGGCGTTTTGCTATCATTGACTACGTACAATATGGTATTTTACTAGAGGATGTAAAAGAAAGGGAATCGATCCGCCGAAGAGCACCAAGGTTCTTCTATAATACCGAAACCCATACATTATACCGTTGAGGGTATGATGATTTGCTACTCCGATGCCTTTCAAACGAAGAAGCAGAAGAAGTTCTTAAGGAAGCACACGAAGGAGAATGCGGTGCGCATCAGCCTGGTCCTAAACTGTATGATCGAATCAGGAGAATGGTATATTTTTGGCCAACAATGGTTCGTGACGCGATCGAATACGCCCGAGGATGTCACGCCTGTCAAGTACATGCAAATTATATGTACCAAGCACCGGAGCGGTTACACACGTCAACCACGTCCTGGCCATTCGAGACATGGGGTATGGACATTGTCGGTCCTATTTTTCCCCCTTCAGTCAAAGGTGAACGATTTATTCTCGCAATCACGGATTACTTTTCAAAGTGGGCTGAAGCAATTCCGCTTAAAGAAGTGAAGATGAACAACGTCATCAATTTCATCAAGTATCATGTCATATACCGACACGGCGTGCCAAGACGGATCATTCATGACAACGGTCCACAGTTCATAAGCAACGCTTTCGTCAGGTTCTGTGACAAGTTCAAAATTCATGATGTTTCGTCAACAGCTTATTATCCCGCTGCGAATGGATTAGCTGAGGCTTTTAACAAGACGATCATTAAGATCCTGTCAAAGCTCGTGAAGACCAATAAACAAGACTGGGATGATAAACTCGGTGAAGCACTCTGGGCTTATCATACCACCATACGCACACCTACAGGAGCTACCACATATTCGTTGGTATACGGATGTGAAGCTGTGCTGCCATTAGAAATCCAAATCCCATCCCTTCGGATCGCCCTCGCAACTGAGATGACGACGGAAGAGCAACATCAGAAACGTCTCGAAGAACTCGAAATGTTAGATGAAAGGCGCTTGGAAGCTCAACAACACATTGAGTTTTATCAAGCCAGAATATCTAGGGCTTTTAACAAAAGAGTCCGACAGAGAAGCTTTAAGGAAGGAGATCTGGTCCTCACTGCTCGCCGACCGATAATCCTCAACTCCAAGAAGAAAGGTAAATTTGAACCCAAATGGGAAGGGCCGTTTGTGATAGACACAGTCTACTCAAATGGCGCATATCGCCTAATTTCTCTAGAGGGCGTCAGGCAATTAATGCCAATAAATGGGAAGTTCCTGAAAAAGTACTATCCCTAGTACATTCAGGATAACCCATTTATCGGGAAATTCCTTGAAGAATATTACACTTAATATTCTAGAGGATACCCCAAAATCATTTTCACCACCAAAATCCCTCACTGATCAATTTTAATTGACAGTGAGTCCACCAAAAGTGTCTTTCTGGTCCAAGCCACCAACAAATTCCCCTCTTGATTCTTTCCACGAACAAGAGGTCTACTTTCAATTCAGAGCCTCCTTTCGATAAACGAAAGAACTCCCTTCTTTTCTCTTTGGTTAAACCTCTTCATGGTTATAACTAAAGTTGAAATTTTATTTCGATAAACAAAAAACTCATTTAGATAACCAATCCTATAAAAGGTAAGCTTATTTAGATCTTCCGGATTCTCGGAGTGGAGATCCCACTTCTAGTTTCTTTCTTGCACTGGAAATAGAATATAAAATTCTTCCTTTCCAGAATCAAGGAATAGAATATAAAATTCTTCCTTCCTTGTTCGGGGAATAGAATATAAAATTCTTCCTTTCCCACACTAATCCTTTTCCAAGAATTTAGGATTCATCCTAGGAAGTTTATCCCGAATCCTAAGCAGGGATAAGTCTGCGCCTAACACGCGCTGCCGGTTTAGTCTTTCTTCGTAGAAGAAGACACCAGAGTTCGATTCTGAGGTATTGTATCCTGAAACCTAAGCAGGGATAAGTCTGCACCTAACCCGCGCTGCCGGTTAGTTCTTAACTGTTAAAAAGAACACTCGCCCACATATTCAACATTGTGGCAGATTGTTATTAATAACACCAAAATCCATGACTTACACGCATGGGGAATTTCATCCTGAATCCTAAGAAAGGATATGCCGACGCCTAACACGCGTCGCCGGTTTAGTCTTTATCCGTAGAAAAAGATACCAGAACCTGATTCTGGGGACCTTTATCCCGAAGCCTAAGTAGGGATAAGTCAACGTCTAATACACGTTGCTGGGTAGCCTATTCCCATAACAATGGCAAAGTCTACGTATTCAAAGTCGTAGCAAAGAGTCTAAGGGAGTTCATTCCGTTATCACAACGTCACATGCGGAACGGATTTAGACAACTCGCATGCTAGCCCGACTCAAACGGTAGTCGGTAAAGGCTAATCAAATCCGTTGAAGGCTGGGGGGTTAGCCAAAAATCCTAAAGTCAACGCCTAACACGCGTCGCTGGGTAGCCTATTTCCATAACAAATGGTAAAGCCTATGCATTCAACATCATAGCATAAAGTCTAAGGGAGTTCATTCCTTTAGCACAACATCACATGCGAAACTGATTAAAACAATCCGCATGTAAGCCCGATTCAAAGGGTAATCGGTAAGAGCATGTCAAATCCGTTGAGGGCTGAGGATTTGCCAAAAATCCTAAGTCAATGTCTCATACACGTCGCTGTTTAGTCTTTTCATAGGAGAAAGACGAAGTCTACGTATTCAATATCGTAGTACTAAAAGGGTTAACTCTTTTAGCTTAACGTCACATGTGTGTTTGCGGAGAAAATTGATTGTTTCATTGCCGTGTTCATTACAAACTTCAGACGTTTACAACGAAAACAAAAATTAGTCTTTTTATAAGACTTTTACACAATGAATACAAAATTACAATTCTCTTCAAACAGCGCAGAGATCGTTTATCGGTCTTCTGCTTGCGTGGGATCTTGGCCTGTGACGGGGATGTTGATATCCGTGGACCACCATCGATCAGATCTGATTGCTAAAAAATTGGGCAGAGCTTCGTCTATCCGTAAAGGGATCGAGAAACCGTAGCTCTTATCTCGGCGAAGCGAGATAATCACTCTTCTTAAGATTACCGCAACGGGATAATCCTAAGGAACGAATACGGGCGATGCAGATCTGATGAGTTCCTCTTCTTTATGCCGACGAACACGATCCGATCTCTCCTCCTCCTCTCTGAAACTTGTGGATCTTCACTCCTTAATACGGTAGGGCTTCGCCAATTCTCCAAAATTCCAGATCTTAAAAAATGAGGGTCTAAGGCTTGTATTTATAGGCTTGAGGGGTTCCGGATGGTTAAAATCACACAAAGGCCCAATTCTGCATTGGAGACACCCTAGGGTGTCTCCACCTGAGCCGAGACACCCCAGGGTGTCTCGGAGTGGGCCAAGACACCCCAGGGTGTCTCGGCCTTAGCCGAGACATCCTAGGGTGTCTCGTTAGTCCGAGACACTTCGTTATGGTGTATTTGTCCGTTTTCCGCTGTAAATCCTTCGTCCGAACTCGGATTTGAGTGATTCGAAGTACGTTGGAAAGTCGATGAGGATTTCTATCAACTCCTATGGTTGGATCATCTGAGACACGAAGGGCGTTGTTCCTTTGGTAAACATCGCGGGGCTCCCGATTAGTCTGTACCTTTGTTATTCCAAAATTCTGTTAGTTCACGTAATTTGTCGATTCACTTCAAGCGTTCACCGACCTTAATCGAACTCCTGTGAACCGGATAGTGACGTTCATCATCGTTCCTTAACACTGAGTTTTTCGTGGAGACCTATAGGTAATTTTCGAGGCCTATGGATACCCCCACCAAAGCGTTCCAGACTCGTTTCTTTTATAGAAGAGGCTGGAATACTTTGGATGTGATTGGTCCAACCTTCAGTCGGCGTAAAGGACTTGTAGTTAGCTTCAATTCTTGACTTCTTCGATTTTCAGTCTACTCGATGCTTTGACGAATAGCTGAAATCTTTTCGGCGCTGCGTTTATCGCATGGCCGTCGTCGAAGTCTCAAATCTAAAAATGATGAGTCGAGTTTGGCTCGTGTCATTGAGTTGACTTTTTGATCACAACGCGTTGACTGGCGTTGACCTAGGGTTACGCGTTGACCGACGTTGACCCTAGGGTTTTGAACGTCGTACGTTTGACTTTTTGATCGCAACGCGTTGACTGGCGTTGACCTAGGGTTACGCGTTGACCGACGTTGACCCTAGGGTTTTGAACGTCAATCGTTGACTTTTTGGTCGCAACGCGTTGACTGGCGTTGACCTAGGGTTACGCGTTGACCAGCGTTGACCCTAGGGTTTCGAACGTCGATCGTTGACTTTTTGGTCGCAACGCGTTGACTGGCGTTGACCTTAGGGTTTTGGATCACTTGACGTTGATACAGTTTACACTCGTACGTTTGCTGGAGTATACACAGTTTAAGCTCTTAAGGAATTGGAGCATGGCAGTCCCAATAATTGGGGTTGTAGGACCAACTGTTAAGGCTGATTCGTCTGCAGACATGGATCTTATTCCGAAGTTTGTGGAATACTCGAGTCACGAGACCAGTCAATAAAGCTGGTGCGTCAATGACTTTTGCATATATAGGATTTTTGGCAAACCCTCAGCCATTAACAGATTTGATGAGCCTTTACCGACTACCGTTTGAGTCGGGCTAGCATGCAGATTGTTTAAATCCGTTCTGTCTGTAACGTTGTGCTAAAAGAGTTAACTCTTTTAGTGCTACAATATTGAATACGTAGACTTCGTCTTTCTCCTGTGAAAAGACTAGACAGCAACGTGTATCAGACGTTGACTTAGGATTTTTGGCAAATCCTCAGCCTTTAACGGATTTGATATGCCTTTACCGACTACCGTTTGAGTCGGGCTAGCATGTGGATTTTTTGAAATCCGTTCCGAATGTGACGTTGTGCTAAAGGAATGAACTCCTTTAGACTTGATGCTACGACTTCGAATACGTAGACTTCGCCATTGTTACGGAAATAGGCTACCCGACAACGCGTGTTAGGCGCTGACTTATCCTTACTTAGGATTCAGGATAAAAGTACCCAGACTCGGATTCTGGTGTCTTTTTTAATCGGTAAAAGACTAAACCGACAACGCGTATTAGGTGTTGGCTTATCCCTGCTTAGGATTCGGGATAAAATTCCCCGTGCGTGTGAAGCACGGATTATGGTGTTATTAATAACAACCTGCCACAATGTTGAATATGTGGGCTTTTGTCCTTTTTACGGTTAAGGGCTAACCGGCAACGCATGTTAGGCGTTGACTTATCCCTACTTAGGATTCGGGATAAAATTCCTCGTGCATGAAATGCCCGGATTTGAAGTTGAGAATTGTGTCTTTTCTCAAAGTAAGGACAAACCCAATGCTGGAGAGGGAGAATTTTATATTCTGTCCCCAGGTCTTGTTTAGGGTAAAGACAAACCCAAAATAGGAGAGGAAGAATTTTATATTCTATCTCCTAACACTGAAAAGGGAGAATTTTATATTCTATCTTCAGTTGGAAAGAAAACTCGAAGTGGGATCTTCACCCCCAGAATCCAGAAAGGTGAAACTAGGAGTGGGATCTCCACTCCGAGAATCGAAGGGATTCAAACAACCCTAACTTTTATAGGATTGGTTGCTTGATCCAAGAAAAGAGTTCCTCATTTATTAAGGGGAAATTCCGATTTCGACCCTAACTTTTATAGGTTTGGTTGAAAAAGGAAAAGATGGAAGTCTTTCGTTTATCGAAAGGGATAACTCAATCTTAGTCCTAACTATCTGCAGGTTTGACTAAGTGAGGTTAGAGACAATCCTAACTTTTATAGGTTTGATTGCTCAATTTGAAAGTGGACCCCTCATTCATGGAAGGAATCGAGAGAGGATTTTGGTTGTGGTCCTAACTGTT
>BQKN01063052.1:83376-138323 GCA_022839385.1 Asparagus kiusianus
GAGGATTTTGGTTGTGGTCCTAACTGTTTAAAGGTTTGACCAAGATGGAGTGGGAGTGCAAATCACAATGGGAGCGTTGATTCGTACAAATCACTCAAGTGGGGTTCCTAGTATTAAGTGATTGGGACTTAACACAAAGGGGTTTGACGATTCGTCCAGGTTGGACAGATCAAAATTCCAAACATTATATCCGGACTCTAACCATGAAAGTGTTGAGTGCACGAACATAACAGAAGTTTGAATGGATTAAACCAGAAAGAATTTTAGTGGACCCACTGTCAATAAATTTGATCAGTGAGGGATTTTATAGTGGAAGACTGTGAGTCGTCGAACACCAATGAGAGTTTTGTGAGGGAAGATTAATCTAATGAAGTGATCGAATCTCGTCTCAGCAAAAGAGTGTTCGGAAATCACAGTAAAAGTTTAGTGTTTATCACTTTATTCGTAATAATCGGGTTATCCCTAAGAAAATTACATGTAAAAATTCTTCCGGGAACTTCCCGTTACATGAATCATCCACCCCCAGTTTTCTTCGTGAAACTGGGTCTATCATTACATTCGGTTGCATGATCGGGTTATCCTTAAGAATATTATGTATAAAATTCTCCGGGAACTTCCCGTCAATGTTAGGAAACAGTTTAGACTCATATACCTATTAGAGTATCAGGAAGCTGTTTAACCTCTTATACCGGTCGGAGGATCGAGAAGCAGTTTATACTCTTATACTTGTCAGAGTGTTGAGAAGCAGTTTATACTCGTATACTCTTCGGAGTGTTGAGAAGCAGTTTATACTCGTATACTCTTCGGAGTGTTGAGAAGCAGTTTATACTCGTATACTATTCGGAGTGTTGAGAAGCAGTTTATACTCGTATACTCTTCGGAGTGTTGAGAAGCAGTTTATACTCGTATACTCTTCGGAGTGTTGCACCATCATTCGGCTTATTCTAGCTTTATGGCGCCGGCTTCAACCAAGGTTTGAATACTATTCTTGAGAGCAAAGCAATCCTTGGTGGGATGAAGGACCCTCTTGTGGTACGCGCAGTACTTTGGATCCGTAGTGTTATCAGCTTCCTCCTGATTTGTGATAGGTGGTAGCTTGATCTTGTTATTTTTAAGGAGGGATTCGAAGATGGCTGGAACATCTTCATCCTTGAAGGAGTGCTCTTTTTGGAGTCTCGAACCCGAAGTCTTCTGCTATCTTCGGGGTTGCCATTGTGATGTTTGATTAGCATCAATAGCAACTGCAGGTGCCTTGCCCTTACCACGGGAGGCGAAGTTTGAGTTCGGAGGATTAGCCGTCGGTTGGCTTCTCTCGGCCTTCTTTCTTCGGAGAAAGCGTTCGGCCGCTCTCCGTGCACTTTCAACTCTTTCCAGTAGTTGGACGGTGCTACTCCCATAACTTCCAACACATCCAATGAGAGGTTGTTGTGACAGGTTTGAAGGATGAAGTCCTCTGTGATTGGATCTCGGCAGTTCGTCGCCTTATTTCGGAAGCGTTTAACGAAGTCGTTGACCGTCTCATCGTCTTCTTGCTTCTCATCGAAGAGTGTCCTGATTGACACCTCGGTGTCATCATCAAAGAAGTGAGCGAGGAACAAGCTCTCCAAGTCTTCCTAATTATTGATACTTCCGGACTTAAGACCGTGGTACCAATCGAAGGCGGGCCCACGAAGGGTGCCAACGAATGACCGAACCATCAAGGCTTCATTATCGGAGATCATACCTAAGTAGGACTTGAAGTAGATCAGATGCTGCGTAGGCTAACCCTTCCCGTCAAACGGTGTGAAGTTAATCAGGTTGAACTTCGCCGGGTACACTATTGAATCCCACGCCTTTGGATAGGGACACTGAATGCATGTCCTTTTCACCTCTCGAGCAAACTTCAGAGCGTTGATTTTGCTCTCGAGATCTTTCATTTTCTCATCCTCGCTTGTATCAGGTTCTGGACGATTCTTAAGAGAAATAACACGGCCACCCCCGGCGTTGTCATCATTAGTGGGACCACCCCAGCATCGTTGTTTTTAGTGGGGTCACCCCTAGCATTTTGGTCAACGGGAGGATCATCGACATTGATGTATTCATCCACGTCTGAATCGCTAACTGCTTGGCTATCATTATTGCGACGACTGGATTCACCTAACTGATTCGACAAAGCTCGGATTTGTTGGTTGTGCATTTGTCTCATCTCCTGCATAGCCATTTCCACTTCAATCTTGAATGCTTCTTTCTACTTGGCTAAAGCATCCTCAACCATTTTGGCTACCTCCTCGGTGTTGATCATAAACACCTCACGAGATTGTCCGGGACTGGATACGGTGGCTTCTGAAGCGACTGTCGAGCAAGCGTCTGATGCTTCATCGTCCGAGGATAGTCCTCTGGTCATCCTCAAATAATCTCTACGCCTAGTAGTCCCTGCACGTAGCCGAGTTAAACGATGTGATATGAGGGGGTCCGAATCACAAGGTCGGGTAGATTTCCTCTTATCAGTCACGTTGGCGATGACTACGGATTGTTCAGGCCCGACGGCTTCTAATAGAAGCTGAGACATTAGTTGGGCTATCCCCAAATTGACTCTCTTTCCTGGAGAAAAATCTGGGTTAGAAGTAATCGGAGACTTCTCCTTATCGACCATATTGATGGTGAATGCTGGGAGTTCGTTATCTCGATTGGCTGATCGCCTCTTGCTAAAACGCCTTGATTTGGGCTTTGATGCTTCAATAGAGATCCTCCCAAATACCGAGACCCTCTGTGGAGCGATCTTGGGGCAGCTACACGCTGATAATACTGCCCTGATAATTTTGGTACACAGACAGTGAGAGTCCGCTTCCTGGGTACTTCTCTTTCGAGATTTATTCATACCCCCAGCCCGATAGTACAACTCATCGACG
This sequence comes from Asparagus kiusianus, assembly GCA_022839385.1. NCBI lineage: Eukaryota > Viridiplantae > Streptophyta > Magnoliopsida > Asparagales > Asparagaceae > Asparagus > Asparagus kiusianus. Next base: position 86,265 of record BQKN01063052.1, read on the forward strand.
TTGCGGTCGGAGTAACCTATCGGCTGCTTACATGGATTCTCAGGTATAACGTGTTCGTCTGTCTGACGTGTTTTCCTCTGAGTAAACATCACCTTGTTGGCATCTACAGGAGTCACACGTTTGGAATCACACCCTTGTGAGGGTAAAACCTTAACGGGCTCCTGGCTTTCTATACGTACCTCCAAGCGGGCTGTTGTAGAAATTAATTTGTTAGGAGGTCGCGTACGACCCCCAGTCCGGATGTTTGCTCGAAGCTCCTTTAACGGTCTCAAGCTTTCCTTAACATGCGCTTTTTCTCGATCCTCGGGTAGAGAACCGATGCAACCCTTTAATGGGACTCTAGATATGGGGAGATCCAAGTCGTCATAGGGCTTCATTGGAGGTGCGGGAGCAGAATCTAGAGTTGACGAAGGCCGGAGAGCAACGTCGCTTGCTTTTACCTTAGGCTCTAATTTGGTTTTTAGCATCCAAACTTGTTTGGATCTCGGCGATCTCTTAACTGTCCCCTCCTTTTGCATTTCTTGTGCTTTTCGCACAAGGGTCCGGGCATGCGCAAGCAAGCCGCGGCGTTTCTGGATTCGTTCCTCGAGAGTAGAGCGGGTCTGTTTGACACGAACCCATTCGTTAATTAGAGGTCGAGAGGAGGATTCCGATGCTAGTCATGGCGACAGATTAGCCACTTGGTGCTTTCTGAACTCCCGATCTGCTTGGCAATGGAGTCCATCCGCCTGATCCAAAGCCTTGGCGAATTGGCGCGCGAGGCGTTGGCGTTTCCTTTGACGTGCTCTCTTTGATAGAGTTGGCGCGCCTTCAGCAGTCGACTCCTTGATTGCGAAGGAGTTCAGATCTGCAGATCTGATCTCATTGGATGCCGGCGGATCGTTGTAAGGTGCAACTACGGCAGTGACAACGTGGAGATCGACTTCTTTGGTCTTCAGATCTGGAGACCGACGGATCTTCTGGGAGGAGGAGATCTTCCTGCGCTTATGAGGAGGAACAGATCTGGAGGAGGAGGAGGAGATGTACTCTTCAAATCTCTGCTGGTCGAATTCGTATTCGACCTCTTCGAACACCAGGATCTTGATCGTCGGCTGCGGCACGACAGCTTCGGCAGCGAAGCTGTTGGCTCCCACTGTGGTCGCCAGCTTGTTTGTGGAGAAAATTGATTGTTTCATTGCCGTGTTCATTACAAACTTCAGACGTTTACAACGAAAACAAAAATTAGTCTTTTTATAAGACTTTTACACAATGAATACAAAATTACAATTCTCTTCAAACAGCGCAGAGATCGTTTATCGGTCTTCTGCTTGCGTGGGATCTTGGCCTGTGATGGGGATGTTGATATCCGTGGACCACCGTCGATCAGATCTGATTGTTGAAAAATTGGGCAGAGCTTCGTCTATCCGTGAAGGGATCGAGAAACCGTAGCTCTTATCTCGGCGAAGCGAGATAATCACTCTTCTTAAGATTACCGCAACGAGATAATCCTAAGGAACAAACACGGGTGATGCAGATCTGATGAGTTCCTCTTCTTTATGCCGATGAACACGATCCGATCTCTCCTCCTCCTCTCTAAAACTTGTGGATCTTCACTCCTCAATTCGGCAGGGCTTCGCCAATTCTTCAAAATTCCAGATCTCAAAAAATGAGGGTCTAAGGCTTGTATTTATAGGCTTGAGGGGTTCCTGGCGGTTAAAATCACACAAAGGCCCAATTCTGCATTGGAGACACCCTAGGGTGTCTCCACCTGAGCCGAGACACCCCAGGGTGCCTCGGCTTGGGCCGAGATACCCTAGGGTGTCTCGTTAGTCTGAGACACTCCGTTATGATGTATTTGTCCGTTTTCCGCTGTAAATCCTTCGTCCGAACTCGGATTTGAGTGATTCGAAGTACGTTGGAAAGTCGACGAGGATTTCTATCAACTCCTGTGGTTGGATCATCTGAGACACGAAGGGCGTTGTTCCTTTGGTAAACATCGCGGGGCTCCCGATTAGTCTGTACCTTCGTTATTCCGAAATTCTGTTAGTTCACGTAGTTTGTCGATTCACTTCAATCGTTCACCGACATCAATCGAACTCTTGTGAACCGGATAGTGACGTTCATCGTCGTTCCTTAACACTGAGCTTTTCGTGGAGACCTATAGGCAATTTTTGATGCTTACAATGCGGAACGGACTTAAACAATCCGCATGCTAGCCCGACTCAAACGGTAGTCGTTAAAGGCTCATCAAACCCGTTGATGGCTGAGAATTTGCCAAAAATTCTATAAATATGAGTCATTGACGCATCAACTCCGTAGCAGACGTAAGAGTATAAACTGTGTCGAACGCCGGACAACGCGTCACAATGAAGCTCGAACGCCGGACAACGCGTCATAATGAAGCTCGAACGCCGGACAACGCGTTGCAGATGAAGACTCAACGCCAACGATCGATGGTCAGTTCTATGTTGAAACAGCAAGCACGAGCTAAAGATAATAAAAAAATCAGGAGTTAGCTTCAAGTTTGAAATTCCGACAACGGTCAGATTATAAATGCAGCACCGGAATCCTTGCAGACATTCGACAAAGCACCGAATAGCCTGGAGGATTGAAGGAATCAAGAATAGAAGCCATTCCAAACATCCCGTCATAACCGATTGAAGGTTGGGACAATCATATCCAAAGTATTCCAGACTCTTCTATAAAAGAATGAGGCTGAAATACTTTGGAGGGGGTATCTGTAGGCGTATAAAACTGCTTATAGGTCCCTTAACACAGCTCGACACGGTGATTCGACAAACCAACAAACCATCAGGCGATGAATCCAAGAATGATCGTTAAACCATAACACTGAAGCCAAGTGAGACGCAACGAAGCGGATTAACGAGGCAACGAGGTTAACGAATCGCATAGAATACTTCCAATCGCATGCCTAATCAAGCTAACGAGTCGATGAATCAACGAATCATCCAACCGTAGAGTCCACCACATCAATCAAGATCGGGAACGGACTCGAACGAATCAAGATCAAATCAAGATCGGATCCGAACTCAAACTCGAACACCAAAGCAGATTTACTGCCAAATCAGGATCCGGACTGCTAAATCAGGATTCAGATCAACAAATCAGAGTCCAGATCAACAATGAGGTTCGGATTAACTGCAAAATCGGAAAACGGGCGAAGAGGCAAAACACCAAACACCTGGAAGGCTCGGCAAAAGCCAAGTCACCAAGGTGGCTCGGCAACCGATCCGCCTCTAGGTAGCTCGGTGGCCGAGCCACCACCTGGTGGCTCGGCCAAAACCGAGCCACCTCCTGGTGGCTCGGTGGCCGAGCCACCTCCTGGTGGCTCGGTGCCTCGGCCACCTGTGCCAAGGCACAGATTTGAGCACCTATAAATAGGCTAGGGGGCTCATTGTTTGAACGTTGGAATTTTTGGAGGCGAAGCTCTGCTGAATTCAGATCTTAACCTCAGGGTTTTTGAAGCTTGAAGACTTGCAAACTTTCAGATCCGGTGCTCGGCAATCATCCACGTCAAATAAGGCAGGAGTTCGAGAGGGATCGGATCTGAGATCTACACGATCATCCTCCGGATCAAAACTTGGTTTTTGATCCCGAGAAGAGTATCGATTTCGCTTGGTCGATTTCGATTACTTCGGGCGATTATTTCCTTGGCGAATTAATCCCCCCGGCTATTATTTCCTTCGTGAAATAGCACCCGTCATATCGTGTAGATCCGACCGGATCGAGATCGCGTGGTGGTCCACGGATTAACCCCGGTGCAGGCGAAGAACCCACAAAAGCAAGAGACCGTAAAACAGAATCTTGCGATCTGTTCAAAAAGGAAAGTTGTAATTTTTGTTATTTTTTTTCTTTATTTGATTTCGTTGTAACCGGATCTTATAAAAAGATCGGATCTTTTGTAATTGAAAAACAGTTACTTGAGAGAATGATGATGTCAATGAAGAAAGCAACTTTTCCCGCGAACAGACGCCGCATACTGGCAGCGTCCGCGACAAAAGGCTCGATGAATTCCAAGACCAGCTCAATACGCTAAAGCTTCAGCAAAACATGAACAAGCTGGGGGTGGTCCGTCCCTATCCTATCGAATGGGATACGGTCTCGTACCCGGCGAAGTTCAAGCCGATCAGCTTGGTACAATTCGACAGCAAAGGTTCTCCCTCGCAGCACATCTACTACTTCATGGCGCAGACTGGATTCCTTACGGGGAATGACGCCATTCTCACTTGACTATTCATAGGTACCCTCAAGGGGGTAGCCTTTGAATGGTTCCGTAAGCTGGAACCTGACTCTATCAAGTCATGGGCCAACGTCGAAAGGCTCTTTTTGGCCCGCTTCTTCGACGACGATACAGAAGTGTCAATGGACACTCTCCTTGCTGAAAAGCAACGAAAATCGGAGTCGGTCAACGACTTTGTGAAAAGATTCCGGAACCGGTCGGTCCACTGCCGGGGCTAAGTTTCCGAGTCAACACTGATCGAGATGTGCCGCAACAACCTGTCGATCCATATTTTATCCAAAATAGGCGCGATAGAAACTCGGACGTGGAAAGAGCTTGTGCGTCAGGGCGAACAGGTAGAAAACATGATCAAGAGGCTAGAGGCTGAAGAACCACAACCCAAGAAGGGAGCCGCGGAGCCGGCTGTGCCAAAGAATCCCCCTCGAACGAGAGGAAAAGAGATCATGGCAGTCGATTCCGCCCCGACGCCGAAGGCTGCTCAAAGGCCAAAGCCCAGACAATTTGAGCAACGCCCCCCACGGCAATACGACTTCAAGGAAGACCAAGTGGTGGCGACGTTCGATATGCTACTCAAAAGCGGTCGAATCAAACTGCCAGAAGCCACGAAGCCTGAGGAGGCGGACAAAACCGGTGACCCGAGTTACTGTGCCTATCACAGATTCCTTGGCCACCACACAACCAAGTGCTACGTCCTCAAGGACAAACTCTAGGCCCTCTACGACGCGGGGGTTTTGAAGAAGGAGAAAGTTCAAAAGCAGGTGACTACAAACATGATCACTTTGAGCTTTGGGACGAATCTCCCCGAGGTCTGAGCTCCGGCAGGGGTAATTCCTATCCCCAAAGCAACCTTGAAAATCACCAATGACGATCCTCACAACCAGCGGGGGAAGGGTTTGGTCCCACAGACTCTGCCATCGGGGCAGGTAATGTGGGTTCATCCGGACCTCCTCAACGATGAGCAATGGACCACAAGGCCTTCGAAGGAGGCTAAGGGAAAACATTGCAACGTCGTCTCTGCCATCCCATGTAGAGATAATGCGGCAATAATCACCCTGACTGATTCCGAAGAGGACACCAACGTCTTCGCCAAGAGAGCGGGGAAGGAATTCGCAAAGGAATATCCCACGAGGGCGGAGAACCCGGCTGGACCTCCCACGAAGCCAGCCGCGACAGCCCCTCTCAATCCGGACGGACCAAGCTCAAGCCGCCAACCTTTCCGGTTCAACGTGCTCGCACAGCTGAAAAGCATCCCTACGTGAATTACCATGTAAGACCTCCTTCGACTATCTAGGTCTACCCAGGAGGCCCTACAAGAGGCGTTGGCTGACTCAGAGGCATTCTCCACCCATTTCTCGAAAGAGACAGGGGCAGAACAAGAATGTGTAGTTTGCTGCCAAATCGCCGAGAGACGGGTCCCGTGCATCACTTTCACTCCTGAGGACATGCTCATCAAGAGCACGTCTCATGATCGACCGCTGTACTTCACAGGATACGTCGGGTCGGTGAAAGTGGATCGGATCCAAGTCGACCTGGGTTCTGCGTTGAGCATCGTACCCTTAAAGTTGATCAAACACCTGGGAATACCGCCAAAACATCTGTCCTCGACCACCACGACCATTTTTGGCTTTAACACCACGGGGACACGGCCGTTGGGCAAGATCCGCCTAAAATGCCGGATAGGCGACATGAAGACGGAGGTCACCTGTTATGTCATCAATGCCGAGCCTTCCTACAACGTGCTCTTAGGGCGCCTGTAGATCCATGGCAACCGAATAGTCTCATCCACCCTTCACCAATGCCTGAAGTATGTGGACGACTACGAACGAGTGAAAACAGTGGTGGCTGACAAACAACCCTTCAAAGGCGTCGAAAACTACTTCACGGATTTCCTGTTGTACCAAGACCCCGTCGAGCCACCAGTTGAAGAACCGGAGAGCGGCAACGAGGCGGATAGCGAACCTGAATACAGCGATAACCTAATTCTAAATGACTTCGAGTCAATTGTAATCGGTTATGAAAGCCACCATGTAACCAACGCTGTTCAGGCGGAGAAGATCGTCATGAATGAAAAGTCTAACTTTGCTTATGTGTCGTCCTATTCTGCGTCTGAGGATGATGAACCTAATGACCTATGGGCAAAACTTTACGACGATCCCTCCCTACACTTGCCAGTATGCTCGTCGTACGTCGTAAGAACACGGCCGATTGAGTCGTCGCGAGCTGTACTTGTTAGGCCAGCCCGAGGTAATTATCAAAAAGACATTATTTTCGGTCGAATAAATCGTCCCCTACGCACCCTATAGAATGAATCTAAAGACGAGGACCCAGCGCCCCAATTTTCGCAATACAGCCAAGTCGCCAGGCGCATGATGAGTGACATAGGATATGACCTCACTCGCCTAGAGGGTCTGAATGACGGCTGAGGGCGCAAAACGGTCATTCAACCTGCCCGCGTGCCTAGAGGTAAACCCTCGAATTACTTCAACAGGACTCGGAGGGGCTTAGGCTACTCCTCTTCCTCATCAGACCTGTACTGTTATGTCAATGAGGATTCCGACTATGCCTGTTCTGGAGATCAGTCGTCAGTAACCTCAGCATGGGACTCGGATGTCAGCGTGAGAGATCTGTTTGATGACCTTACAGTCAACATGGCTACGATGGATCCCGCCAAAATGGCGGAGGATGGACAACTTCCGCTTTACGACGAGACATGGGATCGCCATGTTAACGCCCAGTGGAATAGTCGCTTCGAGCAACGTGAACCACCGACCGAAGAAGAAATCCTCCAGGTGAACATGGGCACTGACACTAATCCCAAGCCCATATTTGTCAGCGGCAGCTTACCTCATCAGGAAAAAGAAGATCTCATCGCCTTTATACGGGAATACATTGACGTCTTCTCATGGAATTTCGAGGACATGCCCGGCTTGGATCCGCGGGTCGCCACGCATCGCCTCAACATCAGCTCAGATGCCAAGCCAGTTAAGCAACAGCAGAGGCGTTTTCGCCCTCAGATTATGGAGGCGATCAAAGCCGAAGTGAAGAAACTCATCGAATCCGGTTTCATCAGAGAGGAACAGCACCCCGACTGGGTGGCTAACATCGTTCCAGTCCTGAAGAAAAACGGTAAGATCCGTATCTGCATCGACTTCAGAGACCTCAATGCTGCATGCCCTAAGGATGAATTTCCTCTGCCCATCACGGATGTCGTCATCAATAACACGTGCGGATTTGAGAGGATGCCCTTTATGGATGGTTTCTCAGGGTACAACCAAATCAAAATGCACTCCGAGGATGAGAAGCATACTTCATTTCGAACCCCTATGGGGGTATACTGCTACACGGTTATGCCCTTCGGGCTCAAGAATGCTGGCGCGACCTATCAACGTGCCATGAGAACGATCTTTCGAGAGCACCTGCGAATGACGGTGGAGTGCTATGTGGACGACCTGGTCGTGAAAAGTCGCCACAAAGACGACCACCTCCAGGACTTGAGGGTGATGTTTGAACTCATGAGGACTCACCAACTCAAGATGAATCCTATGAAGTCATTTCTAGGGATGTCTAGCGGTAAATTCCTCGGTTTCGTCGTCACAATGAAAGGGATCCGAATCGACCCGGACAAGGTGCAAGCTATTCAAGAGCTTCAACCGCCCCGGAACCTCAAAGAATTAAGAGGTCTTCAGGGACGATTGGCCTACATCCGAAGATTCATCTCAAATCTTTCGGGAAAATGCCAGCCGTTCTCCAAGCTCATGAAGAAAGGCACCTCCTTCGTATGGGACGATCATTACCAGCGGGCCTTTGAAGAAATCAAAGCTTACCTCTCGAACCCAACCGTCCTTGCGGCACCGATCTCGGGAAGGCCATTTCTCATCTATATATGGGCCATGGAGCATTCTCTAGGCGCCCTCTTGGCACAAAACGACGACGCGGGCCACGAGCAAGGCATCTACTACTTAAGTAGAACCCTACAGGACGCCGAACAACAGTACCTGATGGTCAAAAAAGAATGTTTGGCCCTGGTGTTCGCCATCCAAAAGATACGACACTACTTGGTTAGCCAGACAATCCATGTCATCTCCCGGATGAACCCCATTCGGGTGTTCATGACACAACCCGCGGTGTTAAACTGGCGCCTGGCTAGGTGGGCACTCCTGCTCTCTCAGTACGACATCCACTTCATGCCATAGAAGTCACTCAAAGGGTAGGCCATCTGCGATCTCATGGCTAGTCACCCGCTGGGGGCAAAAACTGACCTGTTTGAAGATTTGCCAGACGAACCGCCTGAAGCCAACGTGACCTCGTTGCCGGAAGTGTGGCAGATGTTCTTCGACGGCACGTCTCGCGCAGCCGCGAACGGTTCTATTGTTGCAGGAGTTGGGGTAGTTCTCATTTCTCCGCATAACCACGTGTTGCCACGGGCCTTTTCTTTGACGGAACCGTGCACCAACAACGTGGCTGAGTACAATGCATTACTCATCGGGCTCGAGTTGGCAAAGGAACTAACAGTACATCATCTCGAAGCTTACGGCGACTCCCAATTCATTGTCAAGCAGATGACCGGCGAGTACGAAGTTAGAAACGACGACCTAATCCCCCTCCATAAAGCAGCTATCAAGCTAGTGGAGTCATTCGAGAGTTTCCGCATTGAGCACATGCTACGATCCAAGAACACACATGCGGATGCCCTCGCCTCCTTGGTGGCTAACCTGGCCCAACCATCAGAGACGGCCCAATTGATCACAGTGGCGAGCAGGAGGCTCTTTCGGCTGAAAGACGCCCCAGAAGCGAACACCACCCATCAGGCCTCGGAACAGCCCGATCCGAAAGATTAGCGTCTCCTAATCATCGACTACGTTCTATAAAGCATATTGCCCGAAGATGCAAGGGAGCGAGAGTCTGTCCGGAGACGTGCCACGAGATTCTACTATGATTCAACCACCAAGACGTTGTATCGAAAATCATACGACAGTTTGTTGCTCCGATGCCTGTCAGGAGCAAAGGCCCAAGAGGCTCTGCGCGAAGCCCACAGCGGCGCTTGTGGGGCTCATCAACCTGGACCCAAACTTTGGGATCGTTTGCGAAGGATAGGCTACTTCTGGCCCGGGATGGTTCACGACGTGGTCGCTTACGCGAAGTACTGCCACGAGTGCCAGATTCATGCCAACTACATACACCAACCGCCCGAAGACCTACACCCAACGAAGGCTTCGTGGCCTTTCAAGGCATGGGGGATGGACATAGTCGGACCAATATCCCCGCCTTCGGCGAGAGGTCATCGCTTCATTCTCGCGATCACTGACTACTTCTCTAAGTGGGCCGAAGCCATCCCCTTGAGAGAGGTCAAGACTAACGACGTGATTAGGTTCATCAAGCACCATGTCATATACCGATACGACGTACCCCGGCGTATCATCCATGACAACGGTACACAGTTCGTTAGCCATGCATTCACCAGGTTTTGTGAGAAGTTCCGTATACAAAACCTCTCCTCCACGGCCTATAATCCTTCAGCGAATGGTCTAGCCGAGGCCTTCAACAAAACGATCATCAAGATCTTGACCAAGTTGACTTCCACCAGCAAACGCGACTGGAGCGAGAAACTCGACGAAAGCTTATGGGCGTATCGTACGACGGTTCGTACGCCGACCGGCCACACACCCTACTCATTGGTATACGGCTGTGAGGCCATGCTGCCATTAGAGATCCAAATCTCGTCCCTCCGCGTCGCCCTTGAAGCAGGGATGACAGCCGAAGATAATCACCAACGGTGACTCACGGAGATCGAAGCGCTAGACGACAAACGACTAGAAGCTCAACAACACATTGAGTTTTATCAAGCCCGAATGGCCAAAGCATTCGACAAGAGGGTCAAATGTCGGGCCTTCAAGGAGGGAGAACTGGTACTCGCCGTCCGCAGACCAATGATTCTCACCTCCAAGAAGAAAAGTAAATTTCAATCCAAATGGGAAGGCCCATTCGTAGTAGAGACAGTCTATTCGAATGGAGCTTACCGCCTCGTCAAACCAAACGGCGACAAGATCATGATGCCTATCAACGACAAATACTTGAAGAAGTACTACCCTTAGTTCTTCTTCAATCTCCCACAAGTATATGAGTCTAAACTGGGTCTTGCTCCCTCCAACTCGTACACGAGGTTAAACTGTCCCTACTTCCCTCACGCTGGCGGAAGTCAATTTGCCAATCTTCCCCAATAAGATGGCGAATCTACTAAGGTCACTCATATCACGGCAGACGTAGAGTTGCTCAAATCGCAACAAACCCCTACTGCCAGGTTAACACTTAACCTCCAGCTAGAACCAGCTCGTCAATCCTCCCCGATAGGAGGGCGAGTTTTCCAGAATCGCTCACATCGCGGCAAACTGTTTGGCTATGTCAACTACCACCTCTAACCGAATCAGCCTATCAGTCTCTCTCAATGAGATGATAAGACCTCATAGTTGTTCCGATCGCAACGAAACTTCATCAGGTTAATGATTACCTCTGATGACTGGTGCCGCTATCCCTACGGATAGCACAAGCCTAAGTAATGACTTACCATGCGACGTGTCATTGCTTTAGTTGATAGTCACACTCCTACGTTCCTGAACTATTTAACCTATTCCAGACATCCTAACATTCCTTTAGGATGGCTGATGGGTAGTGACCTACCACGCGATGGCTCCTATAACAATCGATCGTTACATTCCCACATCCCTGAACGATTTGATTATCGCCTACGTCGTCATCCTCACGGACGATGACACCTATCAAGGGTGGCCCGACGGGCGTCACGTCCGACAGTTCCTTCAAACGACAACCCACCAACTGGCGAGTCAAAGATTGGGGATATCGGTTGATCGCAGGCACGAGCAGCCATTCCTGGCCTCGCGCCAAGTGTTGCCCCCTTGGTCCCACTTGAGTTGCAACGCGAAAGTCGGGGTTGACCCGACCCCACGTCGCAGACAGCCAAAAGCAGAGAAAAGGCCAAAAGGCCAAGTCCAAGACAGGTTCGCCAGAGAAGGCATGAGCAGCCCTACTCAAATGCCAGATAGCGCAGGCGAATTCAACCTAAAGACGAAACAAGCCAAATACACACCAGAAAAAAAAACTGTGCATGCGAAACAAAGGCAGAAGCAAACCAAAGGCCATTACAGGCCAAAATTTACATGCATAAGTTTTTTTAGTTATGATGTGCGCGGCATCAATTGAGTTACAAAAAAAAGAGGAAGAACAGAAGTGGACGCTACAGGAGCTTCAGCAGGCTGAAGACAGCAATCTTAGCCTTGACCACCGAAAGGTCCGCCGCACGCTGGGCCTTCGCCGCCTCCTCCTACTTCTGCCGCATCTTAGCAAGGGCGGCCTCTCCATCCTCTTCCTCCTGGCGGAGGAGCTAAAGTGCTCGGTCCACCTCCCCAGTAGCGCAGTAGATCCTCCTGTTTTTCGGCTCAAGCTCCCGCAGCCGCGCCTCACCGCGAAGGGACCCTGCGTCTTCGAAGAAGGCGGCGTCTGTATAGGCGTCCATCTTGGTCAACACCGCCTGGTGCTGTTTGCGTAGACGCTTAAGGTCGGCCTCCTTCGCCTGGATTCGCTTCGCCCGCTCCTCATGCTCGAGCATGAGGCGCATCGAGAGAAACGGTGGCGCGTCCGAAGTGTCGTCGTGTACTAGGGCCTCGAGACGGTACATCCACCCCTCCACGCGACCAAGCTCCCGCTCACACCACCGTACGAGCGAGGTACCACCCACACGGCGGATCGCCCTTAGACCCGCCTCCACGAGGGGAAGCGCGTCGTAGTACCTCTCGGCACCCTCGCCGACGACAATGCAAATTCCGTGCACCAAACCCTCCAACCTCTGGAGGGTCTCAAATGCAGGATGAGACATGGGGTCTGGGGCAGAAGACCCCTGGACCGAGCTCACGGGGGAAGCGGGCGGAGCACTAACGTCGACAGCGGTGGAAGAGGAGCCGACGCCCTCGGAGGAGCTATGATCAGATGTGAAAGCCATAGATGGTTTATGTGGCGATTCTCGCTCAGAAATATTTTAAAGACGTGAGAACCTTGCTGAAAAGACGGTAAGTACGGGATATATATTCGAGAACCCGATGGCTGGGATCTGTCGTCTCAAGCAATCGAACGGCACATGTATCCTGCGACGCCTCGAGCTCCACGCTAATAAAGGCCGTTCCTCTCGGGACCCCAAACAGACCGATCAGATTAAGCCCAAGAGGCGAGGCATCCCGTCGCTTCGCCATTAATGAGCATTAAAAAGAAGCCTTAGCTGACAAGCATTTGGGCCCGCAAGCGGACACGTGGCGTGAATTTCGCCCGCATTCTAGATCATCGACTAGAGGACAGATTCGCCAACGCTTGAGTTTAATTACAGTACGAACTCACCATCGGTCGAGTTTAACTATCGAGACAAATTCCCATCTCACGAATTTTGCTTGCTGCTAAAATTCATCAGAGACCAAGTACGTCCTCAACGCAAACTCGCCTCCCTACGAGTTTTGCTAATAACCTAAACTCGCCAGCAGCCGGGTTTGGTCTGCAACACGAGATCAGCATCGCACGGGTCTCGCCTGTAGTCTGAATTCGCCAACGGTCGAATTCAACCTTCCGGTAAATTCATCGTCGAATGGGCCTCACTTGCGGTAGGAACTCACCAGCATTTTAAAGGATGGCTTGCGGCATAATCATTCGAGTCTTCACCCATGAAGTGAGCTCACCTACACTCGAGTTGGACTAAACGAACCCGCCAGCGGTTTAGCATAGCCTTCCACATAAACTCGCCGACACCTGAGCCTGTCGGCTGCATGAACCTGCCTGTACTCGAGTTGAACCTTCGAAGCAAGCTCGTCACCACCTAAGGGGTCCCGCCTGAAATCGCTGTTGGCCATACCAGAGAAACATTGAATGGTGACATATTCAAAGGAAGCGTGACAAGAAAACATGAACTTCATCAGATGCTTCTAGACAGTACATTTGAACAAAGTTATGATTTTACAACTAAGAAAGTCATAATATTACGTTCAAGAAGCAAAACATGCACCCAGTTTTTTAAGACAGTACATTTGAACAAAGTTATAACTCCACAATCAAATGAGTCATAACACAATGTCAAAAGCAAATAAAACAAAATGTCTTAACACAGCCTCAGGCAAGAGGACCTAGTCCGACAAGTTAAAGGATGCGAGCTCTGCCTTAACTTCGGCCACCTTTCTTGCGTGGCCCTCCCTAGCCTTGTCCTCAGCCTCCTTCCGAGCCTGGTCCTCAAAGCTGTATCTGGCAGCAGCATCTTCCTGGCACAAAACTTCAAGGCTTCGAGCCTTCGCCTCGGCGGTCTTGCCAACCTTAATGCTCTCGGACTTGAATTCCTTCAGAGACGCCTCCGCTTGCTCCAACTCTGCTTTTAAACAGAATACAGTGGAGGTGAGTTTGCTCGTGCGCTTTTCCAGGTGACGCTGTTGACTCACCCAGAAGGCGACGGTGGATTCTAGATCCGCTATCTCCCTAGAACGGACCTCCTGCTCCCAGGACTCACGACGGCGAATTTGGGACAGAAAGGACTCCACATCGACATCCTCCAACTTCTTTGCCACTTGCTCACGAGCCTTCTCTTGAATGGCCAAGGAAGCCTGTGCGTTAGCTATAACTTGCTTTAGTTTCTCTATCTCGGAGGATAGGCGAGAGAGGCGGTTATCGGCCGTCTGTTGCTCATGGGCCACTCGTGCATGCTCGGCCTTGGCTTGCTCCAACTCCTCGGAAAACCTTGTCTCCAGTGACATAGTCTCATTCAGACGGCGATCGCGGTCTTCCACGGCTGCTCGAACTTCGCTGGAGGCGAGATCAATAACTGTGGAACCCTTCGCGCGAAGGGCGAGCAGCTGCTGAACAGCCTCCTCCACTTCTTTCAGACGCTGAAAGTATGGCTTCACCGCGGTGGAGCCAAGCCTATTGATTAATAAGAACACATCGCGTTCGAGATCCTCCTTGAACTCCTCGAAAGGACAACTCTCCTCTAAGACCTCATGGATTGAGGCGTCATCGTCTGCCTCTGATTCACCTGAATGACCCGCCCAAGAGGGGGGATCTTCCTTGCCGACAACTGCATGGGAGGGGCCGCCTGCAAGTGTAAGGGGAGCATTAACAAAAAAAACCCTGGCACAGAAAGATCAACAACGCTAAAACCTACGCTTACCTGGACCCCCGAGTTCAACTTTGTCTCCACTCCCCTCCTCTTCGTTAGAAGGAATGGAGATCGCTCTCTCGACTGCATCTGCACAGATTCAATATAAACAATCATAGGGTGCGGACCCGACGTCGTACACGAGGATACCATACTAAAAGGTTACCTCCTGGTGCGGACGTAGGAGTCGTCGAAGCCCCTGCCGGTGGCCTCACATCAGGCTACGGAGGGGCGTCCTTCGGGATCACCGGGACCGCCTCTGACACGATAGGGGGAGTAATCTCGACCGTCCCTTCATGACGGGCCTTCTTCACCGCTTCTGCTCCGGAGCCTTCGGTCGCCGCTTTCCGCTGCCGTTTAGAGAGCAGTGAACTGGTCGGAGACAGAAAGGGCATCCCCATCCGTCCGGCAATTGCGCTTCGGGCTTGCTTCAGACGCTCACTCGCCCGGGTTAACTTGACAGGCTACCTCCGTTCGCCAGAAGGGTCCGACGGAAGACTAGGGGAAGGAGCTTGCGTCTCGGGCGCTTCGGTCTCATCCATACCCACGTCGTCACCCTCAGGGTCTTCGACAGGATCCTCTAAGAACCACTCCTTAGCAGTCTGACATCCCCTCCGCCTCGAAGCACGAGAAGCCCCCCTTGGGCGACGCCCGTGCTCCGCCAGACACGAGCACTGGAACTAGAAGCCATCGGGATTAGCGCTGGCACCCCGGTACCACCAGCAATACAAGAGTGTATGGTGTAAGTTACGATCCTTCGTAGGTATTTCAAAACGAGTGTGAGTACCACCAGCATGAGTCCAGAACCATCCACGAGCTCCATCTACCAGCCCCCCTTCGAAGTGCAGGAGGGGATTAGCATTGCCCACGTACAATTGGTCGTACCCGAACTGGCGGGCGAACCTACAAGGGATATACGGCTCGAGATAGCACGTAGAATCTATTCGCAGGACATGATACCCCAGCCGGATGTTCACCAACCATCGAAAAGCACCGCAGGAGAGGACCGTGTGATGGTCCGCCATCGACACATCCCTAAGAGATTCCCCATATCCTCCCCCACTAAAGTAAGGGAAGAAACGGCGAAAGTTATAATGCCCGAAATGAGAGAGCGTCTTTCGTGCATCGGGGAAGTCCTTACATTTTCAAGAGCACCTCTCCAGACGCTGAACGAATGGGACAAACTTGTCTCCTTGAAGAGTCGCAGGGGCACTCATCAAGCACTCGCAGTGGTATACGAAACACGCCATCAAATTGACATCATTCTCAGGGAATAAATAGTCAGCCCAATTCTTGTGGCTGATCCCTGGGGCCCTTTTCTTCTTACCTTTGTGGTCGACCGCCCCCAAAGTATTGAGGCATATATGATAGTGACAGAGCAATTCCCATAGAGTCTCGAGCACCGAAGGGGAGTGGTCTGAAAGCTGGTCGATCTCTTCTTGGCCAGGGACGTACTCCTTATACGGGAAGTCTCCTAAAGGCAGGCCCGACACGTCGTGCATCTCATGAAGGGCTATCCCGAGCTCACTATTGGGGGTAAAAACATACCACTGTCTTCACAATACAACTCCAAGATGCTGTGGAACTGAAGAGCACTGATCTTTAGACCATGTTGAGTGGCCTCAATGGCCGTATACAACTCCGAATGCTCGAGGTCGGAATTCTTGGCCAAGATGTAATCAGTAATCTTGGACCACCAGGTCTTGCTCCCAAGCGCAGAGTAGATCCACCCAGGGGCCCTGAAGTCCTTCGGGGGGAAACTCCCACCAGCTTGAAAGAAACGATGACGGAAGGTCTCCATGACTGCTGTCGTCTCGCCGGCGGGCGCCTCGTTAAACGGTAGACCTGGACGCAAACTGGTCACCCGTTTGCAAGAACTCTCCACCCCATACCCAGCCGTCGAGCCCGTGAAGACACCACAAGTAACCCCGTCCTAAGTAGGGGTCAAATCCCAGTTCATCACTCTGGGGACCGTGAGGGAGCGCAAATCAACGATAGAGAACCCTCTCGGCATGATGGGAAGATAGTAGTGGATCCCGTCCACCACGCGGAACCACCTACTCTCCTTGAGCAGCAGCGCGGAAGGATCAGGCATAGTATCACCGAATAAGAATTGGGGCTTCTGTAGCTCCGTTCTGGCCTCGTCTGTCAACACCGCGTCGGTGGTCAGCTCACGCAACGTCAGATGGTGTCCATCAGTGACCCTACTTTTCAGGCCGTCGGGCTTGTCAGTAGAGAACACGGGTACTGGATCCAAGGAGTGGAGTCGGGAAGACGCCGTATTAGGGCTGTTAATCGGTTTGAATGGTGCGGTTTATAGGTGACACCGAACACCAAACCGATCTATTTTTTCGGTTTGGTTCGGTTCGGTTTTTCACTTAATTTTTCCAAAAACCAATTGTGTTCGGTTTAATTCGGTTCGGTTTTTCTCTGGTTTATATCGGTTTTTTTCGGTTATTTTCATCTGCTTCAAGAAGGGTATTTGCAATGTTAGGAAAGTATATCCATAACTTGTTTGGCACAGTCACACAGGTTATAGTGTCAGAAGTTTCTCTCATTCTTCTGTAATTATTTGGGTTCTTCGTTAATCACCAGCAAAGCGCTCCTGTTAATTTCATCAGGTAGCTGGCTTCCTCATCTTATTTGTCTGAATATATGGAAGCTAAGGTGCCTGGTCAGATTTCAAGGGAAAATTTTCTCTAAAATTTCTGTAACTTTTGAGATGATGTGAGAAAGATGGCTGATTTAGCTAACTGATGTCGAACTTTCAGTGTTAAACAGGGTACTAATAGGTTTGTGCAGGTATGACATTTCTAAATGTAAATCCATACAAACACATAAACAATAATATATATCTATAAATAATATAATTTCCTTATAATATATATAATCGGTTTTTCGGTTCGGTTTCGGTTTCCAGACATCCGAAACCAAAACCACACCAAACCTTTCGGTTTTCGGTTATTTTTTGCGGTTCGGTGCGGTTTTTTTCTTTCCTCGGTTTTTTTCGGTTATGGTGCGGTTTTGGTGTGGTTATTTTTCGGTTATCGGTTTTCAAGTTACAGCCCTACGCTGTATACCCTGTACCCCGGCGAGACCGATGGCCACATCCTTCGGAAGAGCTCTGTCGGAGAAGGTCGCTGCAAGAAGGAATTAAAGAATCAAGACGGAATCCGCTATAAGAGCAAATTCGCCTATCAAGCAAGGGCGATCGGATTCGCCTGTTGAAGGGGGAAATCTATTTAGTCCGGACGAGGTCTGTCCATACAAACGAAACCCCCCTTCTACCGGAGGAAAGAGCCGAACTCGCCCATCAAAAAGCGAGTTCGCACCCATTCGAGAAAGGTTGAGTTCGCCTGCGAAGATAGAAGTTGTCCTCAAGGACAAATGCAAAATCAACCTAAAAAAAAAGAGCCAACTTCGCCCCAAATCAGGGAAGCTACCAAAGGATGACGGAATTCCAGGAGGATAAACGACAGTCATCCTCCCAACCCGACACCTGTAACCAACACGGGGTCGTCAAACGAATCCATGGACTTACCCAAGCGTGGCTCCGGTACACTAGAGGGCGCACTGGCGGAGAGACGGTCGGAATAGCGTTCGGGGCCTTTTCCCCTCACGACACACCTCTTAGATTTTAGTGCCATTGAAAGATGAAGCGGGAACTCTCTCTTTAGAAGTTTTGTTTTCAAGATTCCGGAGCACGGTAGCTCCCAAAGGAGGAAAATGGCTTATTTAAAAGGTAAAGTCATCCACGTGGCCACGATCGCCCTCGAAAGACGAAACCCTAACGGATGAGAGACGTGGCCACGATCGAGTTCGACGGCCCAGATCGCCCCTAGTATGTCGAAGGAGCCGTGGAAACGGGAAACGGGCCGGTCATAACCCGAAACCCGAACCGGGATCGACGGTTATATCCGGCGGTTAAATTCGAAAACCACGGCCACGATTCAAACGAGGCGCACGAAGCTGACGTCAGGTTGTCAAATCGCAATGAAAGCGACATGACGGAACCACGCCGCCTTAACTGGGAGGGCACGAAGCCCCACCAGCGGAAACGTGGTTCACTTACATTGAACCCAATTTCGCCCCAAAGGAAAGGTCTCATCAGCGGAAGCCCGAATAAAATCCGTAAGTCAGGTAAAGTTTCGCCTTCAAAGCCTAACTTCGCCTGAATGGCTAACCCGCCTTCGGAAACAGGCGACTTGCCCAAAATCCTGAAACCAACAAGATGACTTTGGTTAAACCCGCGCCCCAGGCGGCTAGGGGTCAGAGGGGAAATCTTAGCATTAAGCTTAAGAGAGACTATTCAACAACTCATCATACTGAGGGGAATAGTATGGCTAGCCCGATTCAAAGAATAATCGGTAAAGGCAGATCAAACCCGTTGATAGCGGAGGGTTTGCTGAAAATCCTAATGTACTTGGTCAGCCCTGAACTTCTTTGTTCAAAGTAATCCAGACCACACGTAAGCCAGTTTAGGTCTAAAAACTTTGAAGGGGGTCTTGTAGATGGTAAAAATTACCGCGGCGGACTGACGAACGAATTTGCCTACGAATCGGGACTACCCGCTTGGGTGAAGGATGGATCGCAGCCACGAAATGGGCCCACTGACGCACAAGCCCCGCATTTGCCCTCACGCGCCAAGTCGCGTGGACTCGCTAGTAAGGTGAATTCGCCCTCATAAGCCGAATCCGCCTGCAGGGGTCCAGATCCGCCTACGTGAGGCGAGAGCCGGGTTCTCGGGGATAAGCCTCCCCTACTTCCCGCAATGCGAGGGGAGAGAGCATAGTGCTCCAGGCTCGTCAGACGGCCGCCCACAATTCAAGCGAGCAGACAGGCGTCAGATCAGCCTACATGCCCATAAATGCGGTTCACCTCAACCATCAGAGTCAGGAGCTGGGGCTGCCGACATGCGGCAAGCTGTCCAAGCCTATTCAGGTATGAGGCGTCCATTCTCCTGCTTCTATTGAGACATAGGGAAAAGGGGGGCGCAGTATCCCAGGACCGTCAGATGGTCACTCGGTGGCTCACAGCGTAAGTGAGCAGACAGGTGTCAAAGCAGCCTGCATCCTCATAAATGCAGCTTACCTCACTCATCCAAGCGAAGGGCCAGAGCCGCCGGCGCTCGATGAGTCGGCCAGATCCACTCAAGTATCTGGCAGCCGCTGTTACGGATACGAGGAAGGGCTTTCCCGATCCTACGTGACATCTCCTCGAATGACCACTCGTGGTGCAGGAGGGCAGCAGGAGATCTCTGAACAATGTATGGTCACATCCCATAATTCAAGGAGCAGCCAAGCTGTCTCTTTTCCGTTAAAAGCCTCTTTCAGTGACCTTTAAAAGGAGGAGGGGGAGAGAGGACTAGGGGTAGGACGAAGTCTAAGCTCTCTGCATAATTCCTGCACCGTAGCACCATCTCCTAACTCCGAGCCCCGATCGCCGTTGAGCTAGAAGACCTGAACTCTGTCAACCCGAGCTTCTACTGAGTACTGAAGCTCCTCAGCAACCTCGATCGAATCATCTAAGGGAAGTAGACTCGGCACGAGCATCGAGCGAAGCATCCTACGGCTACCGAAAGTCCCCACGATTAAACAAGGAGGGCATTCCCTCCGCTTCTGTTGTAATTCTGATTGGTTAGTTTGTAATAAGCCATTCTTATTAATACAAACGAGATCCCTTGTTCTCGGGAAAATCAGAAATTTACACCTACAAGGATTCGGGATAAAATTCCCCATGCATAAAAGGCATGGATTTTTGTTGCTACGATGCTGAATACGTAGACTCGGTCATTTTTACGAGAACGAACCACCCAGCAATGCGTGTTAAGCGCTGACTTATCCCTACTTAGGCTTCGGGATAAAATACCCCAGATTGGATTCTGGTGTCTTTTTCAATTGGTGAAAGACAAAACCGGCAACGCGTGTTAGGCGTTGACTTATCCCTACTCAGGATTCGGGATAAAATTTTCCATGCATAAAAAGGCATGGATTTTTATTGCTACGATGTTGAATATGTAGATTCGATCATTTTTACGGCAACGAACCACCCAGCAATGCGGGTTAAGTGCTGACTTATCCCTACTTTGGCTTCGGGATAAAATACCCTAGACTGGATTCTGGTGTCTTTTTCAATCGGTGAAAGACTATACCGGCAACGCGTGTTAGGCGTTGACTTATCCCTGCTTAGGATTCGGGATAAAATTCCCCGTGCGTGTGAGGCACGGATTTTAGGAGTTTGAAAAAGCAGAGTCTTCTCGTGGGGCAAAGACGATGCGGGAGAGGAAGAATTTTATATTCTATCTCCCAAAGCTGAAGAGGAAGAATTTTATATTCTATCTCCGATTGCAAGAGGAAACTCAAAGTGGGATCTCCTCTTCAAAAATCCGAGAAGGTGAAACTAAGAGTGGGATCTTCACTCCGAGAATCAAAAAGATTCGGATAACCCTAACTATCGGAAGGTCTGATTACCGAACTAAAGATGGATTTCTTGTTCATCGAGAGTGAATTGTGGTTTTGGTCCTTACTGTAGGAAGGTTTTACCAAGCGGGAGTTTGAGGTCACCCTAACTATAAGAGGGGATTTTTGTTTTGGCCCTAACTGTAGGAAGGTTTGACCAAGTGAGAGTTTTGAGACGATCCTAACTGTAGGAATTTTTGTTCGCTCGGTCTGAAAACGGACCTCTCGTTCATTGAAGGAATCGAGAGGGGATTTTGGTTGTGGTCCTAACTGTAAGAAGGTTTGACCGGGTAAAAGTGGGAGTGTGAGATGACCCTAACTTTTATAGGTTTGATCACTCGATTTGTGGACCTCTCGTTTATTGAAGGAATCGAGAGGGGATTTTGATTGTGGTCCTAACTATAGGAAGGTTTGACCAAATGGACAGTGGGAGTGGGAGTACAAATCACAGTGTGAGTGTTGACTTGTGCAAATCACTCAGTAGGGGTTCTTAGTGTCAAGTGATAAGGAATTAACACGAAGGGGTTTGACAATTCGTCAAAGATTGATAGATCAAAATTCCAAGCATTATATCCGGACTCTAACCATTAAAGTGTTGAGTGCACAAACATAGCGGAAGTTTGAATGAGTTAAACCGGAAAGAATTTCGGTGATCCCACCGTCAATTATTCTGATCGGTGGGGGATTTTTGTGATGGAATACTGTGAGTTGTTAACAAAAGAGTGTTTAGAAATCACAGTAGGAGTTTAGTATTTATCACTTTATTCATAATGATCGGGTTATCCCTAAGAATATTACATTTAATATTCTTCCAGGAACTTCCCGTTACATGAATTATCCACCCCCAGCTTTATTTGCAAAACTGGGTCCAATGAGGAGTATGTTGTCCTCAGTTGTATGTTCGGGTTATCCTTTAGAATATAAGATTCTCTAGGAACTTCCCGAGAAAGAAAGGAAATAGTTTAGACTCATATACCTGTTGGAGTATTGAGAAGCAGTTTATACTCGTATACTCTTCGGAGTGCTGCCATTCTCATTTGGCTTATCCCAGCGTTATGACGTCGGCTTCGACCAATGTTTGGATGATATTTTTGAGAGCAAAGTAATCCTTGGTGGGATGAAGGATCCTCCTGTGGTACGCATAGTATTTCGGATCCGTAGTGTTGTCAGCTTCCTCCTGATTTGTGATAGGTGGAAGCTTGATCTTGTTATTTTCAAGGAGAGATTCGAAAATAGATGGAACGTCTTCGTCCTTGAAAGAATACTCTTTTTGGAGTCTCGCATCCGAAGTCTTTTGTTGCCTCCGGGATTTTTGTTGTGATGTTTAATTAGCATCAACAGCTGCTGCAGGTGTTTTCCCTTTACCACAGGAGGCAAAATTTGATTTCGAAGAGTTAGCCGTCTGTTGGCTTCTTTCGGCTTTCTTCCTTCTGAGGAAGCGTTCGGCCTGCTCTCTGAACACTTTCAACTCTTTCCAGTTGTTAGATGGTGCTACTCCCATAACTTCCAAGACGTCCAAGGAGAGGTTGTTGTGACAGGTTTGGAGGATGAAGTCCTCTGTGATCGGATCTCGGCAGTTCATTGCCTTATTCCGAAAGCATTTGACGAAGTCGTTGACCGTCTCGTCATCTTCTTGCTTCTCATCAAAGAGTGCCTTGATTGACACCTCTGCGTCATCGTCAAAGAAGTGAGCGAGGAATAGATTTTCCAGGTCGTCCCAGCTGTTGATGCTTGCGGACTTGAGACGGCGGTACCAATCGAAGGCGGGCCTGCGAAGGGTGCCAACGAATGACCGAACCATCAAGGCTTCATTACCGAAGATCATACCCAAGTGGGACTTAAAGTAGATAAGATGTTGAGCGGGCGAACCCTTCCCGTCAAACGGTGTGAAGTTTATCAGGTTGAACTTCATCGGATACGGGATCAAATCCCACTCTCTCGGGTAAGGACACGAAATGTCAGTCCTTTTCACCTCTTGATCAGACATCAGAGTGTTGATTTTGCTCTCGACATCTTTCATTTTCTTATCCTCACTCGTATCGGGGCTTGGATGATTTGTGAGAGGAGCAACGGGGCCACCCCCGGTGTTGTCATCATTGGCAGGACCATCCCCGGTTTTTTATCTTTAGTGGGACCACCCCTAGTGTTCTGATCAATTAGAGGGTTCTCAGTATTGAGGCGTTCATCCATATCTGGATCGCTACTTGCTTGGTTAGCAGTGTTACGATGGCTAGATTCGCCAATTTGATTCGACAAAGCTCGGATTTGTTGGTCATGTTCTTCCCTCATCCGTCGCATAGCCGTTTCCATTTTGAACTTGAAGTTCTTTTTTTGCCTGGGCAAGACATCCTCAACCATTTTAGCTACTTGCTCAGTATTGATCATGAATGCTTCACGGGGTTGACCATGTCTGGATACCGTATTATCAGACACGACCGCAGAGTTAGCATCTGACGCTTCATCATCCGAGGATAATCCTCTCTGCATTCTCTGATAATCCCTTTGTCTAATAGTTCCTGATCGTAACTATAGGCATATAAAACTACCTATATGTCCCTTAACACAGCTCGACGACGCCGATTTGACAAACCGACCATCGGGCGGCGTATGCAGACACGATCGTTAGTCCACAACACCGAAGCCAAGTGATACGCGACGAAACGAATTAACGAGGCTACGAGGCTAACGAACCACACGCAAACAACGGAATGAATTCACTCGCGTGCAGAATCAAGCTAACGGGTTGAGGAATCAACGAGTCATCCAACCAAGAGCAGACTCGGACGAATCACGATCGAATCAAGATCAGTTTCGGACTCGAACTCAGAAGTCGATTTATTGCCTAATCAGGAACCAGATTTACTACCAAATCAGGTCAACGAATCAAGTCCGAACAAATCAACCACACAACCGAATCACGGATAGAACCGGAAAACAAAACGACGGAAACCCAACACCTGGAGGGGCTCGGCCGAAACCGAGCCACCTCAAGGTGGCTCGGCCAAGGCTGAGCCACCTCAAGGTGGCTCGGCCAATGCCGAGCCACCTTAAGGTGGCTCGGTAGCTGAGCCACCAAGGTGGCCGAACCACCTTGGTGGCCGAGCCACCTTGGTGGCCGGCCCAGATCTGTGCTAAGGCACAGATCTGGTTGCCTATAAATAGGAGAGGTGGTTCATTGTTTGAAGGGTTGGATCTTTTGGAGGCGAAGCTCTGCTGGATTCGAAGCTCAGATCTAAAAGATTGAAGCTTTGGGACTTTGAAGACTTGCTTTTCTAGATCCGGTGCTCAGCGATCGTCAACGCCAAATAAGGCAAGAGTTCGAGAGGAACCGGATCTCAAATCGGATCTCAGATCTACGCAGGCATACTCTGGATCAAAGCTTGGTCTTTGATCCCAAGATTCGGGCGATTATTTCCTTGGTGAACTAATCTCCCCGGCTATTATTTCCTTGGTGAAATAATACCCGTCGTACTATGTAGATCCGACCAGATCTAGATCTCGTGGTGATCCACGGATAAATCCCGGCACAGGCGAAGAACCCACGCAAGCGAGCGACCGCAAAACAGGAGCTCGTGATTTGTTCGACACAAAAGGAGAAAGTTGTAATCTTTTTAATTTCTTTGATTTTATTGTAACCGGATCTTATAAAAAGACCGGATCTTTGTAACTTAAAAAACTGTTATTCAAGATAGCAATGGAATCAATGAAGAAGAAAGCAACGAATTTTCCCGCGAACAATCTGGCGACCACAGTGGGAGCTGCCGATCTCGTTGCTGAGATCGGAGCGTCGCAGCCACGGATCTCGATCCCGGTCGTGGAGGAGGTCGAATACGAGTTCGACCAACAGAAGTTCGAGGAGTACCTGTCGTCCTCGTCCGGATCAACCTCCCCCCGCAAGTCCAAGAAAATATCCTCCAGGAGAAAAACTCGTTGGTATGAAGACGTTGAAAACACCAACGAAGATCTCGTCTCGCTGGATGCCAAAGCCGCATCGGGTGAGATTCCTCCAATTCCCAACCAGATCGGATCTGCTCTGGCCAACCCTTCTGCCGCAGAGGGCATGGTGACTCTCTCGAAGAGAGCCCGCCAAAGGCAACGTCAACGCCTTGCGAAACAATTCGCAAAGGCCATGGAGTCAGTTGACGGGATGCGTTACAATGCGGATCTGAAGAACAAGAGAGGCAAACAGCCTCAACAACAGATGAACGGCGGCTCTTCCAAGCCACCCACAATGGAATGGGTCCGTGTCAAACGGAACCGTTCAACGCTGGAAGAGCGTATTCGCAAGCGCCGCGCACTATCAGCGCAGGCACGGGCTCAAGCTGAAGAAGCCCGTAGAAGGCTGCAGAAAGAGGTGGCCAAGAAGCCGCCATCAACCCGCAAAGTTTGGAGGCCGAAGTCTGAAGCGGCGGTTCAGACCAAGGAGCAATAACTGCAGCCGTCGAAAGTACAACTTCCGGCGAATTAATCCAAACCGCCGATGATTTCCACAACTGCTCCGGGAGATCCCGTAGGACCATCCCAGAAAAGGAAGTTGGTTTTGGAGCGCCTCGGTCCACTTCCTAAGGAGTGAGGCAAAGCTCCAGTTCAGGAACGTTTGGGCCCAATGAAGAAGCCCCGAACGAATCAACATGTTGGGGGTCACCGCAAACCTCAACATGACAAAGAAATCATGGCACCCAAGCGCACTACTTTGCGCATTGAAGTTCAGGAGCCCGTTGAGAATTCACGCCCACAAAGGCGCGTTTCGAGGCGCGTGACTCTCGAAAGCCCAAAGAAGGTAGTTCGCTCTCAAAAGGAAACGTTATCGTCTGATGATGATTGCGTTATACCTGAGAAATCGTGCCAACACACGATAGGTTGCTCCGACTTTCAAACGGACGAGTTGTACTATCTGAGTGTAACTGCATCAAGGCTCATTCGGGTGGTACTGTCTGAGTGTAACTGCATCAAGGCAGTCCCCGAGAGAGTTTCAGTGTTCGAAAGGCTTAGTACCGAAACGCTAAAACCAAGGCATAGGCATTTTCGGCAAAGAAGAACGGTGGTCGGTGATGGAGAATTTCTGAGGGTCACCACCAATATGACCAGCAAGGGAACATCAGCTCAGGACAACCCCGGAGCTATTATTCGTGCAACGTATGGTAGGGTTCGGACAAGATTATCTTCGGGAGATGAAGAATCAGATGCCGACTTGGCAATTGCGTCGGACAATACCGTATCCAGTGAAGGACAACCCTACGAGTCATTCATGATAAGCGCGGAACAAGTGGCCAAGATGCTCGAGGAAGCCATGGCCAAACAACAGGAAAGCTTCAGGTTTGAAATGCAGATGGCCATGCAGAATATGAGAGAAATGCATGAGCAACAAATCCAGGCACTGACGAACCAGCAAGGCGAACCAAGCCGCCGTAATCAGGTCGTTCAGGAAGATGAGCACACGGATACGGATGAAGCTCGCAATGCCAATAATCCTCCCGTCAATGCAGCGGGTGGTAATGAGAATGCTAGTCACAATGCTACGCTTCCACCTCAGAATCGTGTTAACGAAGATACAGGTGAAAGTTTGAAGATCAAAAACCTCGAAAGCAAAATCAATACATTGATTTCTGCTCAAGGGGTGAAGAAAACGGGCATTCCTTGTCCATACCCAAGAGAATGGGAATCAATCCCATATCCGGCGAAGTTCAACCTGATCAACTTCACGCCGTTTGATGGGAAGGGTTCACCCACTCAGCATGTGATTTATTTCAAATCACACCTGGGGGTAATCTCCGGCAATGAGCCTCTGATGGTGCGGTCATTCGTTGGCACTCTTCGCGGAGCTGCCTTCGATTGGTATTGCCGCCTCAAGCCAGGTAGTGTGAACAGCTGGGACGATATGGAGACTAAGTTCCTCACAAATTTCTTCGATGACGACACCGAGATATCTATCGGATCGTTGCTCGATGAGAAGCAGAAGGACAGGGAGTTAGTCGACACCTTCGTCAAAAGGTTCCGGAACAAGGCGTTGAATTGTAGGGACCCGATCACTGAGGAGTTCGTTCTCCAGACCTGCCACAACAATCTTTCATTGGACGTGTTGGAAGCAATGGGGACAGCACCATCCAAAACGTGGAAGGATCTGAAGGTCCGAGGGGAGCAAGCCGAACGTTTTCTCCGAAGGAAGAAGGCCGAGAGGAGTCAATCGACGAATAATCCTCCGAACTCGAACTTCACCTCCCGTGGTAAGAGCAAGACACCTGCAGCGGCTGTCGATGCTAATCAAACGTCGCAACAGCAGTCCCGGAGATAGCAGAAGACTTCGGATCAGAGGCCCCAAAAAGAGTACTCCTTCAAGGACGAAGATGTTCCAGCCATCTTCAAATCCCTCCTTGAAAATAACAAGATCAAGCTGCCACCGATCACGAATCAGGAGGAAGCTGACGATACTACGGATCTGAAGTACTGCGCGTACCACAGGAGGATCCTTCATCCCACCAAGGCCTGCTTTACTTTAAAGAATAGCATCCAGACCTTGGTTGAAGCCGGCGTCATAACACTAGAGTAAGCCAGTTGAGAACGGCATCACTCCGATAAGTATAAGAGTATAAACTGCTTCTTAAGACTCCGAAGAGTATATGAGTATAAACTGCTTCTCAATCCTCCGACCAGTACAAGAGGTTAAACTGCTCCCTGATACTCCAATAGGTATATGAGTCTAAACTATTTCCTTTCTTCAACGAGAAGTTCCTGAAAGAATGTTACATGTAATTTTCTTAGGGATAACCCGATCATTACAAATAAAGTGATAAGCACTAAACCCACCGTTTACCTAGTCAAACCTTAGGACCACAACTAAAATCCCCTCTCGATTCCTTCGATGAACGAGAGGCCCATAAATTGAGCGATCAAACCTTCCTACAGTTAGGATCGTCTCAAACCTCCCAAGACCAAAATCCCCTCTCGATTCCTCCAATGAACGAGAGGCCCACTTTCAAATCGAGTGATCAAACCTTCCTATAGTTAGGATTACCTCAAACTCCCGCTTGGTCAAACCTTCCTACAGTTAGGGCCAAAACCACAATTCACTCTCGATAAACAAGAAATTCATATTTAGTTTGGTAATCAAACCTTCCGACAGTTAGGGTTATCCAAATCTTTTCGATTCTCGGAGTGGAGATCCCACTTCTAATTTCTTTCTTGCACTGGAAATAGAATATAAAATTCTTCCTTTCCAGAATCAAGGAATAGAATATAAAATTCTTCCTTCCTTGTTCGGGGAATAGAATATAAAATTCTTCCTTCCCACACCAATCCTTTTCCAAGAATTTAGGATTCATCCTAGGAAGTTTATCCCGAATCCTAAGCAGGGATAAGTCTGCGCCTAACACGCGCTGCCGGTTTAGTCTTTCTCCGTAGAAGAAGATACCAGAATTCGATTCTGGGGTATTTTATCCTGAAACCTAAGTAAGGATAAGTCTGCGCCTAACACGCGCCGCCGGTTAGTTCTTAACCGTTAAAAAGAACACTTGCCCACATATTCAACATTGTGACAGGTTGTTATTAATAACACCAAAATCCACGCCTTACACGCATGGGGAATTTCATCCTGAATCCTAATAAAGGATATGCCGACGCCTAACATGCGTCGCCAGATTAGTCTTTTACTATCCAAAAAGACACCAGAGTTCGATTCTGGGGTATCTTATCCTAAAACCTAAGTAAGGATAAGTCAGCGTCTAATACACGTTGTCGGGTAGCCTATTCCCGTAACAATGGCGAAGTCTACGTATTCAAAGTCGTAGCAAAGAGTCTAAGGGAGTTCATTCCGTTAGCACAACGTTACAAGCGAAACGGATTTAGACAATCCGCATGCTAGCCCGACTCAAACGGTAGTCGGTAAAGGCTAATCAAATCCGTTGAAGGCTGGGGGTTAGCCAAAAATCCTAAAGTCAACGCCTAACACGCGTCGCCGGGTAGCCTATTCCCGTAACAAATGGTAAAGCCTATGTATTCAATATCATAGCACAAAGTCTAAAGGAGTTCATTCCTTTAGCACAACGTCACATGCGGAACAGACTAAAACAATCTGCATGTAAGCCCGATTCAAACGGTAATCGGGTAAAGCACGTCAAATCCGTTGAAGGCTGAGGATTTGCCAAAAATCCTAAGTCAACGTCTCATACACGTTGTTGTTTAGTCTTTTCACAGGAGAAAGACGAAGTCTACGTATTCAATATCGTAGCACTAAAAGGGTTAACTCTTTTAGCTTAACGTCACATGCGGAACGGACTTAAACAATCCGCATGCTAGCCCGACTCAAACGGTAGTCGGTAAAAGCTTATCAAACCCGTTGATGGCTGAGAATTTGCCAAAAATTCTATAAATACGAGTCATTGACGCATCAATATTATAAATTGGTCTCATGACTCAAGTATCCGCCACGCTCCAATCCCTTAAGAGCTTAAACTGTGTATACTCCAGAAGACGTACGAGTATAAACTATGTCGGACGCTGGACAACGCGTCGCAATGAAGCTCAAACGCCGGACAACGCGTTGTAAACGAAGATTCAACACCGACAATCGATGATCAGTTCCATGTTGAAGCAACCAACTCGAGCTAAAAAGTCAGGAAATCGAGAATCGACTTCAAAATTCCGACAGACGGTCAGACAATAAATGCAGCACCGGAACCCTTATAGATATTCGACAAAGCACCGAATAGCCTGGAGGACTGAAGGAATCAAGAATAGAAGCCATTCCAAATATCCCGTCGTAACCGATCGAAGGAGGGAACAATCATATCCAAAGTATTCCAGACTCTTCTATAAAAGAACGAGGCTGAAATACTTTGGAGGGGGTATCTGTAGGCATATAAAACTGCCTATAGGTCCCTTAACACAGCTCGACGACGCCGATTTGACAAACCGACCATCGGGCGGCGTATGCAGACACGATCGTTAGTCCACAACACCGAAGCTAAGTGATACGTGACGAAACGAATTAACGAGGCTACGAGGCTAACGAACCGCACACAAACAACGGAATGAATCCACTCGCGTGTGGAATCAAGCTAACGGGTTGAGGAATCAACGAGTCATCCAACCAAGAGCAGACTCGGACGAATCACGATCGAATCAAGATCAGTTTTGGACTCGAACTCAGAAGTGGATTTACTGCCCAATCAGGAACCAGATTTACTGCCTAATCAGGTCAACGAATCGAGTCCGAACAAATCAACCACACAACCGAATCACGGACAGAACCGGAAAACAAAACAACGGAAACCCAACACCTGGAGGGGCTCGGCCGAAACCGAGCCACCTCGAGGTGGCTCGAACAAGGCCGAGCCACCAAGGTGGCCGAGCCACCTTGGTGGCCGGCCCAGATCTGTGCCAAGGCACAAATCTGGTTGCCTATAAATAGGAGAGGTGGTTCATTGTTTGAAGGGTTGGATCTTTTGGAGGCGAAGCTCTGCTGGATTCGAAGCTCAGATCTAAAAAAGATTGAAGCTTTGGGACTTTGAAGACTTGCTTTTCTAGATCCGGTGCTCAGCGATCGTCAATGCCAAATAAGGCAAGAGTTCGAGAGGAACCGGATCTCAAATCGGATCTCAGATCTACGCAGGCATACTCCGGATCAAAGCTTGGTCTTTGATCCCAAGATTCGGGCGATTATTTCCTTGGTGAACTAATCCCCCCGGCTATTATTTCCTTGGTGAAATAATACCCGTCGTACTACGTAGATCCGACCGGATCTAGATCTCGCGGTGGTCCACGGATAAACCCCGGCGCAGGCGAAGAACCCACGCAAGCGACCGACCGCAAAACAGGAGCTCGTGATTTGTTCGACACAAAAGGAGAAAGTTGTAATCTTTTTAATTTCTTTGATTTTATTGTAACCGGATCTTATAAAAAGACCGGATCTTTGTAACTCGAAAAACTGTTATTCAAGATAGCAATGGAATCAATGAAGAAGAAAGCAACGAATTTCCCCGCGAACAGTAACCATGTTAGACGATGTGATACAAGCGGGTCAGAGCTAGAAGGTCGAATCGATTTTCCCTTATCAACCATATTGATGGTAACCTCTGGGGGTTCGTCACCTTGAACGACCGATCATTTCTTACGGAGACGCTTTAGATTAGACTTAGCCTTTCCGTTAGAGATCCTCTCAAATACCGAGACCCTCTGCGGAACGGTCTTGGGGCACCTACACGCTGATAATACTGTCTTGATTAACTTGGCGTACGAGCAGTGAGACTTTGTTTCTGTTAGACCCTAGAGGGGGGGGTGATTAGGGTCTTATGCTAATCTAATCCGATTTAAATGTCAATTAAAACTAATTAACAAATATATTCTTGCAAGATAGATATACAAAGAGTTATGTGCAAGAATATGCAATATATACAAGGTGATATATCCTATATGATAGAAATATATGCAAGGATATATAAACAATAAGATATATCCTAACAAAGAGATATAAACAATGTATGTGTAAGGATATATGAACTAACACAAGGGTAAACAATCTAAACAAGATAGTGGATCATATAAATAATGAGCTAATGACAATGGCGAGAAGAAATATAAACACAAGTATAAATAAATGCCAAAGCACACTCAAACACAAGATATGATCACGGAGTTTGGACCTTCCGTCCTACGTCTCCGCTCCCCACTCCCGGGGAGAAATCCACTATCACAAGCGGGTTTTCTACGCTCACCCGAACAACGTTTACACCTCACAGTATCGGTTTTCAACGCTCACCGATTAACGTCACTCCTCACACTCGGTTTTCTAGTTCACCGAAAACTTTACACCACACTCGGTTTTCTAGCTCACCGAAAACCTTACAACACTCACAATGTAACAAATATAAATTTGTTCTCTACAATAGATGAGAACACAAATAAGCACAACTCAAAGTTACAATCTCTCACCACCCAACTATACTATGTATGTAAATACTAAAAGCTCAATGTGGGTGTGTGTAACAATGAGATTAAATAAATCAAAACTAAACTCAATATAATTCTAGCTTAATAACAATAATAATCAAATATATAAAAAGAGCTAGAAATAGAGTTTAGAAGACTTCTCAAATAGATCAAGAGATTGAAGGAGGAAAGGTTGAATGCTCAAGCACCAATAGAAGAACTCCTCAAGCTCTTGTGAAGTTGATTTCACAAACCCAAATACTCAAATGCTTAAAAGCTTCTTAAACAAACTTAAACAACACTTAAACAAGTATAAACCCTTGTTAAACTCTTCTTAAAACATTCTCTTGATTAACTTGAAAAGACATCAGCAATAGGGTATATATACCCACTCAAAGCTCAGCCAAAAACACCCAAGAAAAAGACAAAACAACCCCCAATAAGCTCCTCAGAAAAATAGCCGTTGTGCCCAACGGATCTATTGTCGGTCGACCGAAAATTTCGTCGGTCGACCGACGAAGAGCAAAAACCCGAAGCAATGATCTGGACCATCGTCGATCGACCGGTGCGGTCGACCGATGGAGCTTTTCGGTCGACCGGAACGGTTGACCAACAGACTCTCTGTCGCCCAGTGATGAAAGATCAACTGATCGGTCGACCGGGTCGGTCGACCGAAATCTGACACAGCTAAAAAATAGTTTTGAAAACAGATTTTTTGACTTTTGGAAATTTATTAAAAATAACAAATGAAGTCCAAAAATTATGAAACTTTGGGAAATGTATATAAACATGAAAACGAATATGTTACAAAAAGAATTTTCCAAATTGCATTTCCCATTTGTGAAAAATCATCATTTTGCAAAATGGTTCAAAACACGAAAATATAAATGTGTGAATTTTGACATTTTGGCTAAACCATGTTTTGAAACTTTGCACAATGATTATATAGACTTAATAAAACATGTATAAACTGATATTGAAGTCAATAAACTAATAAGACAGTATTTTCACAAAATTGCATATTCTATGCAATGTTTTCAAAAACACAATAGAGTATGAAACATATGATTATATATATGAATGTAAATTTGTTTCATATCTATATAGCTGAACCAAAACACAATAATAAATATGAAATGTGTAATCTCATATTTATGAACATGAAAACTCAAAACTATATACCTATATATATACGTGGAAACCAAACATATATGTATATATGAAACTATATATATATACATGAAAACCAATATAATGTGTGTGTATAATATTGAGCTTAAAGTACTTAACACACATAATATAACACCTAAACTAAAGTTACCCAAGCAATGATCTTGATCTGCATTGTAGCTCAACTTGGTACACGTTGCGGATGAAGCTTGAACTTGATCTTTAACTTGAATTGTATGTTGCTTCACTCCACAGTTCCGCCAACCTCCATTTGATATCGTCGTGTAGGCGCAATTCCATCCATCCTCCAACAACGTTGTTTGCCTAGAATAAATACAAAAACACAAACACTAGACAAACAACATTAGAAGTAAATTGTTTGTTAAACATCATCAAAACAAGAAGGCCAACAGTTTCTCGGGTATATCTCTTCCGTGACTTGTTCATACCCTTAGCCCGATAGTACAACTCATCGGTCAGATGACCGGAGTAACCTATTGTGTGTTGACACGACTCCCCTGGTATAACATTGTCATCATCAGATGAATACGTTTCTTTCAGGAGATTTGCCGCTTTATTAGCATTCTCAAGAGTCACGCGTTTAGAGTTACGCTTTTGGGAGCGCGAACTGTTGACGGGCTCTTGGACTTCAATTCGTCGTCCGAGGTGGTCAAGTGCAGGGGTTTTCCCATTATATGAAGGTTCTGTCTCGTTGCAAGGGTGTGTGCGACCCCCAGCTCGAGTGTTTGCTCGAGGTTCAGTCATCTGACCCAAGTGTTCTTTGACCGGGGCTTTGCCTCGACCCGCGTGCGAAGGACGAAGACGATCCGTGATCTTCATCTTGAAACGGGACAAGTCTACACTGGCGCGGGACTCCACCAGTGATGTGGAACTCAAAGGGATCGACGAAACAGACGCAGAACATCTTCTACCTTGACTCTGGCGTGGGTTAGATTTGGGTGACTCGCGGCTTGGAGGGTCGAACTTGGGTGACCCGCAAAGTGGAAGGTCGGATCCAAGTGACCCGCGAAGTGTAGGGTTGGACCCAAGTGACCCATGATTTGGAGAGTCTGATCCAAGTGACCCGTGAAGTGGAGGGTCGGATCCAAGTGACCCGCGAAGTGGAGGGTCGGATCCAAGTGACCCGCGCAGTGGAGGGTCGGATCCAAGTGACCCGCGATTTGGAGGGTCGGATTCAAGTGACCCGCGATTCTCGATCTTTTCGGCCGCCGTCTTGGATTTTAGCCTCCAAACTTTGTGCAGTTTTTTTGGCTTCTTTTCCACTTCTTCCCTCTGCAACCTATTGGCCTTTTGCACAAGAATTCGCGCATGCGCAAGCAGTGCGCTGCACTTTTGGATTCGTTCCTCCAGAGTTGAACGCATCCTCTTGACTTGGATCCATTCACTTGCCGTTGGTTTGGAGGGGAGGACATCTGCTCGCTATTGGGTCGCTTGATGTTCTTTGAATTTCAGATCCGCCTCATAACGGATTCCGTCTATCGGCTCGAAAGCCTTAGCAAGCTGACGCGCAAGGCGTTGACATCGCCTTTGACGTGCCCTCTTCGATAGGATTGGCGCGCCTTTAGTACTCAACTCCTTGATTGATGAGGAGTTTAGATCTGCAGATTCGAACTCGTTGGAGGTCGGAAAGGCGTTGCAAGGTTCAGCTACCGCAGCAACGAGGGTCTTGATCTTCTTGCACTTGCGAGAGGCGGAGGATATGGAGGAGGAGGATGATAGATACTCCTCGAACTTTAGTTGGTCGAACTCTTATTCGACCACTTCTGTAGCCGGGATACAGATCCGAGGTTGCGACACGATAGCTCCGGCAACGAAGCTGTTGGCTCCCACTGTGGTCGCCAGTGGTGTTTGCGTCGAAAGTTATTGTTTTCATTGCTATCGAATCTATTACAACTTTTGTCATTACAATAAACTCGAATAAAATAAAAAGTTAATCTTTTTATAAGATCTCCTTACACAATGAAAATAAAAAAGTTTACAACTTTATCAAACAAACGCAGGTAGATCGTTTATCGGTCTTCTGCTTGTGTGGGATCTTTGCCTGTGCCGGGGTTTATCCGTGGACCGCCTTTGATCTGGATCCGGTTGATGGAAAATTCGGCGGAGCTTCTCCTTCATCGAGGAAGTATTTGATTTGAAGTGCTAAGATCGACCAAGCGAAATCTGTAGCTCTTCTCGAGATCAAGACCAAGCCTGATCTCAAGGAAATAGGGGAAACGGGCATCGGATCTCTCGAACTCTCCTTCTTTATGCCGAAGAATTCACCAAGATCTGTCAACCTTTGTTAAAATTCGTGCTCCTTTGACTCCTCAATCCGGCAGCACCTCCTCCTCTTGATAATTAATCCCCCCGCTGAAAGGAGGACCCGAGCTCGTATTTATAAGCTTCGGAAGCGGTTATTTGGATGAGAACAAGTGATTTGACTCTATCTTTAGTTAACAACAGCCTAATCATGTTTGTAGATGATATCTAGGCAGTTAAGAACCTCTGAAACAGATAAATCCCGTGAAAACCGCTTTAAAACCACCAAAACACGTTTCGAGCTCCAGAATGCGTGGCGCGGGTCGGATACAATCCGACCCGCACTGCGGGTCCGTCACTTCTGCCGAACTTGTATGTTTCCTGACTTTTTTGATTTTCCAAGGATTGTAGTTTCCCTCGTTTTGCGTGATTGATCATCTTGTTGATTTGTATGCTCCACGCGAGTTAACTGTCGAACGCGTGTTGGTTGATATACGCGCGTGTTGATTGATGCACGCGTGTTGACCGACGCGCACGAACTGATTGACGTGCGAACTGATTGACATGCATGTGTTGATTGATACGCACGTGCTGATTGATGCTCGCGAACTGATTGACATGCACGCGTTGATTGATGCGCGCGTGCCACTTGGTTCGTCGTTTCGCTTCATGCGCTTGTCAATGACAGATAATCCTCTTAGACTCGGATAACGACGTTCATCGTCTTCTCTCCATCTCGAGCTGTGTGCGGACACCCATAGGCATTTTTAGGTGCCTACAGTTGGACTCTGGAGCATCATTCCGTGCTACTTCTCAGAAAGAATTCCTCGAGAAGTATATCCCCGGAAACCTTGAAAATGTATACCTTGGTGATGATCAACCGTGTATTATTATTAGCAAAGGTGTAGTAAAGATTAAGTTGAACGGGTCAGTATGGGAGCTGAAGGATGTCAGGTATATTCCCGATCTGAAAAAGAACTTAATCTCAGTAAGCCAGCTGGCTAGTGAAGGCTATACTATGACTTTCCATGGTGATGATTGGAGGATTTCAAAAGGTGCAATGATAATTTCCCGAGGTAGAAAGACTAGTACCCTATATATGATAGTAGGTGTACGTTGTTTGATCTTAGTTGTAGCAGGCAATGAGACTTCGAAGCTGTGGTACCAGAGACTCGGTCATATGAGTGAGAAGGGGATGAAGATCATGCACACAAAGGGAAAACTCCTAGGACAACAGTCAGTGGAGATGGACATGTCTGAAGAATGCATACTTGGAAATAAGAAGAGAGTCAGCTTTCAGACAAGTGATAGAACCCTGAAGAAGGAGAAGCTTGAGCTCGTTCACTCAGAAGTTTGGGAACCAACCACCACCGCCTCCATTAGTGGGAAACACTACTTCGTGACTTTTATCGATGATCACTCTCAAAAAATGTGGGTCTACTTTCCGAAGTATAAGTCAGAAGTATTTGAGGCTTTCAGGTGATGGAAAGTCATGGTCGAGAATGAGACCAGTCTGAGAATAAAGAAACTCAGAACAGACAATGGTGGTGAGTATGAAGATACCAGATTCAAGAAGTTCTGCTATGAGCACGAGATCAGAATAAAGAGAACCGTGCCCGGCACGCCTTAGCACAATGGTGTAGGTGAGCGGATGAATAGAATGTTGACAGAGAGAGACAAAAGTATCCGTATATAGTTAGGTCTACTAAAGTAGTTCTGGGCAGAAATAGTCAGCACAACAATTTACTTGATCAATCAAGGTCCATCGGTTCCATTGGAGCACAAAATACCAGAGGAGGTATGGTGCGGAAAGGAGGTAAAACTCTCACATCTCAAAGTTTTCGGTTGTGTAGCTTATGTGCATATTAGTGATCAAGGCAGGAATAAGCTTGATCCCAAGTCTAAGAAATGCACTTTCATTGGCTAAGGTGAAGATGAGTTTGGCTACCGCATTTGGGACAACGAAAATAAGAAGGTGATCAGGAGCAGAGATGTGATATTCAACGAGAAGGTAATGTACAAGGACATGTACAAGACATATGACTTAGAGAGCCAGTCAACATTTATAGATGTAGATGATGTACCGAGTAACCTCTCAGAAGAACCCAATGCAAAAGGTCCTCAGCCAGAAGAGCCTGTTGGACAGAACGGT
The DNA here is from genome assembly GCA_022839385.1 of Asparagus kiusianus. Classification (NCBI taxonomy): domain Eukaryota; kingdom Viridiplantae; phylum Streptophyta; class Magnoliopsida; order Asparagales; family Asparagaceae; genus Asparagus; species Asparagus kiusianus. Next base: position 123,662 of record BQKN01063052.1, read on the forward strand.
GCGCAGGAGCCCGATGCACCAGCTCCGATATTAAGAAGATCTTCTCGTCCTCCTGTACCTAACAGTAGATACATGAATTATATGTTGCTGATAGATGGATCAGACCTGAAAGCTATGATGAAGCTTGTCAAAGTGGAGATACGAGAAAGTGGGAGCTTGCCATGATAGAAGAGATAAAATCTCTGATCTCCAACCATACATGGGAACTAGCTGAGTTGACAATAGGGAAGAAGGCATATCACAACAAGTGGGTGTATCAAGTGAAAAAGGAACATGATGGTTCCAGATGATATAGAGCCCAACATGTTGTCAAAGGATTTCAACAGAAGATCTAAGGAAGTAAGAATCCAGCGGATATGTTGATAAAGGCAGTGACCTTTCAAAAATTAGAGTTGTGCGTGACTTCAGTTGGCCTTCATGCATAGGTGATGAAGGTGGAGCCACACAAGAGGAGGTGCTTGTTGAGATTGTCTGCTGGCGGTGGTTTGGTCTCAAAGTGGGAGATTGTTGGATCTGGGTGTGGATCACAACCTTCGCAGGCGAACAGACGAGGTCAGGCGAGCTTAATCGACCATTAGGCGAGCTCGAATCGAAGCTTCAGGTGAGCTCTTCAGGCGAGACGAGCTTTGCAGGCAAGTTCGAGGCGACCTTTAGGCGAGCTCGTGTCTAGATCCTTCAGGCAAGGTTGGAGCGAACGAGTGCAGCAGGTGAGCTCGACGATGCAGTGTAGGCATGCTCGAGTTAGGTCTGGCAGGCTCGAGTGAAGGAGGAGCTCCAGGTGAGCTCGTGCAGGCGATGTCGACTCCAGTCAGGCGAGGTCGAGCGCCTTCGCCTGCAGGAAAGGTCGAGCGCAGGCGTGGCTGTCAACAGCCTATCGCCAGCCTGTAGTTAGGGTTCCACTATAAAAGGGAACCCAGAGCCTCTTTCTCTTCTGTTTCTTTTCTCTCTCTTGCGATTTCAGATCCAAACGGCGGCGATGTTTTCTTCCTCTTTCTCTCTGCTCTTTTTCTCTAGCGCTCAACATGTTGATTTGAGGGGAGGATTTAAGAAAGGGAATTTATTGAGGGGAGAATTAAAGAAGAAATTAAAGAGGGGGAATCAACACTGTAGCTACAGTGTTGACTTGTATTTATTGAGAGATCTCAAGTTTGAGATCTGCTCTTGTATAATAATTTCTTATTGATTAATAAGAAATTAACTGTGTGGCTCCCGAGGACGTAGGCAAGTTTGCTGAACCTCGTAAATCTTGGTGTATTTTTCTCTATACTCTGTTTCTTGTTGTTAAAGGGGTTTAGCATAGCCCCGGGTTTTCCCCAACAGTTTGATCTTAACTAGAGTGTTATAAGAACTCTTTTCTTTAGGACTATGGCAATGAAGTTACCATGCATGCATATAACAAACATCTGATATCATTTACAGGGAGCAAATCTTCTTATAGGATAATGACATCTGCAGTGATCTTGCATGAAATTTTACACATGGTATGTAGTAGGTAGGGTGCACAATCATCTCGCCCAAAAGGAAACTGTAGCAATGAAAATGAAACAATCATAATCGTTAGACCTCACACTATTCCTCACCAAATGATGAAGTTCTATTATTGATGTTGCTTGCCTCAAATCCTTCATCATGAACATTATGAGCAACTACTTAAGAGTTGATGCCTGTTTTTTAATATACCTGTAACCTTTGATAGCGAAGACCTTTAATAGTGAAGGCAAGCTACTATAACATCAGAGTTATAGTTTGAATTAATGTTTATTAACAACCATAAATATTCTAAATATCCTTGAGACATTTAACATACAACATGAATACATGATTCATGAAGATTTATGTAGTGCTATAAATTAATATGTGGTGTAAATTGCCAATGAAATGCCCTAAAATGTCGTGACTTAAATAGATATCTCAAAGCTTGACACCTTGTTAATGCCTTTTCCTCATGAAGCAAGGAAAAGTCCCAAGATTAAAATGAATCACATTGCACCATATTCATTCTCCCACATGCAAGAAAGGATGCAAAGTTGGATTTTGATAGTGATGTGGGAGGGAAAGACACAAAGGGGGCACTGAAGTGAATGTCATCTCTGAGTGCTCAGAGGGAAATTGAATTTAGATGTGGGAAGCTTTCAAGCGCCATGTAAATGGAAAGAAAAGACAACGAGGCAAGAGAAAGGTCAATTTTTCTATTGATGGGTGTGGAATGGCCTTTGAATAACTCGCACATGAGAAGAAAATGAGATCAAGAGGATGAAGAAAAGGGTTATTGCATTAGACTAATACATGCGATATTTTGTGCTTGAAGAACTGTTTTTGAAGGGAATTGTGCTTGAAGAATTGGTTAGGTGTGATTAGCCTTTGACAAGACCAATCAATCGGTTAATTACTCCGAACCCATTCAGCATTGAATTAATTTGCCATCTAGTTCTGACGAATCTCATTTTAGTATTGTTAGATTAGTCTCTAGGGTATTATGATTCAATGATTAATGATAAAGTTCTACAAAAGGTAAAGGTTGTATTATCATCTTGCAAAAGTAATTTGGTAAGTAATCTAGCACGACGTTTAGGAGGATGAACTATGAGGAGGAGCCTTCTATAACGTGCTTGAGATCCTCATAACAAAGATTATTTTCTTGAGTAGAAAGAGTGTTTCGGGTGAGAAAACAGTTGAAGAGGGGAGTTGTTGGAGCTAAGATTAACGATAAGGGGCGCTTGCTTCTTATGATCGGAGGCGATTTTATAAGTAGGTGTCCCTCTTGCAAATCAGTGAACAAATTGTTAGAAGGCATCAAGGTGTGACTGCCTCGATGGACCTCCGATGCTTAAGTCAGTGACTTTAGGAACCAAGTGGAAATCTAACCAATTTGAGAATGAAATTAGACATAGTATTAGCAATACCATTGTTACTTCTTCTATATCGGCTTGGAAGGACAGATCGGGAAGAGAGGAAAGTCCATGTGGCATCATCTGGTCAATCTAGGTGAGCCATAAGGAAGCTTCCTATGTAATAGAGTTGTCCACGTGTCTCTCTCCTATTGGTTGAGGTAGTTATGATGGCAAGAGAAGGCATATAGAAAATAATCCCTGTGATTACAGAGGTGCCCCCCACATGAGTTAGTTAGGATAGCATTCGAGGGGTGTATTTGCTTGTCTAACCTTGTGTAGCGAGTTATTGACCTCAGCTAGGTGATGCTGAGCGAGCTATCAGATCATCCAAGGATTGTCACCCTCAAGCAAGGGACAGATAGCGATGATGCTCGAGGTAGCATCTAGTCATCTCTGTCTATTCGCCTTCATAGTTAATCATGTGGTGTTTGGGAGATTTTGTCGTATCATGTAAATTAGTTTATGGCATAACATGGGCCCCCTACTCTTGGGCCTGAGTAGTTTTTTCTTAGACTGAGACTAATCTTACTATATTGTGATTCTGAATTTCTTGCGAAGGACATGTGGTGGTGCATTATGATTTGATTGTGTCTTGAACAATGCAGACAATCAAAGTGACTGTTCTTATCTCCGTTATTTAGTTTCTTATGATTACTTTTTCCCAAGGTATATGTTATCTGGTGATCCCTTTGAAAGGTCAAACACCAATTTTCTTGGGTATATATGGGAGCTTTTGTTTTATTGTATCCTCTTGTGGTTTTCTTGTTTCAAAAATCTTCAACATGTGTTACCAAGTTTTTGGTCATGGTGCATATGAAGGATCATCACAATAGTCAAGAAATAGCAGTAACGTCATTACTTTTCGCAGAAATGTAAGGGGAGTTTTTCTTTCCTCTCGTTTAAACTTGGGTCCTTCTGGAGAATTTCTGAGCTTGTTTAGGGGAAAGAGAAAAGTGTTCCTCCTTCTGAAGAGAGGAAGTTTGCGGGAGCCATTCTTTTGCTAGTGAAGGGTCTTCTCAAGGGCCTAAGGTTGTTGGTTAGGAACCATTAGTTCGTCCTCAGTCAAGGGTTCGGATATCACTCACTGTGACCCTTGATGGTTTGGATCATCAATTTGTAATGGGGTTTCTTGAGCTTAAGAGGATCTAAGAGAGGTCTAGTTGTTTATGTCCCATTCCTTCTAAGTTGCAATGAGAGATTGAATTTTCTTAGCTAACACTTGATCTTGAGGAAGGGGACAGGCACCTCCAAGAGAAGGTGATGGTTCAAGGGAACATGGGACACCACTTATGCGATGTAGTAGGTTGTCTCTAGAAAAGGCTTAAAGACGCACCGAGGTGTTTACAGGAGAAGCATCATGACCTTCGTCAGATCATGATTTCCTAAAATGAGAGGTTAGCTCAGATGTAGAGGGAGTTGTAGGTGAACTAGTAAGGGTATTCCGAGTTAATTGAGACCATTTGAATACTTGGGTCTAGGATTAGGGACTTGTGTTATGATCCGTGGGTGAGATCATGGAGGGGGCGCACATCTCCCCATAGCGATAGTGGTAATGACTCAGTCCTGGCTTAGAAAATTCTTTATGTGTCACTGCACATAGTTTTTGCTTTCCAATCTTTTCTTCTGAAATGACAGTCTAATTTGGACTATCGACACTACCTTGCTTAAAAGTTTTCTTTAATGTTTGTCTTATTGTCTCGAGTAAGTTAGGTGGGTGTCACAGAGCCTTTCATCTTACACATATAGGTTAGGAGGTCTTGAAGCCTCTTGCTCCTTACTCATTTCTTACTCTATTCTAGGGCTTTCTTGCTTGCGTGGTTTAGCTATGGGTTCTACTTAATGTTTAGTCAAAGCCGGACTGATTCTCTAAATCCTCTACAATATTTTAGCATGTCTCTTGAGGTTGCAACCCAAACCCTTGATATCACCCCTTTAGGCCTAGCTGGTCGATGAAGGGACTCGATTGTCTTTGGTTGGATATTCACAACAAACTTTCTCTTGGAGAATGGAGCCTAATCATGAGCAGAGAGGTTTTCCTATTGCTAACTCGCTTATGGAGGAGTTAATGTTTCATTTGGGTGCCCGGTTCTTTAAAATGTGTTCATATTGATCTCATCTCTATTGTGGTTCTTCAAGGTAGAACTAAATCTTTAAGGCCAAGAGGCCTCTGTTGTCCTTGAGCTGACATTCTCCCTTGATAGCTCAAGGGTTCTTGTTCTTCAATGTTGTTTTTGCTAGCGCCTCGAAATGAATTTCTAAAGCATGACTTCGTTAGTGATTTCTGCTTTTTGAACTGTTTCTTCTTTTTTGTTGTAAGGAAATATTTTTGAAATTTGTGCAACTTTTAAATAAAACATTTTTGCTGTGCTTATTTCTATGCATGTTCTTCGAACTTTTGTGAATGCTAAGTTAGGGGTTATCCTTTTGTAGAAATTTTGATCGATCGAGGAGTTGGACTTGGTTGAACTCAAGCTGAGGTGTGTAGAATAGGCATGACCAGAGGGTGATCGTTTCTGTATGATACATGTGATGAGGGGTATTGTGATGCCTCAGAGTTCACACAAGGCTGCAGTCCCAAGTGAAACCCGGATTGTCAAACCTACCAAGCACCAACCACCATGCTACGATATGTTTCACCATCACAATCACTATCTCTCTAGTGGAAACAATAAATAGGTGAGGGTACAGACAGGAAAAATAAAAAATAGGCAACACTGGATATACACAGAAGAAGCATAAGAAATATCAAATATGAGCCCAACTGAAATAGAATAGAAATATCTCTGAGTATAAACTGGATCTCAAATACAATGAGTCAAATAAACAAAGTCTCACAAAAGCCCTCAACTCTAAACTAAAATACCAATCTAGAATCTAAAAATAATCAACTACATGTGGAGTTCTGCAATAACTACAAAGTATAATAAGTAGCTAAATGGACAACTAAGAAGTCCCATCAACCTGCGACTCTTCGTGCATCGGACTCACTGCCTGAAAGAGGGAAAACAACGAGCGTCAAAGCGCTAACGAGATCATCACTACCTCTCCCCAGGGGAAGGGGTAGGAGTATATAAGAAAATAGAGTCAGTACTTACATATATCAAATCATTCATATAGATCTCTATGAAAAACAAATAGTCAAGGAAACATACTCAAATCTCCAACATAAAGAATAAATACATCATCTTGAATTACATCCGAGTAGCCTACTCTAATATAAGAGGATGTCAACCAAACCAAAACGATAACTGCCGTCCATAACGGGTGTGCCAAAATCTCAAAAGAAATACCCTACTCACGAGTAATCTATCATGGAAGTAAAAGTTACAACTGATCAAATACCTATGTGTGCATCATCTTATGCTATAGCGATACTCATGTAGTGTTCTTACTCAATCGCTCTACGGCAATAGGGTTTATCATCTCCCTATTCCGGATACATGTAATAACGATACTATTGTAATACTCTTACTCAATCATTCTGCGGCAAAAAGGTTTCATCTCCCTATTTTCGGGTACATATAGAACAATACTATTCATATGTGTTTATCAGTTTAACTTGTGTCAAAAGTGTGTCAATCTAACATAATCTAAGCATATATGCACAAATCTCGGTATGCATGTCCACATCTGAAGTTCACCATTATCACAGGTGTTCAACAACTCTTAACATTGTAGTCTATTAGCACAAAGTCGAGAGAATCGCTCAAAAACTAAATAAAAATCCAAACGAAACATGCACGACCATCATCAGACTGGCGGTCGGTCGACCGCGGTGGGCTCCAGAGACTACCAAAGTCTCTATCCTGCACGCGGTCGACCGTGGACACACGCGGTCGACCGTGACCCAGATTTCCAGCTTCTCAGATTTTAATATGTGTCGTGTTCATGTTGTGTTTTTGTGATTGATTTAAACATGGTAAAAACTTCATGAATCTTGCATACAAACATGTTACAGCAGATAGAAATATCTGGAGACAAAATCAACATATATAACCATGATTTTATCTATTATATTTATATTCAAAACCCTAAAACATGCATAAAAGCTCAAAACGATGAATAAAACTTCTTTCTTTAGATTAACCATGTTTTAAAATCATCTTCAGATCTTAAATACATCTGTACAGTTCATTCTCAACCTTTTTAGAAGCAAGGTTGAAAGAGATCTCCACTCCAAAAGCCAAAAACCGAGAAAAATTCCGCTCGAAAGCCTCTAATCTTCTCCAAGAAATCAAACTAGGGTTTGGGGGGTTTTATGGCTGTTAGGGTTAGGAAAACTGAGAAAAACGTGACAAACTCATATATATATCAGGGAAAACGAATATGGGTTTAGAAATCCAAAACCAAACACAAAATAGGAGAAAAAACACTCTGCAGGTTTCGTGGTCGATGTTCGCGGGAAAAATTGTAGCTTTCATCATTGATTCCATTGTACACTCTTGTAACAGTTTATCGATTACAAAGATCCGGTCTTTTTATAAGATCCGGTTACAACGAAAATCAAATAAAAAGAAATGAAAATTACAAATTTGTTTCCTTGTTTGTCGAACAAATCGCGAGCTCCTGTTTTGCGGTCGCTCGCTTGCGTGGGTTGTTTGCCTGCGCCGGGGTTTATCCGTGGACCACCGTGAGATCTAGATCCGGTCGGATCTACGCAGTATAACGGGTATTATTTCACCAAGGAAATAATAGTCGGAGGGATTGTTTCACTAAGGAAACAAATGCTCAAATCTCGGGATCAAAGACCAAGCTTTGATCCGGAGTATAACGACGTAGATCTGAGATCCGGTCCTCTCGAACTCCTGCCTTATTTGGCGTTGACGATCGCCGAGCACCAGATCCGGATGAGCAAGTCTTCGAGTCCCCAAAGATTAAATCTTTTTTAAGATCTGGGTCTTTAGTTCTGCAGGGCTTCGCCTCCTCCAAAATCCAACCTTTTAAAATGATGAACCACCTCTCCTATTTATAGGAGATCTGAATTGTGCCTGCGGCACGTGTAGCCAACACACAGGGGGGGCCGGCCACCTCAAGGTGGCTCGGCTCATGCCGAGCCACCCTTGAAAGGCCCTAGAGGGGGGGGGTGAATAGGGTTTATGGACTAATGAAATGCAATTAAAAACTTGACACAACAAATCACACACAAGAAGAAGTATAAAAACAATAATAAGAGAGTAGGGATAGAAAATAGTTAGCCAATTATGACGCGCGATGTGTTCACGAGGTTCGGTCCTCCGACCTACGTCCCCGCTCCCCACTCTCGAGGAGAAATTCACTACACAACCGGTTTGGAAGCCGGAACTTCTTCTACACAGCGATCTCCTCTTGAGATCTTACAACCACACAAAGATCTCCACGAGATCAAGCTCACAACAGCAGCAAATAGAAGAAAATATCTCTCTTTACAATCAGCCTATGGCAAGAAGAGAGATTGCAATTGAAGCTTGGGATGTGAACTCTTGATTAGTGTGAGCAAATGAAAATTTGGGCTCTTTGAAAACAATTAACTTAAGCTCAAGTAATTTGCAATAAAGATTAGTTGCTGAAGTAGTTGAGGTAGTTGGGTATTTATAAGAAGTGAAAACAGCATTTAAAACCCCAAGATATCAGCTGAAATCCCAAGAAAATCGGAAGTCAACATCGTTACAAATATAGCCGTTACAGTGTTATGGGTCGACTCATCGGTGTTTATGAGTCGACTCATAAGTTACCGTTACAACCAAGAAAACAGCTTATGGGTCGACTCATAAAATTCATGAGTCGACTCATAATGCATGGGTCGACTCATGAGGTCATGGGTCGACTCAGCAGAAACAAAACGTATATTCCAGCGCAGATCTTGAGTCGACTTATGACAGGCATGAGTCAACTCAACCTGTCGGGTCGACTCATGAACTTGTGAGTCGACTCAGCAGAAAGAAAAAAGAAACTACGCAGCAGTTTGTGAGTCGACTCATTGTTATGCATGAGGCGACTCATAAACATACACACAGAAAACTGGGTTAAAAATCTTGAAGAAAAAATATCAAATAAATCTATAAAAATGTAGAACTTGGCAAATAGTTTGTAAACACTTTACCATACTTGTTTGAAAAGAAATTTTGCAGATGGGTCCATGTATTTGTGGAAAATGTCTTTTTGACCCAAGTACAAAAAAAAAATTTGAGAAAGTGTGTGTGTATGCAATATCCCATAAAGCTTCAAGAGAAATCTTCAATTACTTGCCTACATATAAATACTAGAGAGAAAAAATAAAATAGCAATATCCCTCACATAGAAACATCTTCCTTGAGTCTTGATATTGCTTATGAGTTGATGAAGCTTCTATATAGCATATGATGTTCTTGATAAGCGTTGCTTCATCATTTTGCCTCCACCTCCTTTAGATATCATCGTTGTAGCTCATGTTCCATCCAATCCTCCATAACATGGTGCTAATGAGTTGGATTCTACAATATGGCTCAGTACACAATTAGCACCAATAATGGTGTTTGTAAATCATCATCAAAATAAAGGACCTAACAATCTCCCCCTTTTTGATGATGACAAACAACCATTATTTATGAGCAAATAAAAGAGATATATGGCTTATAGATAGTCGCTCCCCCTATCTATAAGGCTCCCCCTTACTAGGTGCACAAGGAGATTTCTCTCCCCCTTTGTCACCATCAAAAAATGGGGATATATGAAAAGTTCATGCGATAGGAATCACACAATGTACCTCAAGTGTTGGCCTACCCGTGTTTCCCTCAAGTGCTCGGAATTACCACCTCTCTCTAGGCTACCGACGCCACTACTCTTGGGACAACCCCGGTATCATACCTTAACACTCCTCTTGGCACATATGTGAGCTAAAGCATGATATGACATTGAAGGCATAAAACGAAAAAAGGATGTGACAATGAAAAAGCAAGAAATCCAAAAAAAATTTAAAGAATGCACATTCCCAATTCATTTCGAATGCGGCAAAAATCGACTTCACAAAGGGATTTGGTAAAGATGTCCGCTAATTGAGATTTAGTGTCAATATACACAAGAGAGACATCTTTACGCTCAACATGATCACGTAAGAAGTGATGCCGCACATCGATATGTTTGGTTCTAGAATGCAAAACGGAGTTTTTAGAAATATTTATTGCACTTGTATTGTCACAAAAAATCTTTGTATCATGAAAGTGTAAATCAAAATCAATCAAATATTGTTTCATCCATAAAAGTTGTGCACAACATAAGCCGGCAGCAATGTATTCCGCTTCCGTAGTGGACAAAGCAACACAATTTTGTTTCTTGGATGCCCAAGAGACAAGTGAGTTACCCAAAAATTGACAAGTACCACTTGTACTTTTGCGGTCAACCCTACTACCGGCAAAGTCGGCATCACAATAACCACAAAGATCAAAAGAAGTATGTTTTGGATAAAATAAACCAAGTTCTAAAGTGCCATTAATATATTTGATAATTCTTTTAACCGCAATTAAATGAGATTTTTTAGGAGAAGCTTGAAAACGTGCACATGCACAAACACTAAACATAATATCCGGCCTACTAGCGGTGAGATAAAGGAGACTACCAATCATACCTCGATATAGCTTTTGGTCTACCTTTTCACCATTTTCATCCGCATCCAACTTGATGGTGGTGCTCATAGGAGTTGAGGCATGTTTGGAGCTATCCATTCCGAATTTTTTCACCAACTCCTTAGCATATTTGCTTTGAGATACGAAGATGCCATCATCGGATTGCTTAATTTGGAGGTCAAGAAAGAAAGTGAGTTCTCCCATAAGGCTCATTTCAAATTGATCTTGCATCACTTTAGAGAAATCCTTGCATAGAGATACATTAGTAGCACCAAAAATAATGTCATCAACATAAACTTGAACTAAAATGAAATCATTTTTCCTTTTTCTTACAAAGAGAGTGCTATCAATAGTTCCTTTTGAAAAACCATTTTCAATGAGAAAACTAGAGAGGCGAGCATACCAAGCTCTAGGAGCTTGTTTCAATCCATATAAGGCTTTTTGAACCCAGTATACATGATTTGGAAAAGATGAATCAACAAATCCGGGGGGTTGCTCAACATAAACCTCTTCTTCAATAAAACCATTCAAGAAAGCACTTTTAACATCCATTTGAAATAACTTAAAATTTTTAAAACTTACAAAGGCTAAAAACATTCTAATAGATTCCAATCTTGCAACCGGTGCAAAAGTTTCATCATAGTCTATGCCCTCCTCTTGATTGTATCCTTGGGCAACCAAACGAGCTTTGTTTCTAGTAACTATGCCAAATTCATCAAGCTTGTTTCGAAAAACCCATTTAGTTCCAATAATAGAAGTGTTATTTGGTCTAGGAACTAATTTCCAAACATTGTTTCTTTGAAAATTGTTTAATTCTTCATGCATGGCAAAAACCCAAAATTCATCTTTCAAGGCATCATCAATACGTTTAGGTTCTATTTGGGATAGAAAGGCTACGTTACCACATTCGCTCATAGCTTTTGAGCGAGTCAAAACGCCTTTGGATGGGCTCCCTATGATTTGATCTTTAGGATGATCCGTTGAAAATTTCCAATCTTTAGGAAGTCCTTCTTGATGTTGTTCATTTTTGCCCTTTCCATCATTGGATTCCATTGTTGAGGTTTTTCCTTTAAGTTGCAAAGATTCCATTTGTTCCTCAAGCACATCATCATCCCTAGGTAAAACATCTTGAAGACCAATATTAGATTCATCAAAAGTAACGTTTATAGACTCTTCAACAACAAGAGTTCGTTTGTTGAAAACCCTATAAGCCTTACTTCTAGGAGCATATCCCAAAAATATGCCAACATCAATTTTAGAGTCAAACTTATCATGGTGATCTTTAGTATTTAAGATAAAACACTTGCAACCAAAAATGCGAAAATATCCAATTTGAGGAGTTTTGTTATGAAAAAGTTCATAAGGAGTTTTCTTGAGAGATGGTCTAATTAAAACACGATTCAAAACATGGCAAGCCGTGTTGACGGCTTCCGCCCAAAAATATTTTGGTAAATCATAAGAGTTCAACATAGTGCGTGCCATCTCTTGTATGGTTCTATTTTTCCGTTCCACAACACCATTTTGTTGTGGTGTCCTTGGAGCGGAAAATACATGAGAAATACCACGATGAGCACAAAAATCATTAAAGGGTTTGTTTTGAAATTCTCCACCATGATCACTTCTAATTTTAACAACTTTAGAATCCTTTTCATTTTCAATTCTTTTGACAAAATGAGAAAACTCTTCAAAGCATTCATCTTTATTAGCAAGAAAAATCACCCAAGTAAAACGAGAGAAATCATCAACAATAACAAACACATAGTGTTTTCCTCCAAGGGAGGCAACACGCATGGGTCCAAAGAGATCAAGATGCAATAATTGTAAAGGTTTAGAAGTGGATACCTCATTTATGGATTTGAATGAAGATTTGGTTTGTTTACCTTTAGCACATTCCTCACAAGTGGAGTCTTTAACATAAGATAGATTTGGTAGACCTCTCACCAAATTCTTTTTGGATAACTTAGATATAAGTTTCATGTGAGCATGACCAAGTCTCTTGTGCCAAATCCAAGGATCCCCATCTACCGCGGCAAGGCATTTAACATCTTGATCTAAAAGCTCATTCATCTCAAAAATGTACACATTAGACTTTCTAAAAGCAACAAAAATGGTTTTGTTATTTTTGCTAACAATACATTTTTCCGGTTTAAAAATAATGTCAAAGCCTTTGTCACTTAGTTGACTTATACTAAGAAGATTATGATTTAATCCTTTAACAAAGTAAACATCTTCAATTACGGGAGAAGGTTTCTTACCAATAGAACCAATACCTATTATTTTACCTTTCTCGCCGCCACCAAAGGAGACATTGCCTCCTTCAATCCTTGATAGGGTTGCAAATAACTCCTTGTTGCCCGTCATGTGATGTGAGCAACCACTATCAAGGTACCACAACTCCTTACGTCTTGTATGAGACGTTCCCTACATGTAGACAAGTTGTAGAACCTTTAGGTACCCAAGTCTTGGGTCCTTGAACGTTAGTACTTTTGGTACCCTTAGGCACCCACATTAATTCATAATTATTAATGTTATTTCTTATTCTACAATGTGTAGAGATGTGACCATGTTTCATGCAATATGTGCACACAAACTTTTTCTTATATGTAGAAACATGAGATTTATGGTACCATCTTCTATTTTCATGGTGATTACTTGGAAAGCAATGATTAGATTTAAGCTTATTGTTTTCAATTTCCAATCTTTCAATCTTAGATCTTAGTTGCTTGTTTTCAAAATCTAGATCTCCTATCATTTCATCCTTTAAAGCAAGAGATGATTGTAGTTGCTCAAACTTAGAATCACAAGAGATATGCAATTTTTTAAAAGAAGAATATTCTTTAGCTAATCTTTTGAACTCAAAATTTAATTCTTCTAAACCCGCCCCTAGTTCACATTGCATGTAAATTGATTCACTTTCGGTTTCGGATTTTACCTCATCTTCTTGAGCCATGAAGCATATGTTTGGGTCATGAAGAGCAAACTTGGCACCCTCATCATCGCTATCCGAATTGCTAGGTTCGGATTCATCCCATCCGGCGTACATTGCCTTCTTCTTCTTGTATTTCAAATACTTTTCTTTAAGCTTGGGACAATCCTTGGCTTGATGACCCGGTTCGTTGCATTCGAAGCATTTACCTATACGAGGAGAGAATTTGTTGTTAGATCGATTTTTAAAATTTTTGTTCATTTTAATCAATCTTGATATTCTTCTAGAGAGATGTGTCACTTCTCTAGAGATATCAACTTCACTATCCGAGGAGGATGAATCATCAATAGCTCCCTTGAGAGCGATGGACTTTGATTTTTGTGGTGGTTCCTCGGTTGCCTTTGAGGGTCCTTCTTCCTTTTCCTTGACCTTCTTCTCATGAACCTTAAGTTTCCCGATAAGTCCATCAATAGTGAGAGTTGAGAGATCATGGGCTTCTTCGATGGCCGTAGCTTTAGGTTCCCAAGCCGGCGTCAACGAGCGAAGAATCTTGTAACACATTTCTTGATTCTCCAAAACCTTGTCAAGACCATGCAATTCATTAACAATATTAGTAAACCGAGAGAACATAGAATCAATAGACTCATTTGGAAGCATTTTAAACAATTCATAATCATGCATGAGACCACTAATCTTAGATTCTTTCACTTGGGGGGTTCCCTCATGGGTGATGCATAATTTCTCCCAAATCTCATGTGCGGTTGCACACGTAGAAACTCTCTTGTACTCATTGGGGGTGAGACCACAAATTAGTGCATTCATGGCCTTGATGTTTAGGTTGGCTAGCTCTCTCTCATGCTCATCCATACTACTACTTGGTTTCTTCACATATTTCTTTTCAACAATCTCTAGGATGTCAAGATCAATGCATTGTAAATATATTCTCATCCTAGCTTTCCAATATGCAAAGTTACTACCAGTGAAGAGGGGAGGTCTAGTGGTTGATTGTCCTTCTAGCATATGCATGTTCATTGATCCCTCCATGATGATCTTTCCTCTAAGGGTTTTAAGCCTAACACAAGTAGAGACCTTGCTCTGATACCAATTGAAAGGCCCTAGAGGGGGGGTGAATAGGGTTTATGGACTAATAAAATGCAATTAAAAACTTGACACAACAAATCACACACAAGAAGAAGTATAAAAACAATAATAAGAGAGTAGGGATAGAAAATAGTTAGCCAATTGTGACGCGCGATGTGTTCACGAGG
>BQKN01063052.1:138723-153693 GCA_022839385.1 Asparagus kiusianus
CCATTTAGTTCCAATAATAGAAGTGTTATTTGGTCTAGGAACTAATTTCCAAACATTGTTTCTTTGAAAATTGTTTAATTCTTCATGCATGGCAAAAACCCAAAATTCATCTTTCAAGGCATCATCAATACGTTTAGGTTCTATTTGGGATAGAAAGGCTACGTTACCACATTCGCTCATAGCTTTTGAGCGAGTCAAAACGCCTTTGGATGGGCTCCCTATGATTTGATCTTTAGGATGATCCGTTGAAAATTTCCAATCTTTAGGAAGTCCTTCTTGATGTTGTTCATTTTTGCCCTTTCCATCATTGGATTCCATTGTTGAGGTTTTTCCTTTAAGTTGCAAAGATTCCATTTGTTCCTCAAGCACATCATCATCCCTAGGTAAAACATCTTGAAGACCAATATTAGATTCATCAAAAGTAACGTTTATAGACTCTTCAACAACAAGAGTTCGTTTGTTGAAAACCCTATAAGCCTTACTTCTAGGAGCATATCCCAAAAATATGCCAACATCAATTTTAGAGTCAAACTTATCATGGTGATCTTTAGTATTTAAGATAAAACACTTGCAACCAAAAATGCGAAAATATCCAATTTGAGGAGTTTTGTTATGAAAAAGTTCATAAGGAGTTTTCTTGAGAGATGGTCTAATTAAAACACGATTCAAAACATGGCAAGCCGTGTTGACGGCTTCCGCCCAAAAATATTTTGGTAAATCATAAGAGTTCAACATAGTGCGTGCCATCTCTTGTATGGTTCTATTTTTCCGTTCCACAACACCATTTTGTTGTGGTGTCCTTGGAGCGGAAAATACATGAGAAATACCACGATGAGCACAAAAATCATTAAAGGGTTTGTTTTGAAATTCTCCACCATGATCACTTCTAATTTTAACAACTTTAGAATCCTTTTCATTTTCAATTCTTTTGACAAAATGAGAAAACTCTTCAAAGCATTCATCTTTATTAGCAAGAAAAATCACCCAAGTAAAACGAGAGAAATCATCAACAATAACAAACACATAGTGTTTTCCTCCAAGGGAGGCAACACGCATGGGTCCAAAGAGATCAAGATGCAATAATTGTAAAGGTTTAGAAGTGGATACCTCATTTATGGATTTGAATGAAGATTTGGTTTGTTTACCTTTAGCACATTCCTCACAAGTGGAGTCTTTAACATAAGATAGATTTGGTAGACCTCTCACCAAATTCTTTTTGGATAACTTAGATATAAGTTTCATGTGAGCATGACCAAGTCTCTTGTGCCAAATCCAAGGATCCCCATCTACCGCGGCAAGGCATTTAACATCTTGATCTAAAAGCTCATTCATCTCAAAAATGTACACATTAGACTTTCTAAAAGCAACAAAAATGGTTTTGTTATTTTTGCTAACAATACATTTTTCCGGTTTAAAAATAATGTCAAAGCCTTTGTCACTTAGTTGACTTATACTAAGAAGATTATGATTTAATCCTTTAACAAAGTAAACATCTTCAATTACGGGAGAAGGTTTCTTACCAATAGAACCAATACCTATTATTTTACCTTTCTCGCCGCCACCAAAGGAGACATTGCCTCCTTCAATCCTTGATAGGGTTGCAAATAACTCCTTGTTGCCCGTCATGTGATGTGAGCAACCACTATCAAGGTACCACAACTCCTTACGTCTTGTATGAGACGTTCCCTACATGTAGACAAGTTGTAGAACCTTTAGGTACCCAAGTCTTGGGTCCTTGAACGTTAGTACTTTTGGTACCCTTAGGCACCCACATTAATTCATAATTATTAATGTTATTTCTTATTCTACAATGTGTAGAGATGTGACCATGTTTCATGCAATATGTGCACACAAACTTTTTCTTATATGTAGAAACATGAGATTTATGGTACCATCTTCTATTTTCATGGTGATTACTTGGAAAGCAATGATTAGATTTAAGCTTATTGTTTTCAATTTCCAATCTTTCAATCTTAGATCTTAGTTGCTTGTTTTCAAAATCTAGATCTCCTATCATTTCATCCTTTAAAGCAAGAGATGATTGTAGTTGCTCAAACTTAGAATCACAAGAGATATGCAATTTTTTAAAAGAAGAATATTCTTTAGCTAATCTTTTGAACTCAAAATTTAATTCTTCTAAACCCGCCCCTAGTTCACATTGCATGTAAATTGATTCACTTTC
The DNA here is from genome assembly GCA_022839385.1 of Asparagus kiusianus. NCBI lineage: Eukaryota > Viridiplantae > Streptophyta > Magnoliopsida > Asparagales > Asparagaceae > Asparagus > Asparagus kiusianus. The sequence goes on from BQKN01063052.1 coordinate 140,906, forward strand.
GGTTTCGGATTTTACCTCATCTTCTTGAGCCATGAAGCATATGTTTGGGTCATGAAGAGCAAACTTGGCACCCTCATCATCGCTATCCGAATTGCTAGGTTCGGATTCATCCCATCCGGCGTACATTGCCTTCTTCTTCTTGTATTTCAAATACTTTTCTTTAAGCTTGGGACAATCCTTGGCTTGATGACCCGGTTCGTTGCATTCGAAGCATTTACCTATACGAGGAGAGAATTTGTTGTTAGATCGATTTTTAAAATTTTTGTTCATTTTAATCAATCTTGATATTCTTCTAGAGAGATGTGTCACTTCTCTAGAGATATCAACTTCACTATCCGAGGAGGATGAATCATCAATAGCTCCCTTGAGAGCGATGGACTTTGATTTTTGTGGTGGTTCCTCGGTTGCCTTTGAGGGTCCTTCTTCCTTTTCCTTGACCTTCTTCTCATGAACCTTAAGTTTCCCGATAAGTCCATCAATAGTGAGAGTTGAGAGATCATGGGCTTCTTCGATGGCCGTAGCTTTAGGTTCCCAAGCCGGCGTCAACGAGCGAAGAATCTTGTAACACATTTCTTGATTCTCCAAAACCTTGTCAAGACCATGCAATTCATTAACAATATTAGTAAACCGAGAGAACATAGAATCAATAGACTCATTTGGAAGCATTTTAAACAATTCATAATCATGCATGAGACCACTAATCTTAGATTCTTTCACTTGGGGGGTTCCCTCATGGGTGATGCATAATTTCTCCCAAATCTCATGTGCGGTTGCACACGTAGAAACTCTCTTGTACTCATTGGGGGTGAGACCACAAATTAGTGCATTCATGGCCTTGATGTTTAGGTTGGCTAGCTCTCTCTCATGCTCATCCATACTACTACTTGGTTTCTTCACATATTTCTTTTCAACAATCTCTAGGATGTCAAGATCAATGCATTGTAAATATATTCTCATCCTAGCTTTCCAATATGCAAAGTTACTACCAGTGAAGAGGGGAGGTCTAGTGGTTGATTGTCCTTCTAGCATATGCATGTTCATTGATCCCTCCATGATGATCTTTCCTCTAAGGGTTTTAAGCCTAACACAAGTAGAGACCTTGCTCTGATACCAATTGAAAGGCCCTAGAGGGGGGGTGAATAGGGTTTATGGACTAATAAAATGCAATTAAAAACTTGACACAACAAATCACACACAAGAAGAAGTATAAAAACAATAATAAGAGAGTAGGGATAGAAAATAGTTAGCCAATTGTGACACGCGATGTGTTCACGAGGTTCGGTCCTCCGACCTACGTCCCCGCTCCCCACTCTCGAGGAGAAATTCACTACACAACCGGTTTGGAAGCCGGAACTTCTTCTACACAGCGATCTCCTCTTGAGATCTTACAACCACACAAAGATCTCCACGAGATCAAGCCCACAACAGCAGCAAATGGAAGAAAATATCTCTCTTTACAATCAGCCTATGGCAAGAAGAGAGATTACAATTGAAGCTTGGGATGTGAACTCTTGATTAGTGTGAGCAAATGAAAATTTGGGCTCTTTGAAAAAATTAACTTAAGCTCAAGTAATTTGCAATAAAGATTAGTTACTGAAGTAGTTGAGGTAGTTGGGTATTTATAAGAAGTGAAAACAGCATTTAAAACCCCAAGAGATCAGCTGAAATCCCAAGAAAATCGGAAGTCAACATCGTTACAAATATAGCCGTTACAGTGTTATGGGTCGACTCATCGGTGTTTATGAGTCGACTCATAAGTTACCGTTACAACCAAGAAAACAGCTTATGGGTCGACTCATAAAATTCATGAGTCGACTCATAATGCATGGGTCGACTCATGAGGTCATGGGTCGACTCAGCAGAAACAAAACGTATATTCCAGCGCAGATCTTGAGTCGACTTATGACAGGCATGAGTCGACTCAACCTGTCGGGTCGACTCATGAACTTGTGAGTCGACTCAGCAGAAAGAAAAAAGAAACTACGCAGCAGTTTGTGAGTCGACTCATTGTTATGCATGAGTCGACTCATAAACATACACACAGAAAACTGGGTTAAAAATCTTGAAGAAAAAATATCAAATAAATCTATAAAAATGTAGAACTTGGCAAATAGTTTGTAAACACTATACCATACTTGTTTGAAAAGAAATTTTGCAGATGGGTCTATGTATTTGTGGAAAATGTCTTTTTGACCCAAGTACAAAAAAAAATGAATTTGAGAAAGTGTGTGTGTATGCAATATCCCATAAAGCTTCAAGAGAAATCTTCAATTACTTGCCTACATATAAATACTAGAGAGAAAAAATAAAATAGCAATATCCCTCACATAGAAACATCTTCCTTGAGTCTTGATATTGCTTATGAGTTGATGAAGTTTCTATATAGCATATGATGTTCGTGATAAGCGTTGCTTCATCATTTTGCCTCCACCTCCTTTAGATATCATCGTTGTAGCTCATGTTCCATCCAATCCTCCATAACATGGTGCTAATGAGTTGGATTCTACAATATGGCTCAATACACAATTAGCACCAATAATGGTGTTTGTAAATCATCATCAAAATAAAGGACCTAACAACCCTGAGGTGGCTCGGCCACCGAGCCACCTCAGGGTGGCTCGGCTTGGGCCGAGCCACCTTGAGGTGGCTCGGTTTTTGCCGAGCCCCCTCCGGGTGTTTGGGTTCCGTTGTTTCGTCGTTTTTGCTTTGTCCGTGATTCGGGTTTGTGGTTGACTTGGTCTGGAATCGATTTATTGACTTGATTCCTGATTTGGCAGTAAATCCACTTCTGAGTTCGAGTTCGAAGTTGATCTTGATTCGATAACGATTCATCCGAGTCCGTTCTTGGTTGGACGACTCATTGACTCCTCGAACCGTTGGATTGATTCCGCACGCGAATGCATTCTGTTGATCACGTGCAATTTGTTGACCTCATCGCCTCGTCACTCGATGGTTCGTTGATTTGTCGAATCCTCGTGTCGAGCTGTGCGAAGGGACCTATAGGCAATTTTATACGCCTACAGATACCCCCTCCAAAGTATTTCAGTCTCGTTCTTTTATAGAAGAGTCTGGAATACTTTGGATGTGATTATCCCAACCTTTAGTCGGTGTAACGGGACTTTGGAATGGCTTCTGTTCTGGATTCTTTCAATTCCTTTAGGCTATTCGGTGCTTTGTCGAACATCTGTAAGGATTCCGGTGCTGCATTTATTGTCTAACCGTTGTCGAAATTTTGAACTTGAAGCCGATTCTTGATTTCTTGACTTTTTAGCTCGAGTTGGTTGCTTCAACATAGAACTGATCATCGATTGACGGCGTTGTCCGGCGTTTGAGATCCATTGCGACGCGTTGTCCGGCGTCCAGGCTTCATTGCGACGTATTGTTCGACGTCCGACACAGTTTATACTCGTACGTCTTCTGGAGTATACACAGTTTAAGCTCTTAAGGTATTGGAGCGTGGCAAATACTTGAGTCACGAGATCAATCTATAGAATTGATGCGTCAATGACTCGTATTCATAGAATTTTTGGCAAATTCTCAGCCATCAACGGATTTGATGAGCCTTTACCGACTACCGTTTGAGTCGGGCTAGCATGCGGATTGTCTAACTCCGTTCCGCATGTAACGTTAAGCTAAAAGAGTTAACCCTTTTAGTGCTACGATATTGAATATGTAGACTTCGTCTTTCTCCTGTGAAAAGACTAAACAGCAACGTGTATGAGATGTTGACTTAGGATTTTTGGCAAATCCTCAGCCTTTAACGGATTTGATGTGCTCTTACCGATTACCGTTTGAATCGGGCTTACATGCGGATTGTTTGAGTCCGTTCCGCATGTGATGTTGTGCTAAAGGAATGAACTCCCTTAGACTTTGTGCTATGATGTTGAATACATATACTTTACCATTTGTTACGGGAATAGGTTACCCGGCGACGCGTGTTAGGCGTTGACTTTAGGATTTTTGGCTAACCCTCAGCCCTCAACGGATTTGATTAGCCTTTACCGACTACCGTTTGAGTCGGGCTAGCATGCGAATTATTTAAATCTGTTCGCATGTAACGTTGTGCTCAGAGATTGAATTCTCTGAGACTTTGTGCTATGATGTAGAATACATAGACTTCGCCATTGTTATGGGAATAGGCTACCCAGCAACGTGTATTAGACGCTGACTTATCCCTACTTAGGATTCGGGATAAAAATACCCCAGAATCGAACTCTGGTGTCTTCTTCAATCGGTAAAAGACTAAACCGGCGACGCGTGTTAGGCATCGGCATATCCTTTCTTAGGATTCAGGATGAAATTCCCCATGCGTATGATGCATGGATTTTGGTGTTATTAATAACAACCTGCCACAATGTTGAATATGCGGGCAGATGTTCTTTTTAACGGTTTGTAGGCGTATAAAATTGCCTATAGGTCCCTTAGCACAGCTCGGCACGATAATTCGACAAATCAACGAACATCGAGTGACGAGGCGACGAGGTCAACGAATTGCACGTAAACAACGGAATGCGTTCGCGTATGGAACCAATCCAACGGTTCGGAAAGTCAACGAGTCATCCAACAACAAAATGGATTTGAACTCAAACACCGAGGCGGATTTACTACCAAATAAAGACCCGGACTATCAAATCAAAGTCCGGACAAACCAAATACAGAACCGAAAGACGGGAAACGACGGAAAACACCCCAAGGGGGCTCGGCAAAAACCGAACCACCTCGGGGTGGCTCGGCCAAAGCCGAGCCACCCCAGGGTGGCTCGGCCCAGTGCCAAGCTACCCTGAGGTGGCCGACCAGATCTGTGCCAAATGCACAGATCTGGTTGCCTATAAATAGGCCAGGTGATAGGACTTTTGGAAGAACTTTTGGAGAGCCGAAACTCTGCCGGATTGAGAACATGTGCTTGAGTTTTTCGAAGGCTTGAAGACTTGGACGTTTGGATCTGGTTCTTGGCGAGCACCCACATCATAAAAGGTAGGAGTTCGAGAGGATCAAATCTTCAGATCTACGTTGCTATACTCCGGATCAAAACTTGGTCTTTGATCCCGAGATTTGAGCGATTGTTTCCTTGGTGAGATAATCCCTCCAGCTATTATTTCCTTGGTGAAATAATACCCGTCACATTGTGTAGATCGGTTCAGATCAAGATCACGCGGTAGTCCACGGCAAATAACCCCGGCGCAGGCAAACAACCCACGCAAGCGAGTGACCGGATAACAGGAGCTCGCGATTTGTTCGGTAAACAAGAGAAAAGTTGTAATTTTTTCTTTTTTGTTTGGTTTTCATTGTAACCGGATCTTATAAAAAGACTGGATCTTTCTGTAACGCAAAAAGTTGTTCTTTAAGAGTGCAATGGAATCGTCAATGAAGAAAGCATCAGTTTTTCCCGCGAACAATCTGGCGACCACAGTGGGAGCCACCGATCTCGCTGCCGAGATCGGAGCGTCGCGGCCGCGGATCTCGATCCCGGTCGTGGAGGAGGTCGAGTATGAGTTCGACCAGCAGAAGTACGAGGAGTACGTGTCCTCATCAGGATCTACCTCCCCCCGTAAGTCCAAGAAATCCCAGAAGTTCTCCTCCAGGAGAAAAGTCCATTGGTGCGAAGAAGTTGAAGCCACCAACGACAACCTCACCCCGATCAACGCCAAAGTTGCGTCGGGTGAAGCCCCACCGGCCTCCAAGCAGGTCAAATCCGCCATTGAAGGCGTGGTGACTCTCTCTAAGAGAGCTCGCCAGAGGCAGCGTCAACGCCTCACGAAGCAATTCGCAAAGGCCATGGAATCTGTTGACGGGGTCCGCTACCATGCGGATCTGAAGAGCAAACGAGGCAAACAGACTCAACAACAAATGAAGGGCGGTTCCTCCAAGCCATCAACCATGGAGTGGGTCCGTGTCAAACGGGACCGTTCGACGCTGGAGGAGCGTATCCGCAAACACCGCGCATTATCGGCGCAAGCACGGGCCAAAGCTGAAGAAGCCCGTCGGAAGCTACAGAAGGAGGTGGTCAAAAAGCCGCCATCAACTCGTAGGGTTTGGAGGCCAAAGTCTGAAGCGACGGTTCAGACCAAGGAGCAACAACCGCAGCCTCCAAAGAGTCAACCTCCGGCGAATCAACCCAAATCGCCGGTGATTTCCGCAACTGTTCCGGGAGATCCTGCAGGACCATCCCAGAAGAGGAAATCAGTTTTGGAGCGCCTCGGTCCACTTCCCAAGGAACGAGGCAAAGCTCCAGTCCAGGAACGCTTGGGGCCAATGAAGAAGTCCCAAACAATTCAACATGCTGGGGGTCGCCGTAACCCTCAACATTTAGAGAAAACCGTGGCACCCAAGCGCACAACTTTGCGCATCGAAGTGCAGGCGCCCGCTGAAGATTCACGCCCACAAAGGCGTGTCTCGAGGCGCATGACTATTGAAAGCCCAAAGAAGGCAAATCGCCCTCAGAAGGAAACTTTCTCGTCTGATGACAAGGACGTTATACCTGAGAAGTCGTGTCAACACACAATAGGTTACTCTGATCGTCAAGCTGACGAGTTGTACTATTGTGACGGAAGCACGAGGAAAACCAGGAAGAGAAGCCCTCGAAGGCTCGAAACTCAGTGTCCTTGTTCAAAGCTCATTCGGGCAGTACTGTCTGAGTGCAACTGTGTCAAGGCAGTCCCCGAGAGAGTTTCGGTCTTCGAAAGACTTAGTACCGAAACGCCAAAACCAAGGAGTAGGCGTTTCCGACGAAGAAGGACGATGGTCGAAGACGGTGAACATTCGAGGGTCACCGCCAACATGACCAGCAAAGGAACGTCAGCTCAGGATAACCCCGAGGCGATTCCAGAGGTGCCCCACCATGTAACTCGTCTTCAATCCGGAACCATCATTCGTGCAACGTATGGTAGGGTTCGGACAAGAGTACCTTCGGGAGATGAAGAATCAGATGCCGGCTCAGCAATTGCATCTGACAATACTGTATCCAGTGAAGGGTAACCCCACGAATCATTCATGATAAGCGCGGAGCAAGTGGCCAAGATGCTCGAAGAGGCCATGGCCAAACAACAGGAAAATTTTAGGTTCGAAATGCAGATGGCCATGCAGAGCATGAGAGAGATGCATGATCAACAGATCCAAGCACTGACGAACCAGCAAGGCGAACCAAACCGCCGTAATCCAGTTGTTCAGGAAGTGGAGAATGCGAATGCGGATGAAGCCCGCAATGTTAATGATCCTCCCATTAATACAGGGGGTGGCAATGAGGATGCTAGTCATAACACCACGCTTCCACCTCCGAATCGCACTGATGAAAACTCGGGTGAAAGCTTGAAAATTAAGAACCTCGAGAGCAAAATCAATACATTGATTTCCACTCAAGAGACGAAAAAGACAGGCATTCCTTGCCCATACCCAAGAGAGTGGGAATCAATCCCATATCCAGCGATGTTCAGTCTAATTAACTTCACGCCATTTAATGGGATGGGTTCACCCACTCAGTATTTGATTTATTTCAAATCGCACTTGGGGATAATCTCTGGTAATGAGCCTCTGATGGTGCGGTCATTCGTTGGCACTCTTCGCGGAGCCGCCTTCGATTGGTATCGCCGCCTCAAGCTAGGTAGCATTAACAGCTGGGACGATATGGAGACTAAGTTCCTCACGAATTTCTTCAACGACGACACCGAGATCTCTATCGGATCGTTGCTCGATGAGAAGCAGAAGGATGGGGAGTTAGTCGACACCTTCGTCAAGAGGTTCCGGAACAAAGCGATGAATTGCCGGGACCCGATCACTGAGGAATTCATCCTCCAGACCTGCCATAACAACCTTTCGCTAGACGTGTTGGAGGCAATGGGCACAGCACCATCCAAGACATGGAAGGATCTGAAGGTTCAAGGGGAGCAAGCTGAGCGATTCCTCAAAAGAAAGAAGGCGGAGAGAGGCCAACCGGCAACAAATCCTCCGAAGCAGAACTTCAACCCGAAAGGAAAAGGTAAAGCTCACGCTAATGCCGTTGATGCTAACCAAACGTTTTAATTGCAACCTCAGCAACAGCAACAGCAGCAGCAACGAGCGCCGCAACAGTCGCAGCCGCATTGGCTGCAACGGTCTCAGAAGCAAAAATCTTCAGAGCCGAAGTTTCCCAAAGTCTACTCCTTCAAGGATGATGAAGTTCCCGGCATCTTCAAGTACTTGTTGGAGAACAACAAAATCCAGCTGCCGGCGATCGTGGATCAAGAGGGAGCCAGCAAAGTGACGGATCCGAAGTACTGCGCATACCACAGAGCGGTCCATCATCCTACGAGGTCATGCTACCATCTCAAGGACAAGATCCAGGCGTTAATCGACGTAGGGGTCATAACCCCGAAACCGGCCAAGAATGTGGGAGCAAACGCGATGTCAATCAGTTTCGGATCGGTGCCTACAACATGGTTCCAGCCAAAACGCGTTACCAAAGTCGGGATGAAGACGGTGAATGATGACCCACATGGACAACGCCAAAAGGGACTTGTCCCACACACAGCCCCAAACGGCGAAATCCTCTGGGTTCATCCAGATCTCATTGAAGATGAACAGTGGACCACGTCTTCGAAGAGAAAGGGCAAAGGAAAGGCTTGTCATGCGACTTTCGCAATCTTCGAAGAAGACGGCGATGAGGCTCCTACCTTTCCGCTTTCCGACGAAGAACAGGAAGTCTTCGCGACCCGGAGTGGAAATGAGTATCACTTCAATTATCCATCTCCTGCTGATCAATTAGCTGAACAGGGGGTGACAAAACGGGGACCAGCCAAGACTCTCACAGAGCTGGGGGTGATTACCTTTCCTAAACCGGTTGAGGAGGCTCGACGACAGCCGGTAGATAAACAGAAAGAAAAAAGGTCCGAGGAGGTTCAAAATCCGAAGCAATCTCGTTTCAGTCGTCCGATTGGAAAAGATAAACCGGAGAGTTCGAAAACTCCGCGCGTCTTCAACATCATGACTCAGTTAGCTAATATCCCAGCGCGGATAACGCTATATGAGTTGCTGCGGTTGTCTAAGGAGACTAGAGAAGCCTTGCAAGAAGCCCTGGCCGATTCAGAAGCATTCCTCACTCGGATCAAACCGGCGTCTGAGGAACTGGAACTTTTAGCTCAACAGTGTAATGTGGCAGCTAAGAACATTCCCTGCATCACCTTCACCAAAGAGGACATGCAGACGAAGAATTCAAACCATGATCGGCCCCTGTACTTTGTCGGGTACATTGGCTCCAGCGAAGTCAACCGAATCCAAGTGGATCCGGGTTCCGCTGTGAGTATTATGCCACTTCGCTTAATGCATAGCCTTGGTATTCCGGTCAGCAAGTTGGCGTCTACAGGCACTGTAATTTACGGATTCAACACCAGCGGGTCAAGGCCTTTGGGAAAAATCCGAATAAAGTGCCAAATGGGCGATCTGAAGACGGAGGTCACGTGCTACGTGATTGATGCTGAGACATCCTATAACTTACTACTGGGTCGGCCTTGGATCCATAGTAATGTTATAGTTCCCTCCACCTTACATCAGTGTCTAAAATATGTCGACACTGATGGAAGGGTCAGGACGGTGGTCGCGGATAAGCAACCATTCAAAGGGTATGAGAATTACTTCACAGATTCTCTCCTTTATGGTAATGAATCCGATACGGAACCATCGATCCAAGGCACGGACAGCGGAGAAGAAGCTGATTCCGAGGCCGGATTTGATTACAATAGCGGTTTTGTTTTAAATTACATTGTACCCTTTGTAATCAATCTTGACGATGAACAATCGTCAGATAGCGGTTGTAACTGGCAACTTGCCGATATTGAAATAAAAGCTGATTTAGAGTACTCCTTGTCTCTTGATGATGCGATAAAAGGATTAGACGATAATCCTGATTTATGTATGCCACTCCGATCATCTTATGTAACGAAGAAACGCCTCCAGCATTCTTTCGGAACAACCCAGATTGTTCCTGCCAAAAGAGGGGGACAAAAAGAAGTGATTTATGGTAAAGGAGAGAATTTTCCGTTGCCAGATCATTTCCTAAGAGAAGATGAAGATGATGACAAATCTGGTCTGCACTTATCTAAGTATAGTCCGGAAGCGCGCACGCTCATGGAAAAACAAGGGTACGACTTCACGCTCGGAGAAGGTTTGTACTTCGATCGAGGTTCTCGTATCCCAGTCAAAGCGGCATATGTACCAAAAGGGAAACCAGATGACTATTACCGTCACAAGAGAGGCTTAGGCTACGTTTCCTCGTCTGATGATGAATGTGGTTGGCAAATCATCGATCAACTTGCTAACAAAGCCAAGAATGGGTACTCGGCAGATTCCTCAGGATGGGACTCCGACACAAGTTTGGGAGAAATGTTCAAGACCTTAATGTCGAACATGACTACAGCTGATCTATCTACGTTGGAGGATGACGATCAAATGCTAACGTGGGAGGACCCATGGGTTCATCACCTAAACCTGCAGTATGGAGATAGGTTTGAACAGAGGGAACCACCCACCGAAGACGAAGTAGTCCAAATTAATATGGGCGATGAGGCCAATCCAAAGCCCATATTCATCAGCAGTAGTCTTCCCCCAGATGAGAAGGAGGAATTAATTGCCCTTATCAGGGAATATATCGACGTCTTCTCCTGGAATTACGAAGACATGCCAGGGCTCGACCCCAATGTGGCGATGCACCGCCTCGACATCAAGCCAGATGCCAAACCTGTCAAACAACAGCAAAGACGGTTTCGTCCACAAATTATGGAAGCCATCGAGGCAGAGGTTAAGAAGTTGATTGACTCAGGGTTTATCCCAGAGGAGCAGCATCCAGACTGGCTGGCCAACATTGTCCCAGTCATGAAGAAGAATGGCAAGATCAGGATATGCATTGACTTCAGGGACCTGAATGCAGCATGTCCGAAAGACGACTTTCCTCTCCCAATCACGGACGTCATCATCGATAATACGTGCGGATTCGAGAGAATGTCCTTCATGGACGGCTTTTCGGGGTATAATTAGATCAAGATGCACCCGGATGACGAGAAACATACAGCATTTAGAACGCCCCTCGGTGTCTTCTGCTACACGGTGATGCCTTTCGGTCTGAAGAACGCAGGCGCCACATACCAACGAGCGATGACTAAGATTTTCCAGAAGTACCTCAGGAAAACAATTGAATGCTACGTTGATGATTTGGTGGTAAAAAGCCGCAACAAAGAAGATCACATCAAAGACTTGAAAACGATGTTTGATCTCATGCGGAGTCATCAATTGAAAATGAATCCCACAAAATCCTTCCTCGGAATGTCCAGCGGAAAATTCCTTGGATTCGTCGTCACCACTAAAGGTATACACATCGACCCTGATAAGGTGAAGGCGATAAATGAATTGCAGCCCCCGAGAAATCTAAGAGAACTCAGAGGATTGCAAGGGCGTTTAGCTTACATCCGGAGGTTCATTTCAAATCTTTCCGGGAAGTGCCAGCCGTTCTCTAAACTAAACAAGAAAGGTGTGTCGTTTGTTTGGGACGACGCCTGCCAAAAAGCATTTGAAGATATCAAGACATATCTGATGAATCCCCCTGTTCTTGTTGCACCAAAATCAGGTAAACTGTTCTTGATTTACATCAAGGCGATGAACCATTCGATAAGTGCTTTATTAGCACAAGACGATGATAATGGTCACGAACAGGCAGTTTATTACCTAAGTCGGACCTTGATAGGTGCCGAGTCTCGATATCCGATGATCGAGAAAGAATATCTCGCATTGGTATTCGCAGTGCAAAAGATGCGACATTACTTGGGTGGACAGATGATTTATGTCATTGCTAATGTTAATCCGGTACGGGTATTCATGACTCAACCGGGTTCGATGAATTGGCGATTAGCGAAGTGGGCTCTTCTCTTGTCCCAGTATGATTTGCACTTCAAACAGCAGAAGTCAGTCAAAGGACAAGCAATTTGTGATCTTTTGGCGGCAAGCCCGACAACAGATACAGTTGAAGTATATGATGACTTGCCGGATGAAACCCACGAGGTTAATACCACATCACATCAACAAGTATGGCAGTTATACTTTGATGGTGCTTCGAGAGCAGTTAATAAAGCAGTAACCCCTGGATGTCCTAAGGTCTCCTCCGGAGTTGGAGTCGTCTTAGTTTCCCCGGGGAAGCATGTTATGCCTCGAGCTTATTCACTGACAAATCCATGTTCCAATAACGTAGCAGAGTACAACACGCTCCTCATTGGACTCAGTTTCGCCAAGGAGCTGGGGGTCGAATATCTCGAAGCTTTTGGGGATTCTCAATTGATAATCAACCAAGTTCGTGGAGAGTATGAAGTCAGGAACCCAGATCTGATTCCATACCACCAGGAGGCCGTCAGAATAGCGGATTCTTTTGAAGAATTTTATATTGAATACATCCATCGTCTCCAGAACGCTTATACGGATGCACTGGCAGCACTAGCAGTATCACTCGCGCAACCGCCCGAAGCTGAACTGCTAGTCATAGTAAGATCACACCAACTCTGTATACCCATATACGATATGGATATCGAAGAGGAGGATGATAGAAACGTAAACGCCAAAGAGGTAAACTCAACCCAAATCGGGTCTGAGTCCCGAGATTGGCGATTTCCCATCATTGACTACGTCCAATATGGCATTTTACCGGAGGATGTAAAAGAAAGAGAATCTATTCGCCGAAGAGCACCACGGTTCTTTTACAATACCGAGACCCGTACGTTATATCGCCGGGGGTATGACGATTTGCTTCTCCGATGCCTTTCGAACGAAGAAGCAAAAGA
>BQKN01063052.1:153703-199174 GCA_022839385.1 Asparagus kiusianus
CGGTCCCAAACTTTATGATCGAATCAGAAGAATGGGATATTTCTGGCCAACAATGGTACGTGATGCGATCGAGTACGCCCGAGAATGTCACGCCTGTCAAGTGCATGCGAATTATATGCACCAACCACCGGAGCGGTTACACACGTCAACCACATCCTGGCCATTCGAGACATGGGGTATGGACATTGTCGGTCCTATTTTTCCCCCTTCAGTCAAAGGCGATCGGTTTATTCTCGCTATCACCGACTACTTTTCAAAGTGGGCTGAAGCAATTCCGCTTAAAGAAGTGAAGACGAACAACATCATCAACTTCATCAAGCATCATGTCATATACCGACATGGCGTGCCGAGACGGATCATTCATGATAACGGTCCGCAGTTCATAAGCAACGCTTTCGTCAGATTCTGCGACAAATTCAAGATTCAAGATGTTTCGTCAACGGCTTATTATCCCGCCGCTAATGGATTAGCTGAGGCTTTCAACAAGACGATCATCAAGATCCTGTCAAAACTTGTGAAAACCAATAAGCGAGATTAGGACGATAAACTCGGCGAAGCGCTTTGGGCTTATCGCACCACCATACGTACACCTACGGGAGCCACCCTGTATTCGTTGGTGTACGGATGTGAAGCAGTGCTACCGTTGGAGATTCAAATTCCCTCCCTTCGGATCGCTCTCGCAACGGAGATGACGACCGAAGAGCAGCATCAAAAACGTCTCGAAGAACTCGAGAGGTTGGATGAAAGGCGATTGGAAGCTCAACAACACATCGAGTTCTACCAAGCCAGGATATCTAGGGCTTTTGACAAAAGAGTCCGCCAAAGAAGCTTTAAGGAAGGAGATCTGGTCCTCGCTGCTCGCCGACCAATAATCCTCAACTCCAAGAAGAAAGGTAAATTCGAACCCAAGTAGGAAGGACCGTTTGTAATAGACACAGTCTATTCAAACGGCGCTTACCGCCTAATTTCTTTAGAGGGCGTCAGGCAATTAATGCCAATAAATGGGAAGTTCCTAAAAAAGTACTATCCCTAGTACATTCAGAATAACTCATTTATCGGGAAGTTCCTTGAAGAATATTACACTTAATATTCTAGAGGATAACCCAAATTAATTTTCACCACCAAAATCCCTCACTGATCAAGTCCAATTGACAGTGAGTCCACAAAAAAAATGTTCTTCTGGGCCTCTTGACTCTTTCCATGAACAAGAGGCCCACTTTCAGTTCGGAGTCCCCTTTTGATAAACGAAAGAACTCCCTTTCTTTTCTCTTTGGTTAAACCTTCTCATGGTCATAACTAAAGTTGAAATTTCACTTCGATAAACGAAGGACTCATCTTCCGATCATATAACCAATCCTATAAAAGGTAAGTTTATCTAGGTCTTCCAGATTCTCGGAGTGGAGATCCCACTTCTAGTTTCTTTCTTGCACTGGAAATAGAATATAAAATTCTTCCTTTCCAGAATCAAGGAATAGAATATAAAATTCTTCCTTCCTTGTTTGGGGAATAGAATATAAAATTCTTCCTTCCCACATTGATCCTTTTTCCAAAATTTATCAATTTAGGATTCATCCTAGGTATTTTATCCCGAAACCTAAGCAGGGATAAGTCTGCGCCTAACACGCGCTGCCGGTTTAGTCTTTCTCCGAAGAAGAAGACACCAGAGTTCGATTCTGGGGTATTTTATCCTGAAACCTAAGTAAGGATAAGTCTGCGCCTAACACGTGCTACCGGTTAGTTCTTAACCGTTAAAAAGAACACCCATCCGCATATTCAACATTGTGGCAGGTTGTTATTAATAACACCGAAATCCATGCCTCACACGCATGGGGAATTTTATCCTGAATCCTAAGAAAGGACATGTCGACGCCTAACACGCGTCGCCGGTTTGATCTTTATCCGTAGAAAAGGATACCAGAGCCTGACTCTGGGGACTTTTATCCCAAAGCCTAAGTAGGGATAAGCCAACGTCTAATACACGTTGCTGGGTAGCCTATTCCCATAACAATGGCAAAGTCTACATATTCGAAGTTGTAGCACGAAGTCTAAGGGAGTTCATTCCTTTAGCGCAACATCACATGCGGAACGGATTAAAACAATCTGCATGTAAGCCCGACTCAAACGGTAGTCGGTGAGAGCACATCAAATCCGTTAAAGGCTGAGGATTTGCTAAAAATCCTAAGTCAACGTCTCATACACGTTGCTATTTAAGTCTTTTCACAGGAGAAAGACGAAGTCTACGTATTCAATGTCGTAGCACTAAAAGAGTTAACTCTTTTAGCTTAACGTCATGTGCGGAACGGGTTTAGACAATCCGCATGCTAGCCCGACTCAAACGGTAGTCGGTAAAGGCTAATCAAATCCGTTGAAGGCTGGGGGTTAGTCAAAAATCCTAAAGATAACACCTAACACGTGTCGTCGGGTAGCCTATTCCCGTAACAATGGCTAAGTCTATGTATTCGACATCATAGCACGAAGTCTCAGAGAATTCAATCTCTGAGCGCAACGTTACATGCGAACGGATTTAAACAATTCGCATGCTAGCCCGACTCAAACGGTAGTCGGTAAAGGCTCATCAAACCCGTTGATGGCTGAGGGTTTGCCAAAAATCCTATGAGTTTATGGTCAATCATTTCAAACGGAATGACGAATCATAATAAAGATAAAAATGAAAACCAGTTTCACTAAAGGAATCAAAGGTCAAAGTACTCAGCAAACAAAATCATACATCAAAACTATGACCAAAAATCTGCTGACTGATCTTAGACAGCTTCTCATCATAAGCTTGCCTAAGTTCAGCTCTAATGGACTCCTCGGTGGCGGTCGAAGTCTTCACAGCAGTCTCCTCTATCTCGACTAGCTTCTGCTTCAAGGACTGCAACTCATCAGACAAAGCCGTGCAGGTTTGCTGATCCTGTGCTTTCGTCATCTGAAGAATACCCAAAGTCTCCTCTTCTTCACGGAGTTCTCTTCTGAGCCGGTCTATCTTGGTCTCGCAAGAGGTAATGGAAAAGTCGAGCTCGGCAAGTGAAGATAATCTAGTAGCAAGGCCGGTCTCAACTCGATCTACTCGGTCTCGCTGCATCTGAATCTTAAGCTCAGCAAGAATCTGAGTCTCGCGCAGTGACTGTAAGCGGGTATCCAGCTCAGCAACAATAAATGAGGAAGCGCCTGCATCTCGGAGCTCACGAAACATCTGAAGCTCATGCTCTAGGCAATCGAGGTCGTCAACTATAGCCTGTGCCAAATCTGGATATCCTGCTCCCCTTATCAAATTGACTTTGGAATCAAGGAAAGGCTTGAATTGGCGAAGAAGGAGTCCACCATGGAAGAGCTTGCCAATCATAGCATTCATGAAGGAGAAGAAGGAGCGAAGTTCTATGCAGAGAACGATCTTCTCAGGATCGTCGTCTGATAGCAACTCTTTCACAAGAGCATGGAGCCGAGAAGAAGGCCCTACACAAAGAAGAGGAAATCCGTCAGAAAAAGACCTTGAGGAAGAATAAACAACATTCTCAGTTGCTTAATTCATACCCTCTTGAGTCACTGAGGGTAGTGGAGATGTAACGGCTGCAGATGTATCAACTGGTGTAGTTGGTCTCATAGCCGGCTCAACAGGGTCATTCTTAACAAAAGCTCCTGTCAAATTCAAAACAGAATTCGCAGAGGCATTACATTATAGCTGTATTAGTCAAAATTAGCTAGTCCAATAATCAAGTTAGAAGGAGGCACATACCTTCAAAGGAACCATTCTCGGGATCTTTAGCGAATGTGGACTCAGGAAACATATCTCCAGGTAGCTGGTCATCAATCTGAGGGGAGCTATACATGAAGTGCAGCATAGGAGTATCCGCAAACAGGCCTTCCTCGTCAAAATCATCAATCGAGAAGTCTGACACAAGAGAATATAAGTATCAAAGAAGAATGAAGAGACTACAACCACTAGAAATGAGTTACCTTTCACGGGTGCATTAGCCTCTTTATTTCCAAAATCCTTGTTCGCCTCTTGCAAGTTATCTGAAGGAGCAGGAAGTACAGAGACGATTAGAGGATGCACAAATTCCTTTGTATGCCATCTAAAAGATACATTGTCAATAGTAGATGTACCTGGATTCGCGGGATCAGGTCCTACATTGATATCCTCCCTAATGTCAGCAACTCCTGTTGGCCTCTCTACATGGGGCAGTGGGTCAGGCTCACCAGGAGATACAGGAACGGGATAGGGACTCACCTCGCTCTCTATACGCTCTCCTATATAGAGATGGAAAAGCATGAGTCAATGTTTAGAATAATCAAGAGGATGGTTTACAGGGTAGATGTTACCTCCGTCACTAGCAGGATCATCACCAACCAAGTCCATATCAGAGGCTTGGGAAGCTGCACGCGGCTTGCGGGCTAATCTCTTCCGCCTAGCAGCAGGAACAATAATCGAAGGTCTCGCTCGGGGAGGAGGATGGAACTCTTCTTCCTGGTCACCAATGGTCCCTGAAACATCAAACCATTGTTAGCTTTAATAATTCTGGAAAGCGGAAGAAAAAGATGAATGGTTAACCTCGTTCGGAAAAATCCTCGTAATCTTCAGGATCTCCGCCTGAAGCCTCGTCCGTAGAATGGAAAGTCCTCTTTCCCTCTTCATCAATCCGACGAGTCTTGTTTCGTGTCCTCTGTGACCGAGCGTTTTCCCAAATCCTACGGGAATCAACCTGAGAAGCTTCCTCGGCCTCTAGCTCTGCAATCGGCTTCACGGGGATAGTCTTATTGGCTGCTAACAACCACTTACAGCTCAAGAAAGTGAGGTTCAACTGCCGATCAGCACTCGGGAGACTGAACTTGGCACCAGTACAGCCAGTCACGGTCCACAACCAAGCACGGAGACCATCCACCAAACCGCCGTGGGCCCGAAACCGCTGACGGGGATTCCCGACATAAAGCTGATCATAGCCAAACTGGCGAGCGAATCGGCAGGGTAGATATGGCTCTATGAAACACTGATCCCTCACTCGAAAAGTCAGATAACCTGGCCTAATGTTCACTAGCCAGTTAAAGCAGCCGATGTCCAAGTGAGTTCGATACTCTCTCGGCCTCTCCTCATCTATCAAACAATCGCCATATCGGCCGGAGAACTGCGGAAAGCAAGTGGAAAATGTCCAGCACTTGTGGACCTGCAGCTGCTGTCTGACGTCAGAAAATCCGCGCCCCTCCCACTTGCCATTCTCAAGCAACTGTAGTAGGGGAACGGAGTGGTATGTGGCGTTCGGTACCGACATCATATCCGAACGGTGAAGGACGAACCAGGCCATCAAATAAGTGTACGGGAGCTCCGTCTTAATGGTAGGAATCTGACCCGGTAAATCACTTTCCTTCCGTGTAAAGGCACCAGAAAGCTGTCAAAGTCCTCGATGAATGTTGGCCACCATCACCGGAAGAAGTGAAAGTTCTTTCTTATAAGCGAGCTGAACTGCTGGATAGAGCACTTCCAAGGGCAAGGCGTCGCCAGACTGATATGGAACCACACACTTCTTCAACCAAATAGCGAGATAACCGGCAAGAAGAGTCATCGGTCGAATCGGTGCGGTCGCATGCCATAAGAATGATTTGAACTTGGTCCCTGCAGGAAAGCCACCCTCAGGACTGCTAGTGGTATAAGAATGAGCGTCAATCTTCTTCAGCAGACTGTTCACCCCTGAGGGAATAAGTGGGGCCAACTCACAAATAGCCTCGCCAGAATTATTCTCCAGATTCTTGAACAAATAATTTGCAAATTGCTTCAGACTCACGAACACCTTAGTCCTCTTTGCTAAAGGCTCAGACTGCGCCAAAGCAATATGATAGTGACAAGTGAGGTCCCATAGAGTCTCATAACGGTCGGGCATGCGATCCTTCAATTGATTCAATTCATGATTAGAGGGAAAGTACTCCTGGTATAGCATCTGTCCCATGGGCAAGCCAGAAATCCTGTGCATCTCGTGAAGAGCCAAGCCCAACTCCCCTTGCCGAGTCAGAAAAGTGTTTGAATCTGGATTATAAAGCTCGAACAAAGCACAAAAATGCCTTGCGCTGACAGGAAAGCCATCACCCCATCGGCTCAAGCCGTACGTCGTCATGCGAGTCCACCAAAGTTTGTCCAAAGAATGGACCCAACCATAAATCCTGTGACGCGTCGCAGGCATCTCTCGTCCTAGAGCAGCGAGGCGATTCCTCAAGGTAGAAGCGGTGGCAAAGAACTCGTTACGTGGTGGTGCATCCAGCCCCAATACCCCAGGACGTAATCCGGTGACATGACTCCTACTCGAGCCAGGAAATGCCTGATGAGTGATGTAGCCGCAGTGAACACTCTCATGCGCCTCCGTCAAGCGCCACGACATCTCCCGTGTCACAGCCTGACGCCTGAACTCAGTCAATGAACGATGCCGAGGAATCTTCGGTAAATATATGAAGCCACTGCCAGTTTTATGAAGCCACTGCTCGGCCTCAATAAACACGGCATCCGGGTCTTCGACATAGTCGCCGAATAAGAAGTCACTATTCTGAAGAGGCTGAATAGAACTGACGTCCTTCACGAAAGGTGCGTCGGTAATCAACTGTCGAAGAGCTCGGTACCCACCTTCCTTCACCACCTGGGCAACCTCAGTCGACGTGCCCGAAACGAACTATGAAGGTTTGAAGGAGAACGGACGCTCGAGGGAAGAGAAAAGCCAAAAAGAAGGAGTGGGGGGGCCGGCCCTAGAGAGGAGAAAGAAAAGAAAAGAAAGAAAGAAAAAGACCCCCTTTTATAATGTGAACCAGCCCTGAACCAGACCGGACCAAGGTGAACCAGACCAGACCAGTCCAAATGAGTTCAAAAGAGGCTGAACCAGGTTGAACCAGACCAAACCAGACTGAACCAGACCAGACCAGGATGAACCAGTCTGAACCAGTCTTGAACCAGTTCTGAACCAGTCTTGAACCAGGTTGAACCAGTCTTGAACCAGGTTGAACCAGTTTGAACCAGAATTGAACCAGAATTCAACTTGGAGCTGAATTGAGCATCGAAACAACTTCAAATCGACCGAGGGTTCAATCCCTTATTTATTTTGGTATCTCCCGCGCATTCGGAAGGAGCGGAAGAATTTTTGAGCCAAATTGTTGCCTTTTTGGACCGGTTCAGATAATTATCATACCGATTCAACTAATTCGGGCACGAAAAATACTCCAATAAGGTATACGAGTATAAACTATTCCCCATTTTTGTTAAGAAGTTCCTGGAGAATATTTTTTCTAAAAAAATATTCTTAAGGATAACTCAATAACACAACGCCGGACAACGCGTCGCAAATGAAGACTCAACGCCAACAATCGAGAGTCAGTTATATGTTGAACCAACAAGCACGAGCTAAAGATTGGAAAATCAGGAATCGACTTCAAGTTCAAAATTCCGACAACGGTCAGACAATAAATGCAGCACCGGAACCCTTATAGATGTTCGACAAAGCACCGGACAGCCTGAAGGATTGAAGAATTACAGAACAAAAGGTCATTTCCAGGTCCCATTACACCGACTAAGGGTAGGGGCAATCATATCCAAAGCATTCCAGACCCTTCTATAAAAGAACGAGGCTGAAATACTTTGGAGGGGGTATCTGTAGGCGTATAAAATTGCCTATAGGTCCCTTAGCGCAGCTCGGCATGATAATTCGACAAATCAACGAGCATCGAGTGACGAGGCGATGAGGTCAACGAATTGCACGTAAACAACGGAATGCGTTCGCGTATGGAACCAATCCAACAGTTCGGAAAGTCAACGAGTCATCCAACAACAAAATGGATTTGAACTCAAACACCAAGGCGGATTTACTGCCAAATAAAGACCCGGACTATCAAATCAAAGTCCGGACAAACCAAATACAGAACCGAAAGACGGGAAACGACGGAAAACACCCCAAGGGGGCTCGGCAAAAACCGAACCACCTCGGGGTGGCTCGGCCAAAGCTGAGCCACCCTGAGGTGGCTCGGCCAAAGCCGAACCACCCTAAGGTGGCTCGGCCAAGGCCGAGCCACCCCGGGGTGGCTCGGCCACCGCCGAGCCACTCAGGGTGGCTCGGCCACCGCCGAGCTACCTCAGGGTGGCTCGGCCCAGTGCCGAGCCACCCTGAGGTGGCCGACCAGATCTATGCCAAATGCACAAATCTGGTTGCCTATAAATAGGCCAGGTGATAGGACTTTTGGAAGAACTTTTGGAGAGACGAAACTCTGCCGGATTGAGAACTTGTGATTGAGTTTTTCGAAGGCTTGAAGACTTGGACGTTTGGATCTGGTTCTTGGTGAGCACCCGCATCATAAAAGGCAGGAGTTCGAGAGGATCAAATCTTCAGATCTACGTTGCTATACTCCGGATCAAAGCTTGGTCTTTGATCCCGAGATTTGAGCGATTGTTTCCTTGGTGAGATAATCCCTCCGGCTATTATTTCCTTAGTGAAATAATACCCGTCACATTGCGTAGATCGGTTCAGATCAAGATCACGCGGTAGTCCGCGGCAAATAACCCCGGCTCAGGCAAACAACCTACGCAAGCGAGTGACCGGATAACAGGACCTCGCGATTTGTTCGGTAAACAAGAGAAAAGTTGTAATTTTTTCTTTTTTGTTTGGTTTTCATTGTAACCGGATCTTATAAAAAGACTGGATCTTTCTGTAACGCAAAAAGTTGTTCTTTAAGAGTGCAATGGAATCGTCAATGAAGAAAGCATCAGTTTTTCCCGCGAACACGGTTAAGAACTAACCGGCGGTGCGTGTTAGGCGCCGACTTATCCTTTCTTAGGTCTCAGGATAAAATACCCCAGAATCGAACTCTGGTGTCTTTTTCTGTGGAGAAAGACTAAACCGGCAGCGCGTGTTAGGCGCAGACTTATCCCTGCTTAGGATTCGGGATAAACTTCCTAGGATGAATCCAAGATTGATAAACTCTTGGAAAAGGTTGGTGTGGGAAAGGAAGAATTTTATATTCTATTTCCCGATCTTCTTTTAGGGTGAAGACGAACCCGAATACAAGGAAGGAAGAATTTTATATTCTATTCCCAATTGGAGAGGAGACTCGAGGTGGGATCTCCACCCCCAGAATCCGGAAAGGTAAAACTTAGAGTGGGATCTCCACTCTGAGAATCGAAAAGATTCGGATAACCCTAACTGTCAGAAGGTTTGATTACCGAACTAAAGATGAATTTCTCATTTATCGAGAATGAATTATGGTTTTGGTCCTAACTGTAGGAAGGTTTGACCAAACGAGAGCTTGAGATGACCCTAACTGTAGGAAGGTTTGATCACTCGATTTGAAAGCGGACCTCTCGTTCATTGGAGGAATCGAGAGGGGATTTTGGTTGTGGTCCTAACTGTAGGAAGGTTTGACCAAGTGGGGGGGTTTAAAACGATCCTAACTGTAAGAAGGTTTGATCGCTCGATTTGTGGGCCTCACGTTCATTGAAGGAATCGAGAGGGGATTTTGGTTTTGGTCCTAACTGTAGGAAGGTTTGACCAAGTAAGAGGTGAGAGTGAGAGTACAACTTACAACGGGAGTGTTGACTCATACAAATCACAATGGGGGTTTAGTGCTTATCACCTAATTTGTAATGATTGGGTTATCCCTAAGAATATTACATTTAACATTCTTCCGGGAACTTCCCGTTACATGAATCATCCACCCCCAGCTTTCTTTGCAACACTGGGTATATCATTGTATCAGCTGTACGATCGGGTTATCTTTAGGAATACCACGCATGGCACTCTTTAGGAACTTCCCGTGGAAGAAAGGAAATAGTTTAGACTCATATACCTATTGGAGTATCAGGGAGCAGTTTAACCTCTTATACCGGTCGGAGGATTGAGAAACAGTTTATACTCATATACTTATCGGAGTGTTAGGAAGCAGTTTATACTCTTATACCAGTCGGAGTTTTGCTGTTTTCAACTGGCTCACTCTAGCGTTATGACACCGGCTTCAACCAAGGTTTGGATGCTATTCTTGAGTGTAAAGCACGCCTTGGTTGGGTGAAGGATCCTCTTGTGGTATGCGCAGTACTTCGGATCCGCAATATCGTCAGCTTCCTCCTGATTCGTGATCGGTGGGAGCTTGATCTTGTTATTATCAAGGAGGGATTTGAAGATGGCTGGAACATCTTCGTCCTTGAAGGAGTACTCTTTTTGAGGCCTCTGATCCGAAGTCTTTTGCTGCCTCCGGGACTGCTGTTGCGATGTTTGATTAGCGTCGACAGTCGTTGCGGGTGTCTTGCCCTTACCACGGGAGGCGAAGTTCGAGTTCGGAGGATTTGTCGTCGATTGACTCCTCTCGGCCTTCTTCCTTCGGAGGAAGCGTTCGGCTTGTTCCCCTCGGACCTTCAAGTCTTTCCAAGTATTGGACGGTGCTGTCCCCATTGCTTCCAACACGTCCAATGCGAGGTTGTTGTGGCAAGTCTGGAGAATGAACTCCTCGGTGATCGGGTCCCGGCAATTCAACGCTTTGTTCCGGAACCTCTTGACGAAGGTTTTGACCGGTTCCCCGTCCTTTTGTTTCTCGTCGAGCAACGTTCCGATGGATATCTCGGTGTCGTCATCGAAGAAGTTAGCGAGGAATTTTGTCTCCATGTCGTCCCAGCTATTCACGCTTCCTAGCTTGAGGTGGCGATACCAATCGAAGGTGGCTCCGCGAAGAGTGCCAACGAATGACCGCACCATCAGAGGCTCATTGCCGGAGATAACACCCAGGTGCGATTTGAAGTAAATCAAATGCTGAGTGGGGGAACCTTTCCCATCGAACGGCGTGAAGTTGATTAGACTAAACTTCGCCGGATAGGGGATTGATTCCCACTCTCTTGGGTATGGACAAGGAATGCCCGTCTTCTTCACCTCTTGAGCGGAAATCAACGTATTGATTTTGCTCTTGAGGTTTTTGATCTTCAAGTTTTCACTTGTATCTTCGTTAGCATCCTCGTTTCCACCCCTGCATTGATGGGAGGATCATTGGCATTGCGAATTTCATTTGCACCCGTGTCCTCATTTTCCAGATTGTTCTGGTTATGACGACTTGGTTCGCCTTGTTGGTTCCTCAATGCCTGGATTTGTTGGTCATGCATTTCTTTCATGGTCTGCATGGCCATCTGCATCTCGAGCCTGAAGCTCTCCTGTTGTTTGGCCATAGCATCTTCGAGCATCTTGGCCACTTGTTCCGCGCTTATCATGAATGACTCGTGGGGTTCTCCTTCGCTGGACACGGTGTTGTCAGACGCAACCGCAGAGCAAGTATCCGATTCCTCATCTTCTGAAGGTGGTCTTATCCGAACCCTACCATAAGTTCCTCGTGCGATGGCTCCGGACTGCAGACGGGTTAGACGCCGGGATGCTTTCAGAATCGACTCGAGATCATCCCGTGCCGATGTCCCTTTGCTGGTCATATTAGCGGTGACCCTCGGAAATTCTCCATCTTCAACCACCGCTCTCCTTCATCGGAAACGCCTAGGCCTTGGCTTTGGCGTTTCAGTGCTGAGCCTTTCAAACACCGAGACTCTCTCGGGGACTGCTTTGATGTAGTTGCATTCAGACAGTACCGCCCGAATGACCTTGGCACAGGGGCATTGAGTCTCTAGTCTTTGAGGACTTCTCTTTCTGGCTCTACTCGTACCCCCAGCACGATAGTACAGCTCGTCCGTATGAAAGTCGGAGCAACCTATCGTGTGTTGGTACGATCTCTCAGGTATAACGTCATCGTCATCGGACGACAACATTTCCTTCTGAGGGCGAATTGTTTTCTTTGGGCTATCAAAAGTTACGCGCCTCGAAACCTGCCTTTGTGGACGTGAGCTCTCAATGGGCTCCTGGACTTCAATGCGCAAATCGGCGTGCGCAGCTGCTTTGAACTCCTTGTCATGCTGAGAATGACAGCGACCCCCAGCATGTTGAGTCGTTCGGGGCTTCTTCATCGGGCCCAAACGTTCTTGAACTGGAGCTTTGCATCGTCCATCGGGAAGTGGGCCGAGGCGCTCCAAAACTAACTTCTTTCTCCGGGGTGATTCTGCGTGACCTCCCGGAGTAGCCATGGGAATTATCGGCGACTTCGCTTGGTTTGCCGGAGGTTGAACCTGCTTCAGAGGTTGCAAAGGTTGCTCTTTGGCCTGAATCGCCGCTTCGGACTTGGGCCTCCAGACTTTGCGGGTTGGTGGCAGCTTGCTTGCCACTTCCTTCTGCAGCTTCCTACGGGCTTCTTGGACTTGAGCCCGTGCCTGCGCTCACATCGCGCGGCGCTTGCGAATGCGCTCTTCCATTGTCGAACGGTTCCGTTTAACGCGAACTCATTCGTTGGTTGGCGGCTTGGAGGAGCTTCCATTCATCATTTGTTGAGGCTGTTTGCCTCTCTTGTTCTTCAGATCCGCGTTGTAGCGGATCCCGTCGGTGGACTCCATCGCCTTCGCGAATTCTCGGGCCAAGCGTTGGCGTCGCCTTTGGCGGGCTCTCTTCGAGAGAGTCACCACTCCTTTGGTGACGGAGGAATTGGCATGAATCGGCTTGACCTGGTTGGAAATTGGAGGGATCTCACCCAATGCGACTTTGGCATCCAACAGGGCGAGATCTTCGTTGGTGTTTTCAACATCTTCATACCAACGAGCTTTTCTCCTGGCGGAGAACTTCTTGGACTTGCGGGGGGAGGTTGATCCAGATGAGGACGATAAGTACTCCTCGAACTTCTGCTGGTCGAACTCGTATTCGACCTCCTCCACGACCAGGATCGGGATCCGTGGCTGCGACGCAACGATCTCGGCAGCGAGATCGGTGGCTCCCACTGTGGTCGCCAGATTGTTCGCGAGAAAAATCGAGTCTTTCTTCATTGATTCCATTGCACACTCTTGTAATAGTTTATCGATTACAAAGATCCAGTCTTTTTATAAGATCCGGTTATAATAAAATCAAAATAAAAGAAAAGAAAGATTACAACTTTTTCTCTTGTTTGTCGAACAAATCACGAGCTCCTGTTTTGCGGTCACTCGCTTGCGTGGGTTGTTTGCCTGCGCCGGGGGTTTATCCGTTGACCACCGCGAGATCTAGATCCGGTCGGATCTACGCAGTACGACGGGTATTATTTCACCAAGGAAATAATAGCCGGGGGGATTAGTTCACCAAGAAAATAATCGCCCTAATCTCGGGATCAAAGACCAAGCTTTGATCCGGAGTACGCACACGTAGATCTGAGATCCGGTCCTCTCGAACACCTGCCTTATTTGGCGTTGACGATCGCTGAGTACCAGATCTGAATGAGTGAGTCCTCGGAGTCCCAAAGTTGAGATCTTTTTTAGATTTGAGTCTTCAATCCAGCAGGGCTTCGCCTCTCTCCAAAAATTCCAACCTTTTAAAATGATGAACCACCTCTCCTATTTATAGGAGATCTGAATTGTGCCTGCGGCACGTGTAGCCAACACACAGGGGGGGCCGGCCACCTCAAGGTGGCTCGGCTCATGCCGAGCCACCCTGAGGTGGCTCGGCCTTGGCCGAGCTACCTCAGGGTGGATCGGCCTTGGCTGAGCCACCTTGAGGTGGCTCGGTTTTTACCGAGCCCCCTCCGGGTGTTTGGGTTCCGTCGTTTCGTCGTTTTTGCTTTGTCCGTGATTCGGGTTTGTGGTTGACTTGGTCTGGAATCGATTTATTGACTTGATTCCTGATTTGGCAGTAAATCCACTTCTGAGTTCGAGTTCGAAGTTGATCTTGATTCGATAATGATTCATCCGAGTCCGTTCTTGGTTGGACGACTCATTGACTCCTCGAACCGTTGGATTGATTCCGCACGCGAATGCATTCTGTTGATCGCGTGCAATTTGTTGACCTCATCGCCTCGTAACTCGATGGTTCGTTGATTTGTCGAATCCTCGTGTCGAGCTGTGCGAAGGGACCTATAAGCAATTTTATACGCCTACAGTCGACTGTGGCGGTCGACCAGGCTGCGGTCGATCGTGACGGTTGACCGGACTGACATTTTCTAGTTTTTCATGAGTTTAGCCATTGTGCATGTTTCGACTCTTTTCTCTCTCATGTATGAACTTGTTCATACTCAAAACACATGGTATTATACTCGTATACCATTTAATGATATTTATCATACTAAATATCCATATATCATAATTAATCTCATATTAATATGTCATTCAAAAATTATCGGGGTTTTATTTCCACCCCCCCCCCCCCCCTAAGAGGATTTCGCCCTCGAAATTCTGCAGTCGCATCACAAATCTTAATAACTAAGAAAACACATTAAGAAGGTGTATTTCATACAAAGAAAACCTTTTGCACATATCTCATATAATTAGCACAATGATATTTAAGGTTAACAACTTAGAATGCAAACATTCTCAACTAAATCCCTAACTAAACGAAACTGGTATGTCGAGCGAAATAATTTAAACAAGGAAACCATCATGTATATACCATATGTTTCAAATGATTAAGGATCAGGTGATAATATCCCCATTCTAATATTAAAGATAAATATAAATGTTAACAACATAGATAATGATAACTATCAAAGCATCAACATCATACATGTCCAAACAGGTGCGGATAGTCGCGAGGAACATCCTCCTCACGCTCCCAAGAAATCTCTTCGGCTCCTTGCCGGTTCCACTGAACTTTTACTAATGGAATAACTTTGTTCCTAAGCTTTTTATTCTCTCTATAAAGTATGCATACCAGAATCTCTACGGTAGTCAAGTCATTCTGAATCTCAATCTCTGGTGAATCAATCACTCTCTGCTGCTCATCATCTCGCAGATGCTTCTTAAGCATCGAAATATGAAAAACATCATGTACACTCGACATCGATGCTGGCAGGTCTAACCTGTAAGAAACAGCTCCAATGCTCTCGATGATCCTGAAAGGACCAACATATCTCGGGGCATGCTTCCCCCATCTGCCGAAATACTGAACGCCCTTCATCGGTGATACCTTCAACATAACTAAGTCTCCGACCTGAAACTCTAAAGGTCGTCTCCGCTGATCTGCATAGCTCTTCTACCGACTCTGCGCTATAAGAATGCCCTCTCAAATCAATGTCACCTTTCTCTGTGGTCTGTCTAACTAGCTCCGGACCAATCAATAAACTATCCTCGGGTTCTGCCCAACATATGGGTGATCTGCAATGTCTCCCGTACAAAGCTTCATACAGTGTCATCCCGATGGTAGCTTGATAACTATTATTATATAAAAATTCAATTAGTGGGATGTGATCCTCCCAGCTACCCTGAAAATCCATAATACAGGCTCTCAGCATGTCCTCTAAGATCTGATTCACCCTCTCGATCTGACCATCCGTCTGAGGGTGAAAAACGCTGCTAAATGATAATTGACTGCCAAAAGCATCCTGGAAACTCTTCCAAAAATGAGATGTGAAGACTGAGCCCTGATCTAATACAATCATCTCCGGAACTCCATGCAATCTAACAATCTCCCGAATGAAGATCCTCGCATACATATCTTCCGTATAAGTCGTCCTCACAGGTAAGGAATGTGCGGACTTATTCAATCTGTCTACTATAACCCAAATAGAATCATTTTCTTTCTTTAATTTGGGCAACCCCACAATGAAATCCATGGAAATATCTGCCCACTTCCACTCGGAAATGGGTAAAGGCTATAGAGTTCCTGCAAGTCTCTGATGTTCTGTCTTGATCTGCTGACATGTAAAACACTTAGCCATATACTCTGAAATCTCTCTGCTGCGAAATCTCTCTCCACCAGAATTGCCTCTTCAGATCCTTATACATTTTCATCGTGCCTGGGTGCACTGTATATCTGCTACGATGAGCCTCGTCAAAAAGTTCCCTCTTCAGCTGTGGATTATTCGGCATAACAATTCTGCCCTTCATCCGAAGGCCTCCATCTATCCCTATAGTCCAATCATCTTTGGACTCTTTGGAAATCTCCCCCTTACGGGTTTGAATCCAAGAATCCTCTATTTGAGCTTCGACCATTCTATCTCTCCAAGA
Organism: Asparagus kiusianus; assembly: GCA_022839385.1. NCBI lineage: Eukaryota > Viridiplantae > Streptophyta > Magnoliopsida > Asparagales > Asparagaceae > Asparagus > Asparagus kiusianus. The sequence continues at coordinate 169,695 of BQKN01063052.1, forward strand.
TGGCTGTACAGATAAAACTCCTACGAACACACAGCTCCCGTCAATCTCTGGCCTAAAATCAAAATGGCTGAGCGTATTAAGACCCCGATGTAGTGAACACCTCAAAGCTGCTAGTTCACAATGACGCTTCCTGCTTAATGCATCTGCTACCACATTTGCCTTTCCCGGATGGTACTGAATAGGAAATTCATAATCCTTAATAAATTCTATCCATCGACGCTGCCTCTGATTAAGTTCTTTCTTTTAAAATAGGTATTTTAAACTCTGGTGATTCGTGAATAGCTCAACCTGTACTCCGTACAAGTAATGTCTCCACGCCTTCAGTGCAAATACCACTGCTGCTAGCTCCAAGTCATGCGTGGGGTAGTTCTGCTCATGAGTCCTTAACTACCTCGAAACATAAGCTACAACTCTCTGGGTCTGCATCAATACACCTCCAAGACCCAATAAGGATGCATCAGTGTAGACAACAAAAGTCTTATCACTGCTGGGAATAACCAAAACTGGTGCTGAAGTCAACTTAGTCTTCAAAGTATTAAATGCCTCCTGGCACTCTATGCTCCAAACAAACTGTACACCCTTCTTAGTAAGATGTGTAAGCGGTGTGGCAATCCTCGAGAAATCCTGAATGAATTTTCTGTAATAGCCTGCCAGGCCTAAGAAGCTACGAATCTCGGTAACTATCTTCGGCGGTTCCCAATCAAGTACGACTTCTACCTTAGCTGGATCTACTGTAATGCCCTTCCGGTTGATGACATGGCCCAAAAATCTGACATCTAATAACCAAAATTCACACTTGCTAAATTTAGCATACAACTGGTTCTCTCTCAATACTTGTAATGCTAACCTCAAATGCTGCTCGTGCTCGGCCTCCGATCTCGAATAGATAAGAATATCGTCGATGAAAACTATCACCAACTGGTCCAAATAAGGGCGAAAAACCCGATTCATCAAATCCATGAATACTGCGGGTGCATTGGTCAGCCCAAATGGCATGACAAGAAACTCGAAAGATCCATATCGAGTCAAGAAAGCAGTCTTGGGAATATCCATCTCCCGAACTCGCAACTGATGATAACGAGAACGAAGATCTATCTTTGAAAAACTTTGTGCTCCCTGCAACTGGTCAAACAAGTCATCGATCCTTGGTAATGGGTACCTATTACGGATAGTGACCTTGTTCAACTCGTGATAATCTATACATAATCGCATACTCCCGTCCTTCTTCTTCACAAAGAGGACCGGTGCTCCCCACGGAGAATGACTCCGTCGAATGAAGCCCTGAGACAACAACTCATCTATCTGGATATGTAGCTCCCTCATCTTAGCAGGTGCCATACGGTAAGGAGCTCGGGAAATCGGTGCTGTGCCTGGCTACAACTCTATGGAAAACTCGACCTCTCTCACTGAAGGTAATCCTAGTATGTCATGGAAGACATCCTAGTACTCTGAGACTACTCGCATCTCACTCAAATCTACGCCCCGACCCCACGATATCACATCCTCTACGTATGCCAGAAATGACTCCGTAAACTGGTTGCCTCTGGAGGTTGCTATCACTAACTCTGATCCATCTTATGCTCGCAAACTGACTATTTTCGCAAAACAGTTGATACTCACATGGTAGGAAGATAGTCAATACATACCAAGAATCACATCGAATTCAGACATATGCAACACGATCAAATCAATCGCGAACTCAGAATCATCCAAGCTGACGATGCATCTCCTACAAATACTTTCTAACAGAGATATCTCTCCCAGCGGTGTAGATATAGATAAGGGAAAATCTAATGGCTGAGCTACAAGCTGAAACCAAACCGTAAAATCATAGGAGATAAAAGAATGCGAAGCGCCAGAGTCAAAAAGAATACGTGCTGGAAAGGAATTTAAATGGAATTTACCTTCCACCATAGCTCCGCTCACGCCATGATCGCGAGGAATAACTACATACACTCTACCAGTCTGCTGCTCTGCATCACCTGGAGTGAATGGTGTCATCTGTCTCTGCTGGATCTCCTGGACCGCTCGAACCTGTCCCTCAATCCTCGAGACTGCTGGAGGTGCCTCAATCCTCAGTTGTTGGCCCTGACCACGTACTTGAGCACGGTTTTGCTGATGCTGCTGAGTCCCGCCCTGCTGGCCTGCTGCCGGTGCACTGCGGCACTCTGCTGCTCTGTGTCCAATCTTGTTACAATTGTAACAAGCTCCCTGAAATCGATGCTGCTTCTGCGCTCTCTGGTCCTGCTGATGGCCTTTCTTATGGGGACCCTACTGATGCGGACCCTTACCCTGCTAATAGGGTCCTCTTGAGCCTCCAAATGGTCTTTTACCTTTTCCTTTCTCTTCGGACTGTCCTGATTTACCATTGTCCTTGCCCTTGATAAATATAGATGTATCTATCTCCTAAGCCATGGCAGCATCTACCACCTTCCGCACAGACCGAAACCTCCAAGATACTATGTACCGGCGTAACCCTAGACGAAGTCCCATCAGGAACATCTGAGCCTGACGCTCCTCTGTGTGCCACATGCCGGTGAATCTAAGCAATGACATGAACTTACTCACAAAGTCCGTGATAGACATATCCCCCTGCTCTAATCGAGCCAGCTCTAACTCTTTTTCGGCTTTCACTGTAGCTGAAACATACTGCTCATCAAAAAGATATATAAAGGTCTCCCACGAAACCGACATCCTCTGCTCTGGGGTGAAACGAAGTCGATAACATCCTCCTGCATCGTCTTTGAGGCTAAAAGCCACTAGCCTCTGCTTCTGCATAGAATTAAAGTTCAGCATATCCAAGATGTTGCTCACATCCTCTTTCCACTTATGTGCAGCAATAGAATCCATCGAACCGTGGAACTTGGGTGCTTTAAACTTCTAATACCTCTCTACCAAATGAAGCCAAGCTTCCTGATCAGCAATTCTATCATCAACTGGGGGTAGTGGTGCAACTGCTGGTGTCTTCTCTGGTATCTCCTCCCGAACGGATGACTCCTGAACTGGTGCCTCCTCACGCATGGAAGTCTCCTGTCGAACCTAGTCTGCTAGCTGCTCCTCAATAGCTGCTGTTTGGGTCAAAAGTTGATGTTTTTATTGTCATCGAATCTATTACAACTTTGGTCATTACAATAAACTCAAATGAAAAGAAAAGTTGATCTTTTTATAAGATCTCCTTTATACAATAAAAATAAAGATTACAACTCTTGTCAAACAACGCAACGGACGTTTATCACCCGTTGCTTGTGTGGGAACTTTGCCTGTGCCGGGGACGTTAATATCTGTGGACGGCCACGGATCAGATCCGGTTGACAGATTGGTGATCAAATCTCTTACTTCATGAAGAAAGTAATCGCTGTAGCGATGATCTCGACCAAGCGAAATCATAGCTTTTCTTGAGATTTAAGACCAAGCTTAAATCCGGAGGAATAGGGGACGGGTCTCGAATCTCTCGAACTCCACTCTTTATGCGCAGGAGATCGCCAAGATCCGCTAACTCTTACTGTAAATTCATGGATCCACTCTCCAATTCGGCAGCACTTCGCCCTCTTGATGTCCTCCCCCTGAAATAAGCCCTTAGGCCTGTATTTATAGGCTTCGGTTGGGGGGTTTTTGGATAAGAATGATGGATTCCGTCTTATCTTCAGTTGATAACTGTGTAACTGCGTTCAAAGATGATATCCAATCAGTTAGGACACTCAGGAATCGAAGAAATCTTATGAAAACCTGTCGAAACTGAAAAAACATGTTTTAGGATTGAATCTGGCCGAACCGCCATTTGGTGGCTCGGTCTTGGCCGAGTCAGTTCGTACTATCTCAGGTATTTTTACTCTAACTCTCTCGTTCAATCTCAGAATGAGGTGATTCAAGATGCGTTGAAAAGAACATGAAGAGTCCTATAACTTGTATGTTTTGATTTTCTTCAGAATAAAATCGCATCATGGTCTAAATATCACTTTTTGTGTGAGCCATCAATTGGGGCTCGGCCTAGGCCGAGCTAGTTCGTATCACCTCGGGTATTTAGTTATAACTCTCTCCTACGATCACAGAATTAGGTGATTCAAGATACGTTAGAAATCTGGAGAAGAGACCTACAACTTTTATCTTTTAAGTTTACTCAGAATCAAATCGTATCATGGTTTAAATGTCACTTCTCTGTGTGAGACACCAATTGGTGGCTCGGCCTTAGCCGAGCCAGTTCGTACCACTTCGGATATTTTAGTTCTAACTCTCTCATCCGATCTTAGAATGAGGTGATTCAAGATGCGTTGGAATGATGATGAAGAAACCTACAACTTTTATCTTTTGAGTATCTTCAGAATAAAATCATATCATTGTTAAAATATCATTTCTTTGTGTGAGCCACCAATTGGTAACTCGGCCTTGGCCGAGCCAGTTCTTACCACCTCGGGTATTTTAGCTCTAACTCTCTCTTCCGATCTCGGAATGAGGTGATTAAAGATGCGCTGGAAAGATAGAGAAGAGAACTAAAACTTATATCTTTTGAGTTTCTTTAGAATAAAATCGCATTATGATTGAAATGTCACTTCTCTGTGCGAGACACCAATTGGTGGCTCGGCCTTGGCCGAGCCAGTTCGTATAACCTCGGGTATTTTAGCTCTAACTCTCTCATCCGATCTCAGAATGGGGTGATTCAAGATACATTGGAAAGATGATGAAGATACCTACAATTTTATCTTTTGAGTTTCTTAAGAATCAAATCGAATTATAGTCAAAATATCACTTCTTTGTGTGAGACACCAAATGGTGGCTCGCAACCGTGCGAGCCAGTTCGTATCATCTCGGGTATTTTGGCTCTAACTCTCTTGTCCGATCTCGGAATGAGATGATTCAAGATGCGTTGGAAATATGACAAAAAGATCTACAAATTCCAATAGACAAGCCACTAAATGGTGGCTCGGCCTGGTCCGAGCCACCAATTTATGGCTCGGCCTTGGCCGAGCCAGTTCGTACCACCTAAGCTATTTTGGCTCTAACTCTCTCGTACGATCTCGAAATGAGGTGATTCAAAATATGTTGGAAAGTTGGAGAAGAGACCTACAACTTTTAATGACCGAGCCACACATGGTGTGTACGAGTCACACATGGTGTTTCTCCTCCTTTTGGGCGAAACACAACTACTAGCTGAGTTGTTTTGTCATTTCGTGTGTCACGTTGACTCATACGCTTCACCGATTCGCATCATACATTTCGTTAAGTTGGTGGTAGCCGATGAACATGCGGGCCACTTGGTTTGTCATTTTGGTGGCTAATTATCGTGTGTGCCACTTAGCGGTGGCCGGTGAGCACGCGGGCCACCTGGTGTTGGCCGTTATGGTGGTTCGTCGCCATGTCATTAACGTTTTGTCGATTCGCTTCATGCGCTTGTCGGTGTCAGATGGTCCTCTTTGACTCGGATAATCCCCTTCGACTTGGATAATGGCGTTCATCTACTTCTCTTTATCTCGAGCTGTGTACGGACACCTATAAGTATTTTTAGACGCCTATAGATACCCCCTTCAAAATATTTCAGACACATTCTTTTATAGAGGAGTCTGGAATGCTTTGGATATGATAGGCCCCCACCTTCAGTCGGTGTCAAAGGACCTGTAGTTAGCTTCAATTCTTGACTTCTTTGATTTTCAGTCTATTTTGATGAATAGCTAAAGTTCTTCCGGCGCTGCGTTATCGTCTGGCCGTCGTCAAAATTTTGAATCGAACTTGGTAAATTGGTTTTGGCTCATGTCATTGAGTTGACTTCGAACTGATCATCTTCATCAGAAATTCATATCTGAATGCGATTTAACTCCCTGGAATCATCCTTTGCTGTAACGCAATGTTTGGTGAAAAATTTAAAGTAAAAAGAAATGAAGGAAAATTGATCTGTATTCCTTTAATCTCAGTTACTATTGGATTTTTTGATTATAAAAGAGAGGATAATTGATCTGGATTCTCCCCTTTGTTTAATTCTGGGTTCTTCACGGTAGCGATGGAGTGCCTCCTTAGAATGCTTGCGTCGAATTTGCTCTCCGTTGACGATCCGAATATCTCGATTCACTGGAACAACTGACTTGTGTAGTGGAACTGATCAAGAGCTCTTGACGAGCTTTTTAACTCAGAGTGGGTGACGAACTCTGGTGAAAAAGAGTTGTTTGAACCGAAAATAATTCGGTTGAGAAGCCAAGTATGTAGTATCTGGAAATATTCAGTTGTTGAAGGTTGTTGCCTCCTGATTTTCTCCTCTCCAGAATCCGATCTCCAAAATCCGATCCAAGATCTCTTCTTTGTTGCCCCAGAGAAGGATGAAATATCCCACCCCGAACTAAGCTGATTTCTTAGTTATTTATAAGGGATTAAGGGGTGTAACCGCTCCCTTAATTCATTCCTAAGTGGGGCTAATGGGATGTAACCGCCCACCTTAAATCACTCCTGAGTGGAGTTGTGATCCCCTCAGGTCGTGGGAAACGGTTTTGAAACCGTTCTGCTCATGTTTGAACGAGTCAAACACAAAATCCGCGTTCTGTCGTGAATTATGCGTTCAAACGCAGCGTCTAGAACCTTGTTTGCAGCGTCTGGAAGCTACGTTTGTAGCATTTGGAAGCTACGTTGGCATCTTGTTGAAAGTTGCGTTTGGTAGCTTGGAAGCTACGTTTGGTAGCGGATGGAAACCACGTTTGGTAGCGGATGGAAGCCGTGTTTAGTAGCGGATGGAAGCTGCGTTGGCAGCTTTCGGAGGCTGCGTTTGGCAGCTTGGAAGCTGCGTTTGGCATCGGATGGAAACCGTGTTTGGAAGCGGATGGAAGCCGCGTTTGGCAGCGGATGGAAGCTGCGTTGGCAGCTTTCGGAGGCTGCGTTTGCAGCCAAACATGAGCTGCATTGGTAGCTGGATCTGAGCTGCATTTGTAGTGTTTGGAGCTGCGTTTGCGCTGTGTTAGTGGCTGAGCTTGAGTTGCGTCAACGGCTAAAAACACTGTGTCTTGATGCTGGTACGCGGGGAGGACTTTCGCGTCTTGGTTTGAAGAGACCGTCGATTTGTAGTCTCTTTCTGTCAGAATGTTGCAAAGATCGTCATTTTGTAATCTTTGCTTTAGCTCTTTGATATGTGAGAGTTGTCAGATTGTAACTCCCGATGTTGATTGTGAAAGCTATTGATTAGAGCTTTTATCAGTTGTTGTGAAGATCGTCAGATTGTAACCTTCATCGATTTATATGAAAATCTTTAAATTATAGCCTTCTGGAAGCCGTCAAATTATAACTTCCATCATCGGTGTTTGATGGGGATCAGCTATCTGTAGTTTTTTTAGACAACCTACAGAACCCCCTCCAAAGTTTTTGAAAGTTCGTGGTTGACTGAGACGAATTTTCGAAATACTTTGGATCTCAACTCTGATCTTGGAGCTTTTGATTCCTTGTCATAAGGAGTTGTTCTTTGCACCCGCTTCAAAGGCATCTTGGTTGAATGGATTTTCCACGCATGACCTGTGTGATGATGAGCTTCAAATAGAAACTGTAGCGACGGTACAAGCTACTCATGAGCAGAAGCTATCAAACGTCACGTCACGAATCACCTCCATTCAGCTGATGGGCCCGCAAACATTCATAGGATTTTTGGTAAACCCTCAGCCATCAACGGATTTGATAAGCCTTTACCGACTACCGTTTGAGTCGGGCTAGCACATGGATTGTTTAAGTCCGTTCCACATGTAATGTTGTGCTAAGAGAATGAACCCTCTTAGACTTGATGCTATGATTCTGAATACATAGACTTTGTCACTTTCACGGGAAAAGACTAACCGGCGACGCATGTTAGGCGTAAGCTTATCTCTAATTAGTGATCGAGATAAAGTCCCCCATGCATGTGAGGCATGGATTTTGATGTTATTTTTATGGTAAAAGACTAACCGGCAACACGTGTTAGGCGTAGACTTATCTCTAATTAGGGATCGAGATAAAATCCCCCATACATGTAAAGCATGGATTTTGACGTTATTAATAACGGCCTGCTACGATATTGAATACATAGGCTTTGCCATTATTGCGTAATAGGCTACCCTGCAGCATGTGTTAGAGACTTATCTCTAATTGGGGACCGAGATAAAGTCCCCCATGCATAAAAGGTATGGATTTTGGTGCTACGATGTTGAATACGTAGACTTTGTCGTTATTTCTTCATGTGTTACTTGAAACACTAAAAGAAAGTTGGAAGCGCCAGAGGTGTAATATTAACTTGGCATGAATTTTTACTTAGAGTGAAATTCAGAAATTTTCTTTATTATCACTAGGATAATTCTAGAAAATCTTTAATCCGCTGGGGATTTTGTAATGAAAAATTGATATTCTTGTTGAAAAAAGATTAACAAGTTCATTGGGGGGGGTTTGACTATTAGAGGTGTGATGTTAACCTAACAGTATTTTATAGACCTATCGCTCTATTGAAGTGAGTCGATAAGTTGATTTGGTCATGAGAGATGTGATGTTAACTTGACGAGAATTTGTTGCAATCAGAGGAACTTTGTGGACTTATCATCTTACTGAAGAGGATTAATAAGTGGATTTTATCAAAGGTGTGATGTTAACGTGACAGGAATTTGTGGACCTATCGCTCTATTGAAGAGAGTCGATAAGTTAATTTTATCAGAGGTGTGATATTAACGTGATAGGATTTGTGTTGCTATTGGAGCAACTTTGTGGACTTATCATTCTATTGAAGAGGATTGATAAGTAAATTGTTAGAGGTTTAGTGTTAACGTGACAGGATTTGTGTTGCGATTGGAGCAACTTTGTGGACTTATCATCCTATTGAAGAGGATTGATAAGTGAATTGTCAGAGGTTTAGTGTTAATGTGACAGGATTTGTGTTGCGATTGGAGCAACTTTGTGGACTTATCATCGTATTGAAGAGGATTAATAAGTGAATTTGTCAGAGGTGTGATATTAACGTGACAGGAAGAATATTGTGATTGGGACAATTTTGAGTACCTATCGCTCTATTGGGGAGAGTCGATAAGTTAATTGTCAGAGGTTTGGTGTTAACATGATGGGAATTTGTTGCAATCAGGGCAACTTTGTGGACTTATCATCCTACTGAAGAGGATTGATAAGTGGATTTTGTCAGAGGTGTGATGTTAACGTGACAGGAATTTGTGGACCTATCGCTCTATTGAAGAGAGTCGATAAGTTAATTTTATCAGAGGTGTGATATTAACATGACAGGATTTGTGTTGCGATTGGAGCAACTTTGTGGACTTATTATTCTATTGAAAAGAATTGATAAGTAAATTGTTAGAGGTTTAGTGTTAACGTGACAGAATTTGTGTTACGATTGGAGCAAATTTGTGGACGTATTATCCTATTAAAGAGGATTGATAAGTAAATTGTCAGAGGTTTAGTGTCAACGTGATAGGATTTGTGTTGCGATTGGAGCAACTTTGTGGACTTATCATTCTATCGAAGAGAATTGATAAGTAAATTTTCAGAGGTTTAGTGTTAACGTGACAGGATTTGTGTTGCGATTGGAGCAACTTTGTGGACATATTATCCTATTGAAGAGGATTGATAAGTGAATTGTCAGAGGTTTAGTGTTAACGTGACAGGAATTTGTTATGATTAGAGCAACTTTGTGGACTTATCATCCTATTAAAGCAGTTGATAAGTGGGTTGTCAGAGGTTTTTTATTGAACATGACAACTTAGAAAATTTATTACTCATAATCCAATGAACTACAAATAAACCAACCCCCAGTCTTGAACAAGTGCAAGGGGGAAAAGGGTAGACGTGGCACATCGCCTAGTAGGCCACTATCTAATGAGTTTGACTATCAGAGGTAATTATTAACGTGATAGTTGTTGGACCTGCCATCTTACTGAAGAGGATTGACTTCAGTGGCCGTAGTATCTTCCTCTTCTGACTAAGACGATTGGGCTTGGTCCAATTGCTCAGGTTGATCCTGCCTACTTTGTTCTTCAGCTTTGATCCCAACAATAATCTTTTGAGCCTGTTTGCCTTGAGAGATTAGCTGTCTCCAGGAACGACATTCCGTAACCTTCATTTATGCTAGAAGGTCGGTATGCCAGTTAGGTCGATAGGTCTCCACTAAGGTAGATTGTGTCATACCTGTCGGACATCACAGAGCCATGTTTCGAAACCTTTTGACAAAGGCTTTGACGGACTCTCTCTTCTTTTGCTTAGCGGCGAGAAGGGTTTGGATGGAGACTTCTGTATCCTCTTCAAAGAATCTTGACAGGAAGAGTCTCTCTAGATCCGCTCACTTTTGGATACATCCCGTAGGCAGTTTTCTAAACCATTCAAATGCAACTCTCTTAAGGGTGCTAATGAACAGTCAAGCCAGTATGGCGTCGTTTGATATCACATTCCCAGTCTGTGACTTGAAATAATAGATATGTTGGTTCGGTGATCTCGTGTCGTCAAAAATTTATAGTGTCGGGACTGCAAATTTTGGAGGATAAGGGGCTGCCTCCCATTCGGCAGGATAGGGTCTGACAACTCCCTCGTCTTGGAGCTCGCTTCTATTAGCAATGACATTTAGGCGGGCTTCCAATTCTTCCATTTTAGCAAACTGGAGATTCTGCTCATTCTCCGTCTCTCTTCCTTCATCAGAGGAAGATTCCAGGTTATGGGCTTCTTGGTCAGAAGTTGTGTCATTAACCATTTTTTCCTTCCCTTTGCTTGTGTGAGGTCGGGATGAAGACGTTTTTCCTCTCCGGGAGAATTCTTGCCTAGGTGGCGAATCTGTCTTCTGAGATTTGGCATTGTCTGTGACGATTTGAGTCAACAGGGCCAAGAGTTCATTGATGGCCTCCTGCTAAGATTTGAGCATAGCCTCCTGCTCATCAAGTCTCTTCGCGAGATCTTCATGGTTTCCTATCATATAAGCGGAGCTCTCATGTTCAACAAAAGAGCTTGATGATTGGGACTCTGTAATGGCTGAGTGTTCATCATCGGAACTGGTTCCTCTGGCTAACATCCGATGGTTGACAGGAGCAATGACTCCCGTTCAAGTCCGAGTATGTTGATAAATTCCATCGGACCTATTCAAGAAGTCTTTCAAGCCAGAAGACTGATCGTTCTCTGACTCATCGGAACTAGGAACTGATGATCTCCCTCTGTCGATCATGTTGGAAGTAACTTCAAGGTATTCATCCTCTGAAGTCTGCTTCTTGTGCGAATGTCATCATTGGTTGGGCAAGGCAACGTTCGTTGGTCGGTTGAACACCAACGATTTGGCCACATATGAGCAGCATTGACACCCCGAGAGGGCCGTAGGAATTAGTCGTTCACATTGGAATGAGCGAATAAATTGTTGCATCGGTCTTTCTCTCAATATGGACTCTCTTAAATCTTTTGCAAAGATTCGAGGAGAATTATTCACTGATCGTGAGGTTTGAATTAGAACCCCCAGTCCATGATTAGACAGGACTGGCTCTTGGTGAACATGGATCTCGTTGAGATACCTTGAATCCATGGACTTCTTATATCCGTCCCTCAATCTAGTCACGCTATGTAGAGTATTCGGAGGTCTCGCTTCTCAGTCAACGAGCCGGGGGTCAAGGGGGCGGCGCGCCCCTGGCCGGGGGGTCCAGGGGGGAGTGGACGCCCCCGACAGGGTTCGGGGCAGCGTCCCGAAGCTCCACGGTATACACCAGGTTATGTATTGGATTTCATTACCCGAACGCATACATGAGCTCCGGGTATTACTGGTGAAACGCAGTCCTGAGGTCTGCGTTCTGCTTGACTTATGCAGTGCTCGTGTGGAGGCTCAAAAACACGGAGCTCGCGTTGATTGGAGGATCGGCTTTTTTGGAGTTGTGCCGAAGCTAAGTCCTCTCCTTCAGAGAGGGGACTGTATGAATAGTGCAACCCCCAATGGAGACAGTCCTTCAATGAGTTGGCCACAATTGGAGCTTTAGTCTCCTTGAAGACTTTGCGGATCTTGCGCATAGCCCTGGGGCTAAGGGATCCGGATGAGAGGGTCTCCTCAAACTTGGCTTAATCAAACTAAACAATAAGAGTTTTGACGGTTGTTCCAATGAGATGAACATCGGATTACGCCACTACTTCTTCGTCAGAGAAGCTAATCCCCAGCAGAGTCGCCATATTTTGTTTGGTAGAAAATTTGAAGTAAAAAAGAAATGAAGGAAAATTGATCTGTATTCCTTTAATCTCAGTTACAATTGGATTTCCTGGTTACAAAAGAGTGGAGAATTAATCTGAATTCTCCCATTTGTTTAATTCTAGGTTCTTCACGGTAGCGATTGAGTGCATCCTTTGAATGCTTGTGTCGAATTTGCTCTCCGTTGACGATCCGAATATCTCAATTCACTGGAACAACTAACTTGTGTAGTGGAACTGATCAAGTGCTCTTGACGAGCTTTTTAACTCAGAGTGGGTGATGAACACTGGTGAAAAAGAATTCTTTGAACCGAAAATAATTTGCTTGAGAAGCCAAGCATCTAGTATCTGAAAATCTTTAGTTGTTGAAGGTTGTTGCCTCCTGATTTTCTCCTCTCCAGAATCCGATCTCCAAAATCCGATCCAAGATCTCTTCTTTGCTGCCCTAGAGAAGGATGAAAGATCCCGCCCCGAACTAAACTGATTTCATAGTTATTTATAAGAGATTAAGGGGTGTAACCGCCCCCTTAATTCGCTCCTAAGTGGGGCTAATGGGATGTAACCACCCCTCTTAAATCACTCTTGAGTGGAGTTGTGATCCCCTCAGATCGTGGGAAACGGTTTTGAAACCGTTCAGCTTGTGTTTGAATGAGTTAAACGCAAAATCCACATTCTAGCGTGAATTCTACGTTCAAACGTAGCGTCTGGAAGCTCGTTTGCAGCGTCTGGAAGCTGCGTTTGTAGCATTTGGAAGCTACGTTGGCATCTTATTGAAAGCTACATTTGACAGCTTGGAAGCTGCGTTTGGCAGTGGATGGAAACCGTGTTTGGTAGCGGATGGAAGCCGCGTTTGGCAGCGGATGAAAGCTATGTTAGCAGCTTTCGGAGGCTACGTTTGGCAGCTTGGAAGCTGCGTTTGGCAGCGGATGGAAGCCGCGTTTGGCAGCGGATGAAAGCTGCGTTGGCAGCTTTCGGAGGCTGCGCTTGCAGCCGAACATGAGATACGTTGGCAACTGGATCTGAGCTGCATTTGTAGCGTTTGGATCTACGTTTGCGCTGTGTTAGTGGCCGAGCTTGAGTTGCGTCAACGACTAAAAACACTGTGTCTTGATACTAGTACGCGGGGAGGACTTCCGCGTCTTGGTTTGAAGAGACCGTCGATTTGTAGTTTCTTTCTGTCAGAGCGTTGCAAAGATCATCATTTTGTAATCTTTTCTTTAGCTCTTTGATATGTGAGAGTCGTTAGATTATAACTTCCAATGTTGATTATGAAAGCTGTTGATTAGAGCTTTCATCAGTTGTTGTGAAGATCGTCAGATTGTAACCTTCATCGATTTACATGAAAGTCTTTAAATTATAGCCTTCTGGAAGCCGTCAAATTGTAACTTCCATCATCGGTGTTTGATGGGGGTCAGCTATCTGTAGTGATTTTTAGACAGCCTACACGTACTGATCGGCGTTAACACAGTTTATACTCATACGTTTGCTGGAGTTTACACAGTTTAAGCTCTTAAGGTGTTAGAGCGTGGCGGTCCTAAATGTTGGGGCTGCAGGACCAACTGTTTAAAGTTTTTTCATCTGCAGATATGGATCTGATCCCGAAGTCATTGGATGCTCAAGTCACGAGACCAACTAATGAACCTATTCGTCAATGACTCACATTTATAGAATTTTTGGTAAATTCTCAGCCATCAACGGGTTTGATTAACCTTTTCCGACTACCATTTGAGTCGGGCTAGCATGCAGATTGATTAGACCCGTTCTGCACGTAACGTTTTGCTAAAAGAGTTAACTCTTTTAGTGCTACGATATTGAATACGTAGACTTCGTCTTTATCACGGGAATAGACTACCCGACAATACGTGTTAGACGCTGACTTAGGATTTTTGGTAAATCCTCAGCCTTCAACGAATTTGACGTGTCTTTACCGATTATCGTTTGAATCGGGCTTACATGCGGATTGTTTAAGTCTGTTCCGTAGGTGACGTTATGTTAAGAGAGTTAACTCTCTTAGTGCTACGATATTGAATACGTAGACTTCATCTTTCTCACGGGAATAGACTACCCGGCAACGCGTGTTAGGCGCTGACTTATCCCTACTTAGGCTTCGGGATAAAAGTCTCCAGACTCGGATTTTGGTATCTTCTTCAAACGGTGAAAGACTAAACCGGTAACGTGTGTTAGACGTTGACTTATCCCTTATTAGGATTCGGGATAAAATTCCACGTGCGTGTGAGGTATGGATTTTGGTGTTATTAATAACAACCCACCATAATATGGAATATGTAGGCTTTTGTTTTTTTTACGGTAAAAGACTGACCGGCAATGCGTGTTAGGCGTTGACTTATCCCTACTTAGGATTTGGGATAAAATTCCCCGTGCGTGTGAGGCATGGATTTTGGTGTTATTAATAACAACCTGCCACAATATCGAATATATGGGCTTTTGTCCTTTTTACGTAAAAGACTGACCGGCAACGCGTGTTAGGCGTTGACTTATCCCTACTTAGGATTCGGAATAAAATTCCCCGTGCGTGTGAGGCACGAATTTTGGTGTTATTAATAATAACCTGTCATAATATCGAATATGTGGGCTTTTGTCCTTTTTACGGTAAAAGACTGATCGGCAACACGTGTTAGGCATTGACTTATTCCTACTTAGGATTCGGGATAAAATTCCCTGTGCGTGTGAGGCATGAATTTTGGTGTTACTAATAACAATCTGCCACGATATCGAATATGTGGGCTTTTGTTCTTATTACGGTTAAGAACTAACCGGCAATACGTGTTAGGTGTTAACTTATCCCTACTTAGGCTTCAGGATAAAATTCCCCGTGCGTGTGAGGCACGGATTTTTGTGTTATTAATAACAACCTACCATAATATCGAATATGTGGGCTTTTGTCCTTTTTACTGTAAAAGACTGACCGGCAACGCGTGTTAGGCGTTGACTTATCCCTACTTAGGCTTCGGGATAAATTCCCCGTGCATGTTAAGCACAGATTTTGGGAGTTAAAAAAATAGTGTCTTCTTTTGGGGTAAAGACGAACCCGATATGGGAGAGGAAGAATTTTATATTCTATCTCCCAAAGCTGAAGAGGAAGAATTTTATATTCTATCTCCAGTTGCAAAAAAAACTCCAAGTGGGATCTCCACTTCAAGAATCCGGGAAGGCGAAACTAAGAGTAGGATCTCCACTCCGAGAATAAAAAAGATTTGGATAACCCTAACTGTCGGAAGGTTTGATTATCGAACTAAAGGTGGGTTTCTCATTTATCGAGAATGAATTGTGGTTTTGGCCCTAACTGTAGGAAGGTTTGAACAAGCGGGAGTTTGAGGTGATCCTAACTGTAGGAAGGTCTGATCACTCGATTTGAAAGTGAACCTCTCGTTCATTGAAGGAATCGAGAGGGGATTTTGGTTTTGGCCCTAATTGTAGGAAGGTTTGACCAGGTAAACAGTAGGAGTGGGAGTACAAATCACAGTGGGAGTGGGAGTACAAATCACAGTGGGAGTGTTGACTTGTACCGATTACTCAAGGTATCGAGTGATAAGAGCTTAACACGAAGGGGTTTTACAATTCATCAAGCATTAGGACATTAAAATCCCGAGTACCATATCCGGACTCTAACGATGAGGATGTTGAGTGCACAAATACATTGAAAGTTTGAGTGGATTTAACCAAAAAAAATTTCGGTAGTCCCACCGTTAATTAGTCTGATCGTTGGGGGATTTTTTGGTGGAAGACTATGAGTCATCAACAAAAGAGTGTTCGGAAATCACAGTCGGAGTTTAGTATTTATCACTTTGTTCGTAATGATCGGGTTATCACTAAGAATATTATATTTAACATTCTTTCGGGAACTTCGCGTTACATGAATTATCCACCCCTAGCTTCCTTTGCGAAACCGGGTCTAACATTGTACTTAGTTGGATGACCGAGAAGTAGTTTATACTCGTATACTCTTTGGAGTGTGAGAAGGAGCAGTTTATACTCTTATACTTGTCGGAGTCTTCATTCGACTTAATTGAACGATATAACGCCGGCTTCAACCAAGGTTTGGATGCTATTCTTGAGAGCAAAGCAATCCTTGGTGGGATGAAGGACCCTCCTGTGGCACGCACAGTACTTTGGATCCGTAGTATTATCAGCTTCCTCCTGATTTGTGATAGGTGGTAGCTTGATCTTGTTGTTTTCAAGGAGGGATTCGAAGATGGCTGGAACGTCTTCGTCCTTGAAAGAATACTCTTTTTGGAGTCTCGGGTCCGAAGTCTTTTGCTGCCTTCGAGATTGTTGTTGTGACGTTTGATTTGCACCAATAGCAGCTGCAGGTGCTTTGCCCTTACCACGGGAGGCGAAGTTCGAGTTCGGAGGATTAGCCGTCGGTTGGCTCCTCTTGGCCTTCTTCCTTCGGAGGAATCGTTCGACTTGTTCATCGCGCACCTTCAAGTCTTTCCAAGTGTTGGACGATGGGACTCCCATAACTTCCAATATCTCAATAGATAGGTTGTTATGACATGTCTGGAGGATGAAGTCCTCCATGATCGGATCTCGACAGTTCATTGCTTTAATCCGGAAGCACTTGACGAAGTCGTCGACCGTCTCCTTGTATTCTTGCTTCTCATCGAAGAGTGTCCTGATTAACACCTCAACGTCATCATCAAAGAAATGAGCGAGGAATAGGCTCTCCAGGTCTTCCCAGTTATTAATTCTTTCGGACTTAAGACGGCGGTACCAATCGAAGGCGGGCCCGCGAAGGGTACCAACGAATGACCGAACCATCAAGGCTTCATTGCTGGAGATCATACCCAAGTGGGACTTAAAGTAGATCAGATGTTGTGTGGGCGAACCCTTCCCGTCAAACGGTGTGAAGTTAATCAGGTTGAATTTCGCTGGGTATGTTATTGAATCCCACTCTCTTGGGTAGGGACATGGAATGCCAGTCCTTTTTACCTCTCGATCAGACATTAGAGCGTTAATTTTGCTCTTGAGATCTTTCATTTTTTTTATCCTCGTCTGTATCATGCTTCGGAAGATTTGTGAGAGGAACAACGAGGCCACCCCCAGTGTTGTCATCATTAACGGGACCACCCCCATTGTTATTATTTTTAGTGAGACCACCTCCAGTGTTCTGGTCAATGGGAGGGTTCTTAGTATTGAGACGTTCATACACATCTAAATTGCTGCCTGCTTGTTTAGTACGGTTGCGACGATTGGATTCACCGAACTGATTGGACAGAGCTCAAATTTTTTGTTCATGCTCTTCCTTCATCCGTAGCATAGCCATTTTCATTTCAATCTTGAATGCCTCTTTCTGCTTAGTTAGAGCATCCTCAAGAATTTTGGCAATTTGCTCGGTGTTGATCATGAACACTTCGCGGGATTATCCCAGACTGGATACCGTATTATCAGAAGCGATTGCCGAGTTATCATCTGATGTTTATCATCTGAGGAAAATCCCCTCTGCATTCTCTGATAATCTCTTTGTCTAATAGTTCCTGATCGCAACCGGGTTAGATGATGAGATATAAGCGGGTCAGAGCTAGAAGGTCGAATCAACTTTCTCTTATCAACCATATTTATTATGACTTCTGGGAGTTCGTCACCTTGAACAGCCGATCGCTTTTTACGGAGACGCTTTAGTCTGGACTTGGCCATTCCGTTAGAGATCCTATCGAATACCGAGACCCTCTGCGGAGCGGTCTTGGGGTAGCTACACACTGATAATACTGCCCTGATAATGTTTGTATACGGACAATGAGAGTCCGTTTCTCGGGTACATCTCTTTCGGGATCTGTTCGTACCCCCAACCCGATAGTACAACTCATCGGTCTGAAGACCAGAGTAACCTATCGTGTGTTGGCATGACTCATCAGGTATAACGTCATCGTCTGATGAATACGTTTCCTTTCGAGGACTGGATACCTTGTTGACGTCCTCAAGAGTCACGTGTTTAGAGCTACGCTTTTGGGAGTGCGAACTCTTGATGGGTTCTTGGACTTCAATTTGTCGTTCGAGGCGATCAAGTGCAGGGGTTTTCCCATTATAGGAATGCTCTGACTTGTCGCGAGGGTGTGTGCGACCCCCAACTCGAGTGGTTGCTCGGGGTTCAGTCACCGGATCCAAGCATTCTTTAATCGAAACTTTGCCTCGATCCTCATTCAAAGGACCCAGGCGATCAGTCATCCTCATCTTGAAACGGGACAAGTCTCCGTGGTCGTGAGGCTTCACCGGAAGTGCGGGATCCGTCGGGACAGGAATACCACCTCGGCTATTTTGGCTCTAACTCTCTCGTACGATCTCGGAATGAGGTGATTCAAGATACATTGGAAATCTAGAGAAGAGACCTACAAATTTTTATGGCCGAGCCACACATGGTGTGTGCGAGTCATACATGGTGTTTCGCCCCCTTTTGGGAGAAACACAACTACTAGCTGAGTTGTTTTGTCATTTCGTGTGTCACGTTGACTCATACGCTTCACCGATTCGCATCATACATTTCGTTAAGTTAGAGGTAGCCAGTGAACATGTGAGCCACTTGGTTTGTCATTTTGGTGGCTGATTAGCGTGTGGGCCACTTGGTGGTGGCCGGTGAGCACGCGGGCCACCTGGTGTTGGCTGTTCTAGTGGTTCGTCGCCATGTCATTAACGTTTTGTCGATTCGCTTCATGCGCTTGTTAGCGTCAGATGGTCTTCTTTGACTCGGATAATCCCCTTCGACTTGTATAATGGCGTTCATCGTCTTCTCTTTGTCTCGAGTTGTGTACGGACATTTATAGGCATTTTTAGACGCCTGCAGCTGCCAGACGAGCCGCCAAGGGTGCTATGAGATCCACTAAGTACTACGGAGCCTGCTGTGACTCGGGCTCCCTATCATCCTGCTCAACTCCCTAAGCACGAGTAACTCGGCGTCCACGACCTCTTCCTGACATCTATAATCCCAAAATAAAGCTTATTACGCAGTAAAAAGAATCTCAAGTATGAAGGATATAACATTACCAATAAGTAAATCATATTACATATATCTCACATCGTGCTTTATTATTCAAAGCAAATAGACCATATAAAAAAATTTAGATTTTTCGCGTACATATATAGTACGTCCTCACTCGTACTAAGGATTCCTAGCGGACTGTATACATGATCCCTATGAAACTCTATCCTAACTCCACAATATGACACATGGATGATCCTAAGGATATTGGAACTAGAGCTCTGATACCAACTGTGACGCCTCAGGGTTCACACAAGGCTGTAGTCCCAGGTGAAATCCGGACTGTCAAACCTGCCAAGCACCAACCACCATGCTACGACATGTTTCACCATCACAATCACTATCTCTCTAGTGGAAACAATAAATAAGTGAGGGCACAGACAGACAAAATAAAAAATAGGCAATACTGGATATACACAGAAGAAGCATAAAATATTAAATATGAGCCCAACTAAAATAGAATAGAAATATCTCTGAGTATAAGCTGGATCTCAAATACAATGAGTCAAATAAACAAAGTCTCACAAAAGCCCTCAACTCTAAACTAAAATACCAATCTAGAATCTAAAAATAATCAACTATATGTGGAGTTCTGCAATAACTACAAAGTATAATAAGTAGCTAAATAGACAACTAAGAAGTCCCATCAACCTGCGACTCTTCATGTGCTGGACTCGTTGTCTAAAAGAGGGGAAACAACGAGCGTCAAAGCACTAGCGAGATCATCACTACCTCTCCCCAGGGGAAAGGGTAGGAGTATATAAGAAAATAGAGTCAGTACTTACATATATCAAATCATTCATATAGCTCTATATGAAAAACAAATAGTCAAGGAAACATACTCAAATCTCCAACATAAAGAATAAATATATTATCTTGAATTACATCCGAGTAGCCTGCTCTAATATAAAAGGATGTCAATCAAACCAAAACGAATATAACTGTCGTCCATAACGGGTGTGCCAAAATCTCAAAAGAAATACCCTACTCGCGGGTAATCTATCATGGAAGTAAAACTTACAACTGATCAAATACCTATGTGTGCATCATCTTATGCTATAGCGATACTCTTGTAGTGTTCTTACTCAATCGCTCTGCGGCAATAGGGTTTATCATCTCCCTATTCCGGATATATGTAATAACAATACTATTGTAATACTCTTACTCAATCGTTCTGCGCAAATAGGTTTCATCACCCTAATTCCGGGTACATATAGAACAATACTATTCATATGTGTTTATCAGTTTAACTTGTGTCAAAAGTATGTCAATCTAACATAATCTAAGCATACATGCACAAATCTCGGTGTGCATGTCCACATCTGAAGTTCACCATTATCCCAGGTGTTCAACAACTCTTAACATTGTAGTCTATCAGCACAAAGTTGAGAGAATCACTCGAAAACCAAATAAAAACCCAAATGAAACATGCACGGCCATCATCAGACTGGCGGTCGACCGTGACGGTCGACCGTGGGGGTCGACCGCGACGGGCTCCAGAGACTACCAAAGTTTCTGTCCTGCACGCGGTCGACCGTGGTGGTCGACCGTGGACACACGCAGTCGACCGCGACGGTCGACCGTGATTTTAATATCTGTAAAATTCGTTCTCAACCTTTTTAGCATGAAAAGACCTAATCTTTATGCATATAATACAAACGAGTTGTCTTTTATTCATAATCTAGTCGTTTAGGCTTTACAAAACATGTTTAAATCTCTTTAAAAACGTTTTCAAAACTAGAAGAGGGATTAGCAGAGATGATACTCGCCTGAGGTTGTCGAAAAACGTTTTAGAAGCAAGGTTGAAAGAGATCTCCACTCCAAAAGCCAAAAACCGAGAAAAATCCCGCTCGAAAGCCTCCAATCTTCTTCAAGAAATCAAACTAGGGTTTGGGGGGTTTTGGCGGCTGTTAGGGTTCTTAGGAAAACTGAGAAAAACTTAAAAAACTCATATATATATATATATATATATCAGGGAAAACGAATATGGGTTTAGAAATCTGAAACCAAACTCAAAATAGGAGAAAAAACACTCTGCAGGTTTCGCGGTCGACCGTGGCAGTCGACCGGACTGCGGTCGACCGCGGCAGTTGACCTGACTGGGATTTTCTAGTTTTTCATGAGTTTGGCCATTGTGCATGTTTCGACTCTTTTCTCTCTCATGTATGAACTCGTTCATACTCAAAACACATGGTATTATACTCGTATACCATTTAATGATATTTATCATACTAAATATCTATATATCATAATTAATCTCATATTAATATATCATTCAAAAATTATCGGGGTTTTACAGGTATCAACTCTAGTTGTGTGGCAAGTATTCAACAAAGGAGTTAGCCTTAGCGAAACACGGGCTCCGGAATGTAGAATAGGCATTAACAGGGGTGACCTTTCCAATAAAATATGCATAATCATGGGTATCAAATCTGCTTGTGTGGTAAGTATTCAATCAAAGAGTTAGCCTTGGCCAAGCTTAGGCTCGAGAATGTAGAATAGGAGTACAAAGTTGATCTTACCAAAGCGTTAGCATGATCGGGGATGTTGACTATGCATGTGTGGTCAGTATTTGATTGAGGAGTTAGCCTTCACCAAAACTCACACTCAAGAATGTAGAATACACACGAGTGACCCTTTTCGTGCGATATGCATGATTGGGGGAATCAATTCTGCCTTTGCGGTAAGTATTTGACCAAGGAGTTGGCATTGGCTGAGCTTAAGCTTGGGAATGTAGAATAGGCCTGAACACGGGGTGACCCTTCTCGTGGGATACACAGAGGGTTCAACTCATCCAAATCTCAACGTATAACACATGCTAGCATACCAAGTAACCAAATGAAGGAGATGGAGTAAAAAAGAAAGAGTGCTTCATTAATTGTATAAAGAAAAGTTTACAACATACTTACATACTATGATACTAAAAGAAAAGAAAGAAGAAAGAATAAATGGTGACTAAGGCTCCCTTCAACAACTTAGACCTACGCGGTCCTTTTTAGTTCTTCAGCTGCACGAGAGCGTTCATCAAAGCACCATATGCAAGCTTGAATTCCTCCAACTCTTTCTTGGCTGCGTCCAAAACCAGCAATAAGTCAACAATGACCTGTAGGTGCTTTTCTTTGCCTGCCGGTGCCTTCTCTATTCGAACAATGGTGTGAGCCCAAAAAACACTCAAAAGGTGGTATGATGAACACTTCATTCCTTCATATAGGTGCTGTTCGTTTCGCAAAAATTTTTGGGAAATCAAATAATAGGAAATTAAAGAATAGGATTTCTTGAATTATAGTTGTTTGGTTGGTTAAAAAAAGAAGGAAATCAAAGAATAGGAGATGAGATGAGATGAGATGAGTTGTCATCATATTATTGGATGATGTGAGTGGTTTTTTAAGAAAACTTGTTTTGATGTTGTTTGGTTGGTTAAAAAAATAAGAAAATGTATTATAAGAAACCTATTTCCTATAATAATTTTTTTCTTGTGTTTGGTTCATTCTTAAAAATAAGAAAATAGATGAGATGAGATGAGTTGTTTGTATATTATTGGATGATGTGACCCACACTTAAGGAAATCAATTTCTTTCTTTTTTTTGAGGAAATGGGTGGAAATGAAATGTTAATGAGATGAGATGAGTTGTCACCATATTATTGGATGATGTGAGTGATTTTTAAATATGAGATGAGATGGGTTGGATGATGTGACCCGTTTCTTGTGTTTGGTATATTTTTAAAAGTAAGAAAGGAGATAAGATGTGATGAGTTGGTGAATAAAAATAATATTTTATTGATAAAAGTGTATAGATTTCTTTTTCTTGGGTTGAGTTTTATGGAGAGAAATGGATAAAAATAATATTTTAATGAAAAAAGTACATGGATTTCCTTTTCTTGGTTTTTAGGAAATCTCCCAACGCCAAACAAACGGGCCCATACAAGAGTTCAACCAATTCGTGGCCAATGCCTATCAACTCATTGAACAGTGAAAAGACTTGACAATCCAACGCGTGGAGTCACTCCCAACATAGTTGACTAGCTTTTTTGCTTGATTGACGAATGGCAGGGTATTGACCTTTTGACCAAAGCCCGCGTACAACACAAATGACCCACTGGGTTATTTTTCATTGGTTCGCTAAGATTTAAAAATGTGGAGTTGGATTAAGTTGTAACGCTTATGTACAACTACATTGAGATCCAAATCACAAAAAGATCAAACAAAACAAAAATAGTTTCTTGAATTCATCGAGAAAATCAACATTATAAGGAGCCAATCCAAAATGTCGCAATTACTACAATCTTGATAAAAAGCGGGGCAAAATAAAAGAGAGTGACTATCATGGTCCCTCGTCGCCATCATCGCCTTTATCAAAAGAAACATCCTCTAAGCAGTTACACAAATGCACTATGTGCTACTTAAAATACCCGAGAGAATCGAGCACATCACAAATTCCATCCTTAAGTTTCCAGACCTCAAGGTCCTTCTTATAAAGCAGTAGGAGGAGATGAACATTTTAATCTATGTGAGTGAAGTTGTGGATCCTCAAAATCTCAATAACGAAGTGGAGATGCGTGAGCTCATCCTCCATCTCACAGACTTTGTCAGCAAAAGATTTTGGTGTAGCTGTCGACCGAGTCACTGGTCTTCTCTCCAGCGATGAACACACCCTCTTAGATGAACCAGAACCGGTTGCCAATATCACGGTGATTGAAGAAAGAGATGAAGGAAGGAGAATCAAAACTACATAGATGAAACGGCTCACCATCCCATTCTCTACTTATAAAGGTTTCAGACTAATCAACGAACTATTCAACAACTACGACATGGTGAAATCACGATGATTAGGACATAATTACAATTGCACTCCACTCGAAGTGCTCAAATAAATGAGATGAGAAAACTAGGAGTCATTCCTGCACATTTATGCATGATTTTCTCACAAAGAGTTTCAGCACAGTGCATAGCTTGCATGGGCTCGATTCTTAAATAGCACGCGGATTAGTTCAAGTACCGTTCTAAACAGCTACCAATTACACAGAATGAAAAGAAAAGTTTACTCCTTGAAATGCAAATGTGGAAAAAGAAGCCACTGCATAATTCATCATTTACAAAAAAAAAGAAAAGAAAAAGACCACTACCAAAACTAACACATATGAACAGAAAATAAAAGAAGTTTATACATCAAAGGTTCGTCGACACCACAAAATGAAAAAAATGACAAAAGAGGCTACCACAACCACAATCACACATTGATATCATCGTCATGGTCATTTTTTGAGTAAGTAAAAAAAAACTTTATTCATCTGCCAATATCTGAAATTGTAGTACATCATGATAACTTAGTAGAAAAACTAAAAAACAATCACCTCATAGAGTAAAAAATATTTTCAAAACTAAAAAATTACAAGCTCATGATCCAGTTTTCACATTCATGAACTAGGCGATCATTAAGTACTATAACCTGGATAGCAAACTTAATTTCCTTGACCATCGCACTAGCATGTCTACACTGAGAGTGAAAACCCTCATATTCCTTTCAGACCAAATAGCATAAATACGACCACGAGAAGCATCTTCTTCATTCTCTGTTTACAACCGTTCCCAATTAGCCTATCGTTGGACCAAGCCAATAAGTTCTCCCACAAGATCTCCGAACAAACTTCAGTCTTGTCATGATAGAGTTCCATATATGCATTGACTAGGAATAGGAAAAGAGGAGATGAGAGTGGGTTTCCCCAACCTGTTGAGAACACAGAACATATTGATTTGCTGATAATAGTCCCATGTTAATCATTCAATCGCTGTACAACAAACTAGAGAATGAAAGAGTGCTTTGGATATAAATCAGATGCCCACACTATTTTATACCAGTGTGCAATACTATAAGAGGGGGGAAGAATACCACAGAGGGAAGAGTGATGAAACTTCTCATTCAAATGACAAGATGCAAAGCAGATTGTAGATTACATTTCCTCCAGAAATTAATAGCATAATCCTTTACTCTAATTAATTGCTTCCACATCCAAGAATCTCCCTGCTTAACACAAATATTGCATATGCTTAGCTGCTTCAAATATGCCCCATGAAAGATGAATATACCATGTCAACCTTAGAGCAATTACAATATTCCACCTAAAAGATGAGTAGATACCAAGTCCTCCATGCTTCTTATCCATACAAAACTTTTCCCAAGAGACTAGCGGAAGCTTACAAGAACCTGCGATTCTTTCCCATAAAAGCCTCCCACGTAGTGCTTCAATTTTATCTAACACCCTCTTAGGCAAAATATAGTTACTAGCCCAATAGATATGGAACCCCATTATTACACTCTTGATAAGTTGAACCCTTCAAGCATATGAAAGTTTCTCATTTTGCACCCATCATTGAAATTAGCCAGAAACTTCAGTAATCAAAGGACTAATCTAGATAAGAAAGTCTTTTACTAATTAAAGGCATGCTAAGGTACCTTATGGGAAAATACCTCTCAGAAAAACCCAACATATGATTGATATCAGTTTTTACCTAATCATTAGCACTATCATAGAACACAACACTTTTAATTGGGTTAGCTTCTAGCCCGGAAACTACACTAAACTACTTAAGACGATTGTAAAGCTTTTGAACAAAACAAAAATCACCCCTAGAAAAAAGCAAATTTAAGGATCATCTGCAAAAATAAATGGTTAAGCTTTAAAATACTACACTTAGGATAATATTTAAATTCTATATTAGATTGAAGCATATGAAGCTTCCTAGATAAGTTCTCCATCCCTAATATAAAGAGGTAGGGAAAGAGAGGGTCTCCCTACCAAGACCCATTTTACTCTTGAAGTAGCCTTGGAGCAAACCATTTAACGAAAAGGAAAAAGTAGGAGAAGTAATGCAACCCAATATACAAGTGGTCATCTTATCAGGAAAACCAAGCCCAATTAACATAGCTTTAAGAAACTTCCAATTCACAGTATCAAAAGCCTTCCTTATATCAATGTTTAATATAATTTTTAGATATAAATTCTTCCTTCCATAATATTTAATCAATTCATGAGCAAGGAGAATGTTTCTTGTTATTAGTCTACCCTTCACAAAAGTACTATGTTCATCACTAATTAAGGAACCCATGATTTTCAAAATTCTGGTAGTCAAAATTTTAGATATTATCTTGTAGAGACAGTTAGACAAGCTATTGGCCTGAAAACAGAAGCCCTTGTGGACAGTGCACCTTTGAGAAAGGATAAGAGTAGTGGAATTAATCGTCCCCACAATCTTGTCATTTCTGAAAAATTCCTCAATAGCAAGAGAGATTACATTACAAACAACAGACCATGTAGATTTATAGAATGGGGCACTAAAGACATCTGGGCCTGAATCCTTATCATCAGCTATGGAAAATATAGCATCTTTAATTTCATCCCATGTAACTGTAGTATCCCTTGACAAATAATAAATTTCACTTCTCTTGAGATAAGATAATATATGCAAATCACAAAGTTGGGGGGGGGGGGGTGTTATGCCAAAAAAAATTCATCCCCTAATCTCCATGTCGCCACATCAGAGAAGGGGTGGCCTTTTGCCATTTGAGTGAGGATTGGCACCGCCTTAAGATGGCTATAGAAGATTAAAAAAAATCAAATCTGGAGCTTTGGTTAGAATAAAAAGAAGTGAAAATGGGAAAAATTCAAGTAAAAAAAAAGAAAAATAAAGAGATAGAAGAGAGAACGGGAGGAACAAAGAAAGAGAGACAGAGAGGAGGAGAAGAATAAGAGGAAGAAGACGAGGAAAGAAAAAAAAAACAAAGGTATTACTCTTTACTCTCATTAATCTACTCTGATTTTTAGAAATTAATGAAAAAAAGAAAGAAAAACATGCCTTACCTAACTGCCGGCGCCGGGAAAAGTTCGCCCTCGGGTGGTGGCTCCGGCGGCGGAGCTTGAGCAGCCACGCCAAGTCATCGCGGAGGAGGAAGAGAGAGAGAGAAGAGAAGAAAGAAACCGAAAAAAAATTGATGAGAAGAAAAGTAACGGGGAAGAAGAGCAGATAGAGGAGAGAGAGAGAAGGGGACGGGAAATTTTAGTTATATAACAAAAATTGTTTTGGGACCCCTAAAAGATTATTAATTTGTATATAGGTCCAAAAGGAAAAAAATGAATGAAAACTATTCGTGAGGACCCTATTGTTTAGTAAATTGTAACTAGACCCAGAAAATTCAGACTTGGTTAGGAATTAAGCTAGGTAAATTGTTAAAATTAGAAAGAACCCTAAGTGTACCTTATTATTATTTTTGCAATGATTATCCTATAATATGTACTTGTCCTGAGTTTAATCTTAGTCTTATATGTTTATTATAGGTTCAGATCGATATCTGGAAAGTAGTGTTTTGAGGAAGCTGTACTCATTAGAGGTGTGTTCATTTCTCACTAGTATTTTATAATATGAAATTGCATGAGTATTATATTTGATTTATCTTGTGATAAAAATAAATAAATAATATGTCATTTCCATGTATATAAAGATTTGACCTATTTCTGTTGTGGTCTCTCCTATGATACGATGTTAGCCTCGTACAATATATGAAAAACAAATTTGATTTTTATATAAAATATGAAAAATGAATTTGGCTCTCATGCAATTTTCAAATAATTGTGGGCATTGTTTTATCTGAAAGTTTTGATGAAGTATTTGGAATGTATTTCCACGGTTTAACGGATTCAAAGATTTTTCGTGACTTAGTATCTGATAAAAGAAAAAGTAAATGTCCGTAAACTGTTTTAACTGAAATGAGGAGCTTTACCTTGTCAACTTCACTTGAAAATATCTGTAAATTCTGATATGCCAAGTATTACTCATTTGACATGTGATCTCGATGTTTTCAAACCCTCAAATAGTCCACTATGGATTGTTTCTGCCTGTCATATGGTGAATGCACCTTTATTTGGCCCTTCTGTATTGGCCCTTCTGTATTGGCCCTTCTGAAATTTGTTCTGGCCCCTCTGTATTTGGCCAGTAACCTATGGCAATGTTAGGTGCATTCGATTCCCGAGAATTATCTGTTATCTGATGCGTTTTACGCATTCCCATGCTACTGGACTATAATTCGTAGCTTTAGTGTGACATATGAGGTGATTATTGTGTTTCATGAATTACTAGCTGAAAATGCGGAGCTAAGTACTATACAGGGCTAAGTGCTACACCGTGTGAACGCGGTGGGAGCCACCTCTAGAGCTTGTAGAAACCACCTCTAGAGTCCACATCGTCTGGCAGTAACAGATTTGTGATTTTGAGATTTGAGCGTGAATTCGATTCATCGAGATTTAAGATTATGGCAATTAACTGTGAAATTGAGAAAACAATAATCCTCTGGTTTTGTATCAATTAGTAGTTCTTTTCTTTCTTAATGTTTACCTTGATTTAAAAAGGGTTTGATTTTAGGAAATATCTCAGTTGCACATAAGAAATAAAATATAATTGTTGCATTCTTTCTTGAAAACGACAATATTAAGATATTTGGATCGTATTTGGCTTTTTTGAATTGATGATGCAAAACTTATAATTCGTTATTCTGGGAAGTATTATTATTATTATTTTGTTAGTTATCTAGGACTCTAGTGGGTAATGTTCACACTGAGCTTTTTAGCTCACTCCGTTGTTTTTCAAAATTTTTTTCAGATCTGAGTTAGAAAAGTGATAATCCAAAATTTTGATCGTGGGCATGGTTGAGAAGTGCTTAATTGCCAGTGGTGATATGTTCAGTAGAAAGAATGTTTTGCACTGTAAATATTTCTAACGGTAAGGGTTGTGGAATGTAAGTAACATTTATAAGTATATATATATAGTTTGTTTTGAACTGCTATCATCAGCATGTTTATAAATACTTTGAGATAAACTATGTGATATAAGTGTCAGGCTTGACTCGTGCATAGGACTTGTCTTGTGTATGGGTCGCTACTGTCTCGCAACCCGTATTTATGAATTTTTCCGCTGTAGTTTCGGGGCGTGACAGTAAGATGGTATCAGAGCTTTGGCTGTAGGTCCTAATTTATTTTGGAGATGGTTGAGTAATGAAAAATATATATATATATTGGATTTTGATGCATGGAAATGAAAGTTAAAGTTTTATTTTGAAGTATGATTGAGGGCTATATAAATATTATTGGATCAACTTTAGTTATAGAGGCATATGATTTTAGATTCACGGATTTTGTAATTCCTTGTTTAGTTTTCCTAGATATAAAGGAATTAGTTTAGCTTAGTTGGAGGCATGGTTGGCATATGTGACTCATGAAAATATTCTCTGATGATATATGCTATTATGGTAAGAAAAAAAATTAAAGGGCTTTTTGTGAAAGGACTGATTTGTTATGCGCTTATGTCATG
>BQKN01063052.1:214174-266499 GCA_022839385.1 Asparagus kiusianus
GAATGCTCAAACTGTAGAAGATGATCTCCTCAACTCTTGTGGAATTTGCTCCACAAAACCAAACTCTTGTAAATGCTTAAAAGCTTTTAAACACACTTAAACAAAACTTAAACCCTTGTTAAAACTTTTTTAAAACATTCTCTTGATTTTTTAGAACTGAGGATATGTGGGGGTATTTATAGGAACCCCAAAGCCAAGAGAAAACAAGGCAAAAGGACCAAAAAACCAAAAAACAACTCAGCCAAAAACTAGCCGTTACAGTGTTATGGGTCGACTCATCACTGTTCATGAGTCGACTCATAAGTTACCATTACAGGCCAAAAAATAGCTTATGGGTCGACTCATAAATTTCATGAGTCGACTCATCATGCATGGGTCGACTCATGAGGTCATGGGTCGACTCAGCAGAAACAAAAACCAAATTCCAGAACACTTTATGAGTCGACTTATGACAGGCATGAGTCGACTCAACCTGTCGGATCGACTCATGATATTGTGAGTCGACTCATCAGAAAAAAAATGCAAACTACACAACAGTTTATGAGTCGACTCAACACTGTTCATGAGTCGACTCATGACATGCACACATCCTGTTTTAAACAGTACATGTCAACATAAAACAGGGTTTAAAAATATCAAATAAATTCAGAAAAATGTAAAACTTTGGGGAATGATTGTAGACATGCTAATAAACATGCTACAATGACTGGTTATCAGAAAGGACCTCCCAAATGAAAAATATCATTATTTTACAAAATAGTCCAAAACATGAAAATATGAGATACTTGGATTTTGATGTTTTGACATAAACCAACTTTTGAAACTTTATGAAATGTTTGTATAGACTTGATAAAAGATATAAAATGTTGTTATGAAGTCTATAACCTAGAAATACAATATTTTTATAAAATTGCATATTCTATGCAATATATTAAAAACACTAAATATGATTTCATTAAATATAAGCTTGTTAAGGATGAAATCATATATAGGCATATAAACATGAAACAAAATAGTATTTTCCAATTCTATTCATTTGTTTCATATATATAAACTCGAAAACTATTAAACCAAAAACACATATGTATATATATAACTATATATATACAAAACAAAAATCAAAGCGTGTATGTGTGTATATGATTGAGCTTAAAGTACTAACACACATAATATAAAATCTAAACTATTTACCCAAGCAATCTTGATATACATGGATGAAGCTGGATCTTGGATCTTTAACTTGAATGCAATGCTTCAACCACTACTCCGCCAACCTCCATTTGATGTGATCGTGTAGGCTCAATCCATCCAACCTCCAACACATTGTTTGTCTAGAATACCTGATAGGAAACATAAACACTAGACAAACAATATTAGGAATTGTTTGTAATCATCAAAACAAGATTAGAAGATGTAGGCTCATAACATGAGACCTAACATAAAGTTGTTTAACCGAGATTTGATAATTTTAATCGTCATATTGATGTTTCATGCATGCTTTAGAGTTTATTTATGATTTATTATGTAAATAATTATGTTTTACATGTTTGATAATCTCCAGAGATGTAAATCTGATGTCTACAATGTTCTACACATGTTTTATCATGAATTAAACAAGTTTGAGTCAAACACACGCACAGACACAATACAAACCTACACAGAACAGGTTCTGGCCTCGCGTCCGGTCGACCATGCCTAATCGGCGGTTGACCGCGTGTCAGGTAGAGGCTAGGGTAGCCTCTGAAATGTGATGCGGTCGACCGCCGCTATATTGCGATCGACAACCAGTCTGATAATTAGTCAGTGCATGTTTTCTTACCTGATTTCTAATTTCGGAGAAATTTTCTCTATCTTGTTATGTTGCGTAACGATCCTTATGAGTTGTTAAACACCTGAGGTGTTAGTGAATACCTGATATTGACACGCACACTAAGATATGTGCACGTACACTTAGTTTATGTTGTATTGACATGCATTATCGAGATACTTAACACATGTTAAGTTGATGAAAGTGAATTAATATATAATAACGTATTGCTCATCAGTTATGGATGCTTAGTGTGGTTGTTTATCCCTTAATAAGACCTCAGTTGTACCATATTTCATTTAGTGTGTGGTTTGTTGGAATAAGTTTTAATTGCATTTTATTTGTCCATAAACCCTATTCACCCCCCCTCTAGGGCCTTTCAGAGGCAAAGTATACTAACTCGCACACACAAGACAGCATCGAAGAAGCCTCTCTAGTGGTTGTGGCCGTACCAGCCTCAATAGTTGGTCCTATAGCCTTGACAATTGCAAATGAAAGTCGACGCCGATCGACGCGCTGCAAACAAAGATCGACGTCGGTCAACGCGTCGACAATTTTCGCTGAAACAAGGCTCAGGATGAAATGTCAGGTCAAAGAATTAATTCAAGGAGTTCAATCGCGATTTAGATACAAACTCCAGACAAATGTAATCGGTTCAACGTTAACCTAACGACATGAGCTAATTTAGAAATCAACACACCAGCTTCAGTTCAAGATTTTGACAATGGTCAGATAATAAACGCATCACCGGAAGAATTTTAGCTATTCTACAAAGCACTGATTAGACTAAAAGATGAAGAAGTCAAGAGTTGAAGCCGTTCACAGGTCCTTCTACACGATCACCTCAACTAAATACTTAAGGAATTGCAAATAAAACCTATCTTATCCAAAGTGTCCTAGACTCCTCTATAAAAGAATGTGTTTGAGATACTTTGGAGGGGGTATCTATACGCGTCTAAAAATGCTTATAGATATCCAAATAAAATTCAAGACAAAGAGAAGACAAGGAACGTCACGATCTAAGTCAGAGGGGATCATCCAAAGCCAAAAGAAGCAAAGGAACAGGTGAAACAACATAGAAGAACAACATGTATACCCGTGACAGGGTACAGTGCTGTGCTTGAACATGACAGTGATAATCGACGTGCATAGGCGCGACAATGTACGATGTCGCGCAAGCGTTGGAGCATTTCCATGTGATCCGTTGACGGTTTTTACCATCTTTTTAGGATCCACGTAGCGTCATAACTGAGGGAAAATGTGTATTAATGTAGAGGGACGGTTACACCCAAAGAATATGCCCACTATCCACAGAAATCGCCCATTTAAATGCAAAGGAGGGTTGTTACAAGCCAGCCTGGAGCTGTTTCTTTCGCCGCGGTAATGGTGACTGTTGCGCCCAAAGGAGTCAATTAACATTAGTTATTTTTCATTATTTCTAATAGGTATGACTCCTAGAGGCTATAAATACCTTCCTATACACGCAGAGAAGGGGGAAACAGGCTGATAGAGCAGAGAACTTGAGCATTTTGGAGCGTTCTTCTCAGGAGAGAGAGAGTCTTCATCAAATTCGAGTGCAACCAGTAACTTTGGGATTCCTTATGATCTAAGCTTCGACTTGATCTTGAGAAGAGTATTCATCTTACATCGATGAGATATTCACTTACCTTTTTCTTACTTCTAAACGAAGCAAGAATCCCAAATTACCTTCACGGTTCAATCTGAATCTATGAATCGGTGGTCCACGGGCTAATACACCCCTGGCACAAGCAAAGATCCCGCGCAAGGAGTGATCTAAACAACGATCCTGCATGTGTTTCTAAGGAGCTTGTAATTTAATTTTTGTTGTAAAGAGTAATTTTACAAAACACGAATCTCACTCTTTTGTATTCATTGTAATCGATAAACAGTTATAATGAATTCTGCAACAGAACTTGTTCCTGACGCAAACAGACGGTTTGATCAAATTATCACTATTTAGAGGTGTAATGTTAACATGACAGTGATGATGTGTTTGGAGTCAAGCAGAGGTGTGATGTTAACTTAATGACTCGTTGGGGATTTTGATTGGACTTCGAATCAAGAAAATCAACATCTCTGGTTAAAGGTGCAAATTTAAACGTGACCAGGATTTTTTGTGGGGAGATGATATTGGCCAGAATCACATGTAGTATTTCTTGAGAAACCTCCCGTTGATTGGCACCATGAGGCTGTTGCTATTTTAGCTAATTAGGCGGTATGCTCCATTTGAATAGACTATTTTTACTACAAACAGACCTTCCCATTTGAGTTGGAATTTTTCTTTAGTCTTATACATCATGACCATAGGTCGACGAACTGCTACGACCAAGTCACCTTCTTTTAAGGATCGTTCTCTAACTCTCTTGTTGAAGGCTCTCAAAATAAATGACTGGTAGATCTCGATTCTTTACTGAGCTTGAAGCCTCAGCTCATCTAGCACTTCTAGTTCTTGAATATGCTTTTGATAATGTTCTTCAGTTGTCATCTTATCGGTGGTGTCAATTCCGAATAATGGTACCTAAATTTCCAACGGGATCACAGCTTCACATCTATATACCAAGGAAATGGTGTCGAGCCAGTAGGGGTCTGGACTATTGTTCGATAAGCCCATAAACACTCCCCAAGTTTCACATCCCAATCTTGTTTTGTTAGAGGAGGCGAAGTTCTTCAGAGGTTTGATGATGGTTTTGTTGAAAGCTTCAGCTAGACCATTAGCAACTAGATCGTATAGCGTGGAAGCCATAGAAGCCACATATTGAATTCTAAACTTATTGTAGTATTTAAAGAATGATCTACTGGTGAATTGAGGACCTCTGTCGTAAATGATTTTTCTAGGAAGGCGCCTAATTGATAGATCACGTGATATCTCAAGAATTTGATCACTTGAGATGTCTTGACTTCTCTGAAGGGAACGGTTTTGGCCCATTTGGAGAAGTAATCTGTAATAGCCAAGACGAATCGATGGCCTTTGGTGGACGGCAGGCTGATTGGCCCGATGATGTCCATGCCCCATGCTTCAAATGGCCATAAGATAATAGTTGGATGTAACATTTTCCTTTGACCTAAATCTGAGAGATGATCATCTCTAATGCATATAGCATAATAACACATAGTTCTAAACTCCACTCAAGCTCAAGTTTATCAACTAACTTGACCGTCGGAGGTATCCCGCCCTCTCACGATTCTTTCTCTATGTACAGCATGGACATCAAACCGCCGTTCAAGAACTAGACATAAAGTCAGAGAAGGGAGAGGCCCCTCCATCATCCATCCTCACCCCGCAACCGTCCTCTTCTGGATTATGTTGTTTGATATCGAGCATCAACTTTCGTATTATATTTATGGCCACAAATGTGATTCGAACCTGGGTTGTTCCGATACCATCTTAAATTAAGTCCCTTTAATCATTACATGAAAACTTCAAAGTTATGGTGAGAGTTGATGTTTATATTTTTACACTCTAATAATAGAGGTTAGTACATTTTTCTGATGAAGTCAATACTAGTAAGGTAGATGAACTGGGATCATCTCTTTCTCTTTTTCAGCAATATAGAATGAGGCTGACAAAACCTTATTAGATTTTGCTTGACAACCTAATTTTTGGTTGCGGCTATTATATTTGTGTTCTTTGTTTTTATTTTATGTGTCTCTTAGATCCAATCTGGTGGCAGCCCTAACAGGGCTGTATCATCAACTTATAGGATCCGCATCCACATCACATGCATCCTTTAATGAAGAAGCCCAAAGCAAAGGTTTCATTAACAGGAACTAGCATCTCATTGGTGGAATACATTAAGAATCTCACTAGGGGGACACTCCCAACCACTCTCAACCACACTCTCTCACTATCTATAGTGGTACTGGGCCCGCATGATATTTTTCTTCAAAATATTATGCAGGGCCCAATACCACTATAGATAGTGAGAGAGTGTGGTTGGACGTGTGGTTGGGAGTGAGCTTCTATCATTATTTATACATTAAAGATAGAGTGATAGTGTCCCTCAAAAAAGAAGAGGCAAAGAATAGCATCCTCAAAAGTGATTAGTTTTCTCATTCTCAGATAAAAAGCAATGTTAATCAAGGAAAGGACTGGTTCATCACACTTAGGGAAAATAGGATTAAATCTCAAGGTTTACATCTCATCCACATCACCAATACCTATTATTTGCAATCAATAATCTGTGGTCTAGTCCAATTCAAACAAGTTAGATAATAGGCCAGATTAGGTGGAGACAAATTGACTAGTACCTTTTCACCTTATGAATATGAATGCTCTATACCCATAAGAATTTAACCACACTATTATTGAGGTAGAACTGATATAAGTGCTTATTACCTGGCTACAAGCATTGTAATTGTTACACCATTCACACTGTGTAATATATCCATCTTTGAAGATGAATGATTAGTCAAAAAATGCTTTCTTGCTACAAAACCTGGTTGTTTAGGCTCCGGCAGCAAAGCATGGTCACTATCGCCACCTAACACCAAAACAACAGACGGTATTGATGGTCTGTCCTCAGTGTAGAAATGGCGAACACAACGATGAAGACCGCAGGAAAAGACGAAGGATAGGCTTTGGGTGCGTGGTAGTCGACCGCGAATGGTTCGGCAGTCGACTGCGAACGTGCACAAGAATCAGAAAAGTCTCTGGACTTTTCGCGGTAGACCGCGCTGTCGACCGACAAACCCTGTAGTTGTTTTTCATCTTCTGTCGTTTGCCGCGATCGAACGCGACTATCTATGTGGTCGAATGCGGGTCAGGTCTGGGCCTGGGCTTGGTTTCCTACTCCGTTTGGGATTGATGTTTGATATATAATCAAACAGGATTTTTAGGGTTTCATAAGGCAGAAAAGAAAGATTATTGAGTTGTGTTCTTGGGAGTTTTGGTGAGAGATTATAAAGCTTTGTTTGAGAGATTGTTTGTGAGCTTTTGAGTGATTTTGTAATCTCCACTTGTACTCTCTCTCATATTAGTAAAGATCCATCCCCTCATTGCCCCGTGGACGTAGGCAACTTACCGAACCACGTAAAATTTGTTTGTCTTACTGTGGTTTGTGATTGCTTGTGAGGTTGTGATCTTTCTTGTTATTGTTTGTGCATTTTTGTGTGGCTGTCGAGTTTTACTGCGCACAACAAGTGGTATCGGAGCTTTGGGTTTAGCTTGGGGCTTGTTCGAAGGATTCGCTGAAGGATTCTTATTTGGAGAGTTAGATCTACAACATGGTTGAAGCAAGCACATAAGGGTCATCCCTTACGAAGGTGATACAGAGTCTGAGAATCAATAATACAAAGATTGATGTTCCAAAGTTCGATGGCAAGATCAATTTTGGTTTGTGGAGGTATCATGTGATGTATGCATTGGATGCACAGAATTTGGAGGAGACTCTTGAGTTATAAGAGATACCTGGAGACATGGAGGACAAGGTTTGGAAGAAGATGAACAGTAGGGCTTATGGAGTTATTCGGTCATGATTAACGCTGGATCTTATTTATGAAGTGATGAACGAGATGTCGGCGAAGAAATTGTAGGAAACTCTCAAGTATCTTACGAAGAGCATTGAGAATCAGCTTTACTTGAAGAAGAGGTTTTACCAGTTCAAGATGAAGAGGGGAGTTTCCATTCGGGAGCATGTCAACAATTTCACGAAGTTACTTTTGGATATGACCAATGTGGATATCATGGTTGAGGATGAAGACAAGGTGATGCTACTATTGTGTTCGTTGTCAGAGGATGATTATGGTACGTTTGTTCTCACTATGATCAATGAAAGAACTACTATTAGCTACAAGGAGGTGATCTCGGCGTTGTTGAATTATGGGTTGAGGAAGAGTGATGTCGAACCCTCTGAGAAGGCATCGGGAGATGCATTAGCAGTTCGAGGCCGTGGTCCAAACCGCCGCCAGTTTAACCGCTCAAAATCTAAGAATAGAGGTGGCCATAAGAGTGTTGGTAGAAACTAATGTAATTTTTTGTAAAGAAAAGGGACATTGGAAGAACGAGTGTCCAAAGTTGAAGGACAAAGTCGGAAAGATCAAGGGGAAAACTATACAAGCTTCAGAGGTGAATGTTGTTAAAGTTGTTAGCGACCATTAACATTCAGATGCTTCACGCTATTCATGCCCTGCACTGCCGTCATTTTGCTATGCCGACTCTACAGAGTTGGATGTTAGATTCGGGAGCTATATTTCACATTTGTCCTAGGAGGGATTGGTTCTCCAGCTTTGAGGAGCTGGAAAGAGGGGATGTCATGCTTATGGGTAATAATCACATATGCCCTATTGGTGGAATAGGTACAGTTCGGATCAGGATGCATGATGGGGTGACTAGGGAATTGAAGGAAGTGATGTTTGTGCCACAGTTAACGAAGAACATCATTTCTCTTGGGACATTGGAGGTAGCAGGTTATCGAGTGATCTTAGAGGATGCTACTTTAAAGGTCATAAAGGGTTCTATGGTGGTGATGCGAGATGTCAGGGAAAACAACCTATACTACTTCATAGGCCAGATAGTTACAGGGGGTCTGACAGCCTTCATCACTACAGAAGAGGACACTACCAGCCTATGGCACATGAGACTTAGACACACAGGTGATAAGTCCCTACAGACATTGGCAAAACAGAGGCTACTGAATGGTGCTAAGACCTACAAGATGGAGTTGTGTGAGCATTGTGTACTTGGGAATAAGACTAAAGTGAAGTTCAGTACTGCTATTCACAATACCCAAGGTATATTAGATTACATTCACACAGATGTTTGGCGCCCTTCCAAACACACATCACTTGGTGATGCTAACTATTTTATCACTTTCATTAATGACTATTCTAGGAAAAATTTGGTATATACAATGAAGCATAAACATGAGGTCCTGGATATTTTTGTGGAGCGGAAGAAGAAAGTGGAGCTGCAGACAGGTAGAAAGGTGAAGACTCTTCGTTCGGACAATGGTGGAGAGTATAAGAGTGATCCATTTCTATAGTTTTGTCGGGATCACGGCATTAGACGACACTTCACTGTTTGAGAGAAACCGTAATAAAATGGGGTGGCTGAGAGATTGAACCGTACCTTACTGGAGAAGGTGCAATGTATGATGACATAGAGTGGATTGCCTAGGTCCTTTTGGGCCGAGGCATTAGTTTATGCGAGCCATCTCGTAAATAGGTTGTCAGGCACTGTGATACAGGGGAAGACTCAGATGCAGCGTTTGTCTGGTTCGGTGGCTAGTGACTATGAGTCGCTTCGGATATTCGGGTGTGCACCTTATTATCATGTCAATGATGGAAAATTAAATCCGAGGGTGAGGAAAGCAAACTTTGTGGTCTTTAGAGAAAGTGTTAAAGGCTTCAAGTTATGGGACCCACATGATAAGAAGATAGTCATTAGCAGAGATGTCACATTTGATGAGGCGTACATGAGGAGGCCTCGAGTCCCTCAGCAAGTGGAGGAAGACTAGACAGGTGAGATATCGCAGCAGGTGGAGGATGATGTGACTCCACCCACTCCAGATAGCATTGTATCCATTGAGGCTCCTACAGAGGTGATGACACTAGGAGGAGATGAGATGACAGTCGGGCATTTAGAGGATATGGTAAATGGTGAGACTCAGGAGAAGGGTCATGTTCGAGAGTTTATTACAGCAAAAAGACCTAGAAAGGTGATACGTCGGCCAGCTAGATATAATAATGTCATGGTTGCATATGCTTTATCAGTGGAGGTCGTTGATGATTTGGTTCCTTCCACATTCAGGGAGGCAGAGTCTAGCTCTGATTTGATTAGGTGGAGGAAAGTTATGGAGGAGGAGATACGGTCTCTTTAGAAGAACGACACTTGGGAACTTGCAAAGCTACCTAAGGGAAAGAAGGCTATTGGATGCAAGTGGGTGTATGCAAAGAAAGAAGGATCTTCTATTAGGGACATTCGGTACAAAGCCAGATTGGTTGCCAAGGGGTATGCCCAGCTTGAGAGCATTGATTACAACAAGGTATTCTCACCCATTGTGAAGCATTCATCGATTAGGATTCTTTTGTCTTTGGTGGCACAGCTAGATTTAGATTTGGTCCAGATGAATGTGAAAACAGCCTTTCTACATGGAGATTTAGATGAGGAGATTACATGACACAACCCATGGGGTTCACAGCTACAAGAAAAGAAGATTTGGTGTGCAAGGTGAAGAAATCTCTTTACGGATTGAAGCAATCGCCACGACAATAGTACAAGAGATTCGACAGCTTTATGATTGGCCAAGGATACACGAGGAGCCTATATGACCCATATGTTTACATACACAAGCTACAGGATGGTGAGCACCTTTATTTGTTATTATATGTTGTTGATATGGTTATTGCTTCCAAGAATTCTTTAGCTATTCAAAATTTAAAAAAGGAGCTGTCATCCGAGTTTGAGATAAAGGATCTTTGAGAGGCTAAAAAAATATTAGGTATGGAGATCGAGAGAGACAGGGTGAGGGGAGATTGAAGCTTACATAGAGGAGTTACTTGCAGAAGATGTTGAAGAAATACAGCTTTGATGGTAATGCAAAGGCTGTGAGTACTCTATTAGCTCCCTACTTCAAGCTTTCAGCTAAGATGTCACCTGTTTCAGTTGAGAAAAGAGAGTACATATCAAAGGTTCCATATGCCAGTGTGGTGGGTAGCTTGATGTATGCTATGGTGTGTACGAGGCCAGATATATCACAGACCGTGAGCATAGTGTCTAGGTACATGCACGATCCTGGAAAGGGTCATTGGGAGGCCGTGAAGTGGATTCTATGGTATATTAAAGGTATCATGGATGTTGGTTTGATTTTTTAAAAGAATGAGAAGACATGGTATGATTGTATTGGCTACGTGGATTCAGATTATGCGAGAGATCTTGATAAGTACCGATCTACTTTAGTATATGTGTTTACATTGGCAGGAGCACCAGTATGTTAGAGATGTATACTTTAGTCTACAGTGTCTCTCTCTACTACAGAGGCGGAGTATATATGGTGACTAAAGCTGTGAAGGAGCATGGATTGTTGGAGGACGTGGGGGTTACACAGGAGACCATTTGGGTACATTGTGATAGCATGTCGGCTACCTATTTGGCAAAGAACTAAGTTTATCATGCACGCACGAAGCACGTTGATGTCAGATTTCACTTTGTTCGTGATGTGTTGGATGATGAAGATGTCATGTTGGAGAAGATCCACATAAAGGACAACCCTACAGATATGTTGACCAAAGTTGTTTTGGGTGTTAAGTTTGGTCATTGTTTGGAGTTATTGAACATTCTTCGATGTTGAGGCCTTTGGAGGCCATTTGGATGAACTACGCGAGGCTTGATTCCTTGGGCAAGAGCATACGTAGACAGTCAGTTCTCTGATGCAGCCGGTTTGAGGAGTTATTATCGACGTAGTGGAGTTCATTCGAGTTCTCGTTTGGTTCCCGACTTATTATGGATTGAGTTTGTTATCGTGGATTTATTCTAGTTCGTCTAAGACGTAACAAGTAGGACATTTGGTTGGTAGTGGTGTCAGCTAAGTTTTGGGGGAAACTTCAGCAAGGTGGAGAATTGTAGAAATGGCAAACACAACGGCGATGACCGCAAGAAAAGACGAAGGACATGCTTTTGGTGCCTGGCGGTCGACTGCGAATGGTTCGACGGTCGACCGCCAGACCCTGTAGTTGTTTTTCATCTTCTGTCATTTGTCGCGGTCGAATACGATTAGCTCTATGGTCAATCGCGGGTCAGGTCTAGGCGTGGGCTTAGTTTCCTGCTTCGTTTGGGATTGCTGTTTGATATATAATCAAACACGATTTTTTAGGGTTTCTTAAGGCAAAAAAGAGAGATTATTGAGCTGTGTTCTTGGGAGTTTTGGTGAGAGATTAGAGAGCTTTGCTTGAGAGATTATTTGTGAGCTTTTGAGTGATTTTGTAATCTCTACTTGTACTCTCTCATATTAGTAAAGATCCATCCCCTCCTTACCCCATGGACGTAGGCAACTTGCCGAACCACGTAAAATTTGTTTGTCTTACTGAGGTTTGTGATTGCTTGTGAGGTTGTGATCTTTCTTGTTGTTGTTTGTGCATTTTTGTGTGGTTATCGAGTTCCACTGCGTACAACACTCAGGACTCTCCTAAACGCATGGCAATCCAACTTTCATACATCTTAAAACCTCAGTTGTACTAATTGAGCAATCCAAGGATGCATGAACTATTTGCAAGCCTTCACATTTCTTCCAAAAATTCCAAGCCTGAGATAATTAAAATAAAAATACAGTTTGTGTGTTAATAATAAATAGATGGCTGTACACAGTATACCATAAAAGAAGTAGAAGGTTGTATTTAGTCTATGGCACTTACTTCACCTAAAAGATATTCCTCAGACTGAGAGAAATAGACTCCTTTGTTTCTTTTGCCACTTATAATTTCTAAAACCAAGACCCCAAAGCTAAATTTATCAGATTTTATTGAGAAGATACCATTCAACGCATACTCTGGAGCCATGTATCTGCTGCATTCCATGATTCCATCAACACTAAATTGGACATTTTGGAAAAAATAATACTAGATTTGGACCATTAAAATTAGATGAAGAACACATACTATGTTCCAACTATTCTCTTAGTCATCATCTTTGTTTCTTCTCCCGCGAAAGCTCTAGCCAAGCCAAAGTCTGAAATTTTGGGGTTCATCTCGTTGTCAAGGAGAATATTACTTGCTTTAAGATCCCTATGAATAATTGGGAATCTAGATTCTTGATGAAGATAGAGAAGTCCTTGAGCAATTCCCAGAATTATGATGTACTGTTTTTCCCAATCTAGAGACATCTGCTTTTTTCTGCCTGACCAAAATATTTAATAGTTGATACTTGTTAGAATTGTTCATATTAAAAATAAAGGAGACGATATTTGTTTAATTATGATTTCAGTTATAATACACAACTTTAATTAAGGTTATCACCTTATCTGTAATATTGTTTGTTGCTACTCACATTAAACCTAGGACATATTCAATTTTAAAAGAATCTGAATGTTGCTAACAAATGTGGAAAATCTGTCGATGAATGAAGGTAGATATGCATACTACGTGCACGTAAGTTTTCAATTGAGGATGTTGGATTTTTTTTTGGTCAAAAACGCTTTCCAAAATGAGTTTTCAAACTATATATATATATTAACTACTAGTACTTTTCTTAAATGCTTAGTAACCTGGTTGAAAGTTAAAGTTTTGATGTTTCAAAAGGTCCTCTGTTCGAGGCTTGCCAAAGACAAGCCGAGAAGTGTTTTGTTTTAATTAATCCCTCATAAGTTCTAGTGGGTCGTGGGTCATGGGTCGTGGGTCAACGGTCTAATGGGCCAATTAGCCGAGGATCGGGGCTAATCGGGCTGAGGCGCTAAGTGGCGCTTTGTAGGTGTACTTTGCACATCGTACAGAGGCATCGGGGCTAGATGTGCCACATTGGCTGCCACTATGGTTGCCTCGCAGGCTGCTTCGCAGCATGGGGACGAATTACACATTCGCATGAGGGTGCAACCCTAGCGTTCTCGAGTTCAGACGAAGCTCCTCTATTTGTCTAGGTTCGTCAATTCGACGAGACTTGTTTGGTTGACTAGGTTTGCCCGTCAGACGAGGTTCGTCCTATTGACGAGGTTCGTCTAATTCAAAAGTTAGATGAGGTTCTCTCATTCGACGAGGTTTGCCGGTTAGACAAGGTTCGCCCGTCTGACGAGGTTCGTCAGTTCGATAAGTTTTATTTGACGAAGTTCATCTAACTTGCTAAGACGCGACCCTCGTGATGCATTGTAACACGTCCCTTAATTGCCTCGCCTTCAGGAGTTAATTCATGCAACATTTACAATAGCAATTAATTCAATTGATGTTACAATCTTAATTGTCATTAAGAATTATAACAGTCACATTAATTGTAGGTGACTCTTGAGCTAGCCTTATAGGCCTATAAATAGCACCCCTTAGGAAGCTCTTGAGCCACGCTGAAAAACACGAACGTGAGCTATTGTGCACATGAAAACAGACTAAGTTGTTGTGTTGCTA
Source organism: Asparagus kiusianus (assembly GCA_022839385.1). Taxonomy (NCBI): domain Eukaryota; kingdom Viridiplantae; phylum Streptophyta; class Magnoliopsida; order Asparagales; family Asparagaceae; genus Asparagus; species Asparagus kiusianus. The sequence goes on from BQKN01063052.1 coordinate 228,042, forward strand.
TTGGTGCAGAACTTGTGTCGAATGAACTGTTTAGCTGCTGTTGTTGCAGAGTTTATGCCCGAAGATATTTAGCCTAAACCGAAAGGTTTTGATCCGAAAGGTTTTGAACCGAAAGGTTTTGAGATCGAGGAGATCTTTGTCTTGATTGAAAGGTCTTAAAGATCAAAGAGATCTTGACAGTACTGGGTTGGTCCACACCAGAGTACTGTACTGCTATTCCTGGAAGCAGTTTGGCCTTGGGATCCTTGCACCGGAGTAGGCCAAAAATTATTTTAAGTATAGCATTTCATAAACGCGCAGCAGTTAACTTCTAAAAAGTTAAAAATTACAGAACATCAATTTTCTCTGTTCAATCTGTTTTATTCCAGATTTTACCACATATTCCAACAATCTTAAAGCAATATTTCTGATCTACAATGGATCCTGCGAGGACTCTTGGAGTAGACTGTCTCAAGTTAGAGAACTTTAACGGATCTAATTTCAACGCATGGCGTCGAAAAGTAATCTTCAGGATGCAACTCCTGAAGATCTACTATGTTGTTTCTGAGGAGAAGCCCAAATCTGAAGAAGATTCTGAGGCTGAAGCCTCTTGGGCTAAAGATGATCATTTCTGCAGGAGTTATCTCCTTAACTTTCTGGCCGGTCATATGGGAGATGCTTACACCAATAAGTCTTCTACAAAGAAAATCTAGAATGCTCTGGAGAACCAATACAAGGATGAGGAGAAGCTGTCCAAGTCTCACCTCATTGACAAGTTTCTGGACTTCAAGTTCGAAGATGACAATGAGGTTTTTCCTCAAGTGAAAGAACTCGAAAAACTTGTTATGAAGCTGAAGGATGAAAAGATAAGTCTTTGTTAAACCTTCATTTTTTGTGCAATTATCAACAAGCTTCCTCCATCTTGGATGTCATTCTCTACTGACATACGAAGAAGGAAAAGACAGGTGACTCTGTCTGAATTGAAGATGTTCATTCGGATCGAGGACGAGATTCGGACTCGCACGAAGAATGAGCTCCTTGCTAAGCAGAAGACGTGTGCTAACATAGTTGCTACTAATTCTGAGAAGGGTACAAATTTTTTTATCCAAGAAGAAGAAGTCTTTTAACAAAAAGAAGAACCTGAATTCGAAGAACCTGAATGTTCAGAAGAATGATTTCAAGAAGAGCAGCAAATGCTTCAACTATGGGAAGCCAGGTCATTTTGCTAAGGACTGCAAAGCACTAAAGAAGGGAACAACACATAATGTTAACCAAGTTGATAATTGTGTAGCTATGCTCTTTCAGGTGACAACTCCCAGTAACATCTCTGGTTGGTGGTTAGATACAGGTGCTACATGTCATGTCTTCTCCAACAGAGATCTGTTCTCCACCTATGTTGCTGCCAAAGAGAATGTATCAATGGCTAATCATTTTGTAGTTCCTGTTCTTGAAACTAGGACTGTGGTGCTGATTCTCTCTTCTGGGAAGACTCTCACATTGAAGGATGTGAAACATGTTCTCTCAATTGCTAAAAACTTAGTCTCTGGAACCCTGCTGTGTGATACAGGTATGAGGCTAGATTTCCAAGGTGGAAATGTTGTGTTATCATTTAAGAAAATATATTTTGGCAATGCTTATCGTACTGATGGTATGTATAAGATCAGTACTATTATACCAAACTCAGTTATAAATGAAGTATCCTCTTCTGTTTACTCCTCTGTATTATGGCACAATAGGCTAGGACGTGTAAATTATAGAAAGTTGTCTAGCATAGAGAAGTTAGGATTGCTTTCGAAATGTTGGGATAACAAACCTAAGAAGTGTGAAGTCTGCGTGTAAGTGAAGTTGACAAGGAAGCCCTTCCCAAGTGTTACAAGGAGCACCAACCTGTTGGATCCGATTCATTCAGATACTTATGACTTTAAGAGCTTTGTCACTCGAGACGGCATGAAGTACTTCATCACCTTCATTGATGATCATTCTCACTTTTGTCATGTCTACCTGCTGAAATCTAAAGATGAAGCCTTCAGCAAGTTTGTCGAGTTTCGGACTCGAGTGGAGAAGCAGCTTGGACTTCAGGTGAAAAGACTTAGGAGCGACAGAGGAGGAGAGTACCAATCTAAGGAGTCGGAAGCATACTTCAAGGAGCATGGAATCATTGCTGAAACTACTGCTCTGTATTCTCCACAATCTAATGGGATTGCAAAAAAGGAAGAATCGCATATTGATCAAGATGGTGAATTCGATGCTAATCACATCTAGTCTACCTACCTGCTATCGGGAGAGACATTGCTGATGGCAAACTGGATACTAAACAGAGTACCCTATTCAAAAACTAATGATACTCCTCATCAGTTATGGTTGGGATATCCAGATCCTTTAGATAGTCTCAAAGTGTGGGGGTGTCTCACATATGTTTGAGTTCCAGATATCAGAAGGCCTAAGCTCGGACCAAAGGCAATTAGGTGTGTGTTTCTTAGCTTTGCTGAAGATAGCGATGCTTGCAGGTTCCTGGACCTTAATCCAACTCCATCATTGAAGCTCGCGATGCAGAATTCTTTGAGGATAAATTTATCAAGGATAAAGGTTTATTGCTCAAGGATATAGAAGAGAATGCTAGTACGTCAGATACACCAGAGGATCCAGTTTTGAGAGAAACTAAAAATGTCAATGATGAAGAAGTTACCGAACCATCTTCAAACGTGTCAAGAAACAGAAAGATTTTGGAAACTACTTCATCACCTATAATATAGAAGGAGATCCACAGACTTTCCAAGAAGTGATGCAGTCAAAAGACATTCTTCTGTGTAAAGAAGCTATAGATGATGAAATGGATTCATTGATTCAAAATCATACTTGGGAGCTGGTGGATGTACCTGAAGATGCAAGGCCTATCAGTTGCAAGTGAATATTCAAGAAGAAGCTTCGTCCTAATGGTACTATTGAGAAGTACAAAGCAAGACTGGTGGCAAAAGGATTCTCTCAGAGAGAATGAATAGATTTCTATGATATCTATGTACCAGTTTACAGGATTACTACCATCAGAGTGCTTATCACATGGGCGGCGAAAAAAAGGTTCATCATACATCAGATGGATGTGAAGACTGCCTTTCTCAATGGAGATCTCACTGAAAAGATCTACATGGAGAAACTAGAAGGACACGATGCTACAGCGGGTAAAGTTTGTAAACTTGTTAAGTCTCTATATGGACTTAAAACAAGCACCAAAACTCTGGCATGAGAAGTTCGATGGGGTTGTTTGTGACAATAGGTATCAAGTCAGTGAATCTGATAAGTGCCTATACATCAAGGTCGCTAAACGAAACGTGATGGTTATCTGCCTCTATGTGGATGATATGCTCATCATCGGGAGTGATTTGGAGATAGTAAAATCTACCAAGAAATTTCTCTCGGCACAGTTCAGCATGAAGGACCTTGGAACTGCGAACGTGATTCTTGGAATCAAAATCATATACTATGAAGAGTGTATTGGATTGTCGTAATCTCATTATGTCAAGAGCATGCTAAGGAAGTATGGCTACTACGACCTGCCAGAACTGTCAGTGCCGTATGATTACAACAAGAAGCTTCGACTTAATATTGGATGACCAGTAGAGAAGCTAAGGTACTCAAAGATCATTAGCATTCTTATGTACGCGATGAGCTGCACAAGGCCAGATATAGCATTAGTTGTAGGAATGCTTAGCATGTTCACAAGTAATCCTAAAAAGTTTCATTGGGATGCTATACAGAGATTGATGAGATACTTGTGTTAGGAATCTTGACCCCAAGATTTGTTTTTTTTTATGATAACAAATATTATATGTTGTGTGTATTATATGCTAACATTTATTTTACAGTATTAGAGCTAAATCACCAATGATATTCAAAGAGATACTCAAGACATAAGATGAGTTCAAGACAAAATAAAGCAAAGAAGAAGATATATTTTATTGTCAAAATATAATTTTACATTTTCTTTGCTTAGAAATGTGTACAAGCCTTGATCACTCACACACATGCACACACATAGTGTTAGAACACGCTAACACATGCTTAGTGTGTTTGTTAACTATAGAAATCGTCTATGTTAACCATTAGATTTAATAGATATTGAGTGAGACTTAAAACATATCATATAGCTCATATTTACCCCTTAATAGTCGACTAATAGCATGAATAGTCGACTACAAAAGACATAGATAGAATATCAGTTTTTGTGTTATTACAGTCTAGTCGACTACTAAACATTATAGTCGACTAATAAGAGTTGAATCAGAATTCCAGACATTTTGTCGATTACAGAGTAGTCGACTAATATACAGAGTAGTCGACTACTAAGAAATAATCTGCCTACTCAGAGTATGTTTGAACTCAGAGTAGTCGACTAATAAGACTTGTAGTCGACTACCCAGACAGTTTTTTCTGAGTGTTTGACATTTGAATAAGTAACTGTTTATAGCCCGTTTTTGAACATTTCTTAGGTTTGAATACTTGTCATTTCGGAGGCTATAAATAAGGTAACTTGTCAGAAAACTATAACTAAGACTTGCACTTGTAAGATTCATATATTATGCAAATTAACTCTCTAAACTTTTAGTTTTTGAATCTGTTTTTCAGAAAAGAGAGTTTCTGATATTGCATTTGTTCCCATCATTCTTAGAGATTGTTTAGGCAATATTTAGCAAGTTAAAAAGATTCATAAGCCACTGTTACACGTTCACATCCATATCAAGGCTTATAGGATTAGAATTGTACATTGCTTCAAAGGAAGATTCTCTTGGTTTGTGAGAGAGGTTGATCTCTTGGTCTAGAGGTTAGTTTACAATTGTCATGGTGTTGTCAATTGGGTTTACAATTTGCATGGCCTTGTAAATTGATCAGGTTTGCTTTTGATTTTGTAAGGTTTCAAAATCATAGTGGAAATCTCAAGCGAGATTTGCTTGGGGACTGGATGTACACCGGGGAGGTGGAACCAGTATATATGATTGTGTTTATGATGTTGATTTTCTAAGATTGACATTCTTTCTTTGTAATTTATAATCTACTTTGCAAACTCACTCTCTAGTGTTCAAGTGAAAGCTTCCGCAAATTTACTCTTTATAAGAGCACACTCTTTTCTTAAGGATCATGATCCTACACTTGGTATATAAGCTAGAGGACCCTACAACTTGAAAGGAACTATAGGTCTAGGCCTATTCTACACTGGATATTCGGCTATAATCGAAGGCTATTCAGATGCGAGCTGGTGCTCAGAACCAGATGAGTGCAGATCTACTAGACGTTTTGTATTCACTATGGGTGGACCTACTGTCTCGTGGAAGTCTAAGAAGCAGACAAAGATTGCACAATCATCAATGGAATCTGAGTTCTTCACACTCTGTGCTGCAAGAGATGAAGCTGAGTGACTCAGTTGTATTCTCCGAGACCTTTCATTGACATAATTGTAAGACGCAATTACTATCTATTGTGATAATCAGGCGACGAGTGCTGTGGCAGCAAACTCGTTGTTCAATGGAAAGAAACGGACTATTCATCTGAAGCATGACTATTTGAGAGAGCTCATTTGCCAAGGAGTCATCTCTATGATTAACGTTCGGTCCTCGGAGAATGTGGCTGATCCTTTGACTAAAGGTCTAAAAAAGGACATAGTCAAAAGGACGTCTGCTGGAATGGATCTTAAGGTTTTTGTGAGTCTTATAAATACTTACCATGTTCATCAAATTATTAGTTCAAAACTTACGCCACTAATAATAAGATAATTGGTTCAAAAGTCAAGTAAATTTGCAAAGTTTGGTGGGTCTTACAAATACTTACCATTTATATCAAGTCATTAGTTCAAAGAATACGCTATTAATGATAAGATAATTGGTTCAAAAGTCAAGTAAGATTTACAAGTAAAATCCTATCATGGTAAAGAGGATGGCTGTTAAGCCTTAATGAGTCCAAAGCATTTCGGATGCGGGTTGTTGGATAGGTAATATGCCTAAAGACTCACCGATGATCCTATCATGTAAAGGGGTTGGCTGTTAAGCCTTAATGAGTCTAAAGCATTTTGGATGCGGGGTGTTAGATAGGAAACACGCCTAAAGGACTCAACTAGAATCCTATCATGAGAGAGGATGGCTCTTAAACCTTAATGAGTTCAAAGCATTTTGGATGTGGAATGTTTGATAGGAAACATACCTAAAGAACTCACATATGCCGTGGTGGAGATTTGGTCGTCTCCTATGGTGTCTTGTAGAAAGATACCTAGAGCCCTAGCAGAAATCAGGACATCCACAGGGCCATGAATGTGCAAAGCAAAGGCAAATGCAAAGGCAAGTGTGGTTCAAAGTGAAAACTACCACAGATGAGTTTGATCTTGTGTGATCGCTGGATTTTTAGATATGTGCTGGTTCAAGTCTCTGTGACACCATGCACCTCTCTTTTATTCAGTTGGTCTAAGGGGGATTCAAGTCCTTGCGACATCTATCTTATGCATAATGATTGAAACAACGACACCATTACATGACACTAGTTTAAAAACTTGTGGGGAATTGTTGCATTTTTTGTCAAGAATGCTTTCCAAAATGAGTTTCCAAACTATATATATATTAACTAATAGTACTTTTCTTAAATGCTTAGTAGCCTAGTGGAAAGTTAAAGTTTTGATGTTTCAAAAGCTCCTCTGTTCGAGGCTTGCCAACGGTAAGACGAGAAGTGTTTTGTTTTAATTAATCCCTCATAAGTTCTAATGGGTCGTGGGTCGTGAGTCGTGAGTCGTGGACCGTGGGTTGTGGGCCAATGGATCGGGGATCGGGGCTAATCGGGCTGAGGCGCTAAGTGGCACTTTGTAGGCGCACTTTGCACTTCGCACGAAGGCATCGGGGCTAAGTGGCGCCACATTGGCTACCACTATGGTTGCCTCATAGGCTGCTTCGCAACATGGGGATGAACTATGCATTCGCATGATGGTGCAACCCTAGCATTCTCGAGTTCAGACGAAGCTCTTCTGTTTTTCAAGGTTCGTCAATTCGACGAGACTCGTTTGGTTGACGAGGTTCGTCCGTCCGACGAGGTTCATCCTATTGACGAGGTTCGTCTAATTCACAAGTTAGATGAGGTTCGCTCGTTTGACGAGGTTCGCTAGTTAGACGAGGTTCACCCATTGGACGAGGTTCGTCAGTTCGACGAGGTTCGTTAGACGAGGTTCACCCGTTGGATGAGGTTCACCCTCGTGATGCTTTGTAACGCGTCCCTTGATTGCCTCGCCTTCAAGAGTTGTTACAACATCAATTAATTCAATTGATGTTACAATCTTAATTATCATTAAGAATTGTAATAGTCACATTAATTGTAGGTGACTCTTGAGCTAGCCTTATAGGCCTACAAATAGCGCCCCTTGGGAAGCTCTTGAGACACGCTGAAAAACACGAACGTGAGCTATTGTGCACACGAAAATAGACCAAGCTGTTGTGCTGGTGGTAGTGTAGAACTTGTGTTGAAGGAACTATTTAGCTGCTATTGCAGAGCTTGTGCCCGAAGGTCTTTTGCCTAAACCGAAAGGTTTTGAACCAAGAGGTTCTGAGATCGAGGATATCTTTGTCTTGACCAAAAGGTCTTATAGATCGAAGAGATCTTGACAGTACTGGATTGGTGCACACCAGAGTACTGTATTACTGTTCCTAAAAGTAGTTTAGCCTTAGGATCCTTACACCAGAGTAGGCCAAATATTGCTTTAAGCATATCGTTTCATAAACACGCAGCAATTAACTTTTAAAAACTTTAAAATTACAGCACATCAATTTTCTATGTTCAATCTGTTTTATTCCAGATTTTAGCACATATTACAACAGAGGACAAATTGGACATATGGTTATAGATCATTGCATTTATTTTGTACAAATTATTTTTTGGCATAGGAGAGACATTGAAGTCCATTGTTTATTAACATCAAATAAATTTCAGTTCTTAATTAGTCTTGTCTTTAGCTATCGTGCATTAATTATTCCCATGAATGATTACACAAAGTTTCACTATGTGTATTCATGAAACCATCACTAATTTGATCAATACTAACTGCATACAGCTTAATATAAAAAATTCCGAAAGAAAAAGAAAGAAAATTTAACAACTAAAAGAAAAGTTGAAACTTGCTGAGAATTAACTTGAACTTTTAACAGTTAATCAGACAAGCTGATGCAAGATCATGATATGATGATTAAGGTGTGGAAGAAATGACGGATATAGCAGGAGCAAGAAGAAGCATACAACAGTCTACAGGTTTGGCGGTCGACCACGAATGGAGCGACGGTCGACCGTATCATGCACGAGCCCGAGTACCTCTCTGGACTTTGTCCGGTTAACCGCAGCACCACTCACGGTCGACCGCTGGAGGTCGTTTCTTTGAAGGGTTCTCTGAACTTTGTCCGGTCGGTCACGGCGTCAATCGCGGTTGGCCACGAAGCGGTCCAGGCCCAGGTTTGGATTTTCAGCCTGTTTTGGATTTTGGGTTGGTATAAATACAACACATCAGATCTAGGGTTTAGACAAGCTCATTGTGACGAATTTGTGAAGAGAGAAAAGAGAGATTAGAGAGGAGAGATTATACAAAAGAGAGGTTGATCTTTCTTGGGTAAAAATCGGATCTTCATCTCTTTAGATGAGTTTGTGGGTTGTACAAGTCGTCGGTTTTCTCCGGTATAGTGGAATCTCTACAGCACCCCCTCCGTGGACGTAGACAATTTGTTAGACCACGTAAATATCGTGTCCACTCTACTTTGCTTATTGTTTTGTATATTTTCCATAGCTTGTGTGGATGTTTGAGTTTGTGAACCCAAGTTGGGGCCTCTCTCGGGTCTATTAGCTTCCGCGGCATGACGGGTGGTTGGGACGTACCTCCCTCCATCCCCAATAGTTGGTATCAGAGCTCTTGATCTGATGGTGGTGGTAGAACTTCCAATTTGAGGTAGTGCTTGGTTATTGTGTGGTGAACACAAGATGTTTGTTGAAATTCCTAAGAGAGGCAAACTCATTAATTCAAGCAGAGGATGGCTTCTACAAGTTAGACAATTATTGTTGGGGATGGAGGGAGGAACGTCCCGACCAACCGTCACGTCACGGAAGCTAATAGACCCAAGAGAGATGTGACGCCCCTATTTTCACACATGGCTGCAGTCAAAGGTGAACCCAGAGATGTTAAACCTGCCATGCACCCACACTGTGCAACAAATGTTTTACCATCACAGTAATATCTCTCTAGTGGAATCAAGTAAAAGTGCAGGTACAAAACAAGCAAAATAAGAAAAATAAATACAATAGACATGATGTAGAATGAAATATCTCATAAATATAATCATGTCTCAAATGAATAAACTGGAATACATCTGATATCTGAAATAACTGTGAAATGTCTCAATATGAGTCAACTAAAAATAGTGTTGAGGCACACTGCCTTTACAAGATGGAATACAAAACTCTAATGTCTGAAATAAAACATAAAACTACGGTGGAGTCTCAACTACTAAAAATATGTGACGGCAACTATGCTAGAACTCCGTCACCCTGCGACTCTCCGATGCTCTGAGCCACCTGAAAATTAAAATAAAAGAAAAGAAAAAACAACAACAAGAGCGTCAGAGCGCTACAGCAATAACATCTCCGTCCGCCCCCAGGGGAAGGGCTATTACATTTGACGGAGGCTCTACCTATAAACATAGTCTACCTAGATAATTTTTCCCATGTCTAATGGAATTAATAGTTAGAAATTTACAACACGAGACATAGTACGTCGATCGAAATAATCCAAACAAGGAAACCCTCATGTATATACCATATGTCTCAAATTGTAGATAACTAATTATTAACCCTGGACTAAGAATGGAACAAAGCAATACAAGATAATAATGACTTCATAATGAACATCAGCATATGTAAATGTCATGTACTCGCAAGAACAATGTATCTCAGTGATATATATGCCTCAACAAATAAGTCGTCTCACTTTTAGCGTCCACCCAACTCAGGCTATCATATAATCGTCATGATGTAATCTCATGCAATATTCTAATTCGTCGCATTACCATGCGCACCGAACTACCCAATCAGTATCCTAAACAGTGTACACGGCTCATTAGTCGCATCGCGATCTCAGTACGTAACATGAGTGCGGGACGGCCTACCATATAGGTATCCTCAAAGACGGCTCATAAGCCTCATCGCACCCACGTGCGGACGGACTGCTAGACAAAGCATCCAAACCCGACTCAATGGCCTGTACAAATAGAATATCGACGTACTACCCCACGTAGTACTGAACTGAGTTCATCAACGATATCTATCTTGTGTATAAACTGTGTATATATGGTATATCGACGCACTATCCCAAATAGTATTTAGCTGTGCCCATCAACGATATCCAACTCATGCATGTAAATAAACATCTAACTCAAGTGTAATCAACTCAACACTTGTCAAAATCCCCTTTTGAAATACTCATATGTGTACTACGGTACTATTATTGTGCGTTCATGACTGTACGTGTGTCATCTTACGGCTCGAACCCTGCGTTCATGATTTAAATGTACAAAAGAAAATACCTCAAACAAAAGAACATAAGTATCGTATTCGTGAATAGTACCGTATGCATGAATAGTGACAATACTTATAAATAGTAACAATACTTATGAATAGTACACATATGCGTAAACAGTAACAACACGTATGAATAGTGTCCGGACGTATGAATAGTACCATACGTATTAATAGTAATAGTACTTATGAGCAATACCCGTACTCATAAATAGTAACAGTACTTATGAATAGTATCGTACGTATGAATAGTAAACGTACTTATGAATCGTGTCGTTCATATGAATAGTAACAGTACTTATGAATAGTGCTGTACATATGAAATGTAACTGTATTTATGAATAGTACCGTACGTATGAATAGTATCGTATGTATAAATAGTACTCACATAAATAGTAACAGTATTTCCAACAGTAGACATGTACGTATAGTTCTAGCTAGCAATATCATGTCTTTAGGAATTTGGTCTTATATTCTATTCATTAATTTTCATCAATATCATGTCTTTTCATCAATATCATGTATATTCATCAATTTTTATCAATATCATGTCTTTTCGTCAATATCATGTATATTCATCAAGATCAAAATTTATTGGGGATGGGTTTGGAAAGAGATGAACATGCCTTTATTGATCTCTGAAATTGGAATCCCTATTCGTTCCTGTTCTCCGAATTGTCTAAATTCTCTTCCGCTTTTCCTCTCTATTTCTCTCTCTTTCTCTTTCTCTCTCCTTCTGTTTCTCTCTCTCATCCTCTTTCTCTCTCTTCTTTCTCTCTCTCCATCTCTTTCTCTCTCTCTTCTTTCTTTCTCTTTCGTGAGTGTGCAGAGAGCTTCCTCCCCTCCCCTTTTTATATAAAAGAAATAATAATAAAAAAATATAAATGGTTGGTGGCATAGGGTAGGGTTGGTGGCACAGAGTTAGGGAAAATAATTTATATAATAATATTATATTATTTAAAAATATAATTTCAGAGTTTATTTCCAGAAAGCAATGAAAATTTATCCACAGGACCGTCTCAACATTCTACGATCAATGGTGTAATCCTCATATTCATCTGATTAACAGAAAAATTATTAAAAATATAAATATGACAGATGCTAACGGACTTGATACCGTCTCAAAATAGTATTTCAGTCTCCGTTATTAAACCGTAATGAGACTTTAACCACAGCACAGTCTTGGTATTCTAAGATCAATGGCGTAAATTTTGTGCCCATCTGATTAATAGAAAAAATTACTAAAAATAAAATAGTATCAGTTTTCAGTAGACTCGTGATACTGAGGCTGAAACTGCGTATTGATCTCAAATCGATTTCAATCTGATCTATTCATCCTAGAATGATCACCAATCATAATAAAACTCATTTATCATCATTTATAATAATATTTTCAAAATTTTTGGGGTTTTACAAGAGGCCCCAACTTGGGTTCACACAAACTCAAACAACCACACAAGCTATGGAAAATACACAAAGCAATAAGCAAAGTAGAGGGGACACGAGATTTACGTGGTTCGGCAAATTTCCTACATCCACGGAGGGGGTGCTATAGAGATTCTACTATACCGGAGAAAACCGACGACTTGTACAACCCACAAGCTCGTCCAAAGAGATGAAGATCTAATTTTTACCCACGAAAGATCAACCTCTCTCTTGTACAATCTCTCCTCTCTAATCTCTCTTTTCTCTCTTCTCAAATTCGTCACAATGAGTTTGTCTAAACCCTAGATCTGATGGGTTGTATTTATACCAACCCAAAAACCAAAACAGGCTGAAAACCCGAACCTAGGACTGGACCGCTTCGTGGTCGACCACGATTGACGTCGCAGTCGACCGAACAAAGTCTAGAGAACCCTTCAAAGAAATGACCTCTAGAGGTCGACCGCGAGTGGAACCGCGGTCGACCTGACAAAGTCTAAAGAGGTACTCGAGCTCGTGCACGGTCCGGTCGACCGCCGCTCCACTCGCGGTTGACCGCCAAACCTACAGACTATTGTCTGCTTCTTCTTGCTCCTACTATATCCGTCATTTCTTCCACAATTATTGTTTGGGATGGAAGGAGGAACGTCCCGACCACCTGTCACGCCGCCGAAGCTAATAGACCCGAGAGATGCCCTAACTTGGGTTCACACAAACTCAAACAACCACACAAGCTATGCTAAATACACAAAACAATAAGCAAAGAAGAGAGGATACGAGATTTACGTGGTTCGGCAAATTGCCTATGTCCATGGAGGGGGTGTTGTAGAGATTCTACTATACCGGAGAAAACCGACAACTTGTACAACCCACAAGCTCGTCAAAAGAGATGAAGATCCAATTTTTACCCAAGAAAGATCAACCTCTCTCTTGTACAATCTCTCCTCTCTAATCTCTCTTTTCTCTCTTCTCAAATTCATCACAATGAACTTGTCTAAACCCTAGATCTGATGGGTTGTATTTATACCAACCCGAAAAACAAAACAGGCTGAAAACCCGAACCTGGGACTAGACCGCTTCGTGGTCGACCATGATTGATGCCGCACTCGATCGGACAAAGTCCAGAGAACCCTTCAAAGAAATGACCTCCAGCGGTCGACCGCGAGTGGAGCCGCGGTCGACCTGACAAAGTCCAGAGAGGTACTTGAGTTCGTGCACGATCCGGTCGACCGCCGATCCACTCGCGATTGACTGCTAAACCTACAGACTGTTGTCTGCTTCTTCTTGCTCCTGCTATATCTATTATTTCTTCCACAATTATTGTTGGGGATGGAAGGAGGAAAGTCCTAACTACCTGTCATGCCGCCGAAGCTAATAGACCCGAGAGAGGCCCCAACTTGTGTTCACACAAACTCAAACAACCACACAAGATATGGAAAATACACAAAACAATAAGTAAAGTAGAGAGGACATGATATTTACGTGGTTCGGCAAATTGCCTACGTTCATGGAGGGGGTGCTGTAGAGATTCTACTATACCAGAGAAAACCGACGGCTTGTACAACCCACAAGCTCGTCAAAGAGATGAAGATCTAACTTTTACCCAAGAAAGATCAACCTCTCTCTTGTACAATCTCTCCTCTCTAATCTCTCTTTTCTCTCTTCTCAAATTCGTCACAATGAGCTTGTCTAAACCCTAGATCTGATGGGTTGTATTTATACCAACCCAAAAACCAAAACAGGCTGAAAACCTGAACCTAGGCCTGGACCACTTCGCGGTCGACCGTGATTAATGTTACGGTCGACCAGACAAAGTCCAGAGAACCCTTCTAAGAAACGACCTACAGCAGTCGATCGTGAGTGGAGCCATGGTTGACTTGACAAAGTCCGGAGAGGTACTCGAGCTCATGCACGAACCGGTCGACCACCGCTCCACTCGCGGTCGACCGCCAAACCTACAGACTGTTGTCGGCTTCTTCTTGCTCCTGCTATATCCGTCATTTCTTCCACAATTCTCCACTTCGTACACTATTTGATAAACCTCAAATTTTGGACGAACACCAGAACCACTCCAGAAGAACACCGTAATCATCATAACCAGCTCAAACCAGCTGTGCCATTATACCACGAGTGCCTATATATCCTCTATCGGGATCAAGCTATCCATAATTGCTCTCCATAAAGTCTCCACCACACCCCATCACCGTCCCGAAGGGCCATGCCCTCTTGCGCAAATCAACACGGGCTAATATGAAGTAAGTCCAAACAATGCTTAAACTTGCTACCTCTGACCACCTTGGTTAACATGTCCGCGAGATTCTCATTTGTATGCACCTTCATGAGAGAAATCTCGCCTTCCTCTATGGCATCCCGCACAAAATGATATCTGACATCAATATGCTTGGTACAAACATGATGAACTTGATTCTTCACCAAGTGAATCGCACTTTGACTGTCGTACCACAAGTTCACGCTCTCTTGCTCAATCCCCAAATCGTCTCGAAGACCCCATAACCACAATGCTTACTTCAATCCCTCCACCATGGTCATGTACTCAGCCTCTGTAGTAGAAAGTGTCATTGTAGACTACAACATCAATTGCCAACTGGAGTACCATATATCCTGAATACATACCTAGTAGTAGATCATCGTCTATATAGATCGCCCACATAATCCGAGTCCACAAACCCGTATCTGCGGTACCTTTCAAGTACCTCAGGACTCACTTCACCGCTTCCTAGTGTGCCTTTCTTGGGTTCGCCATGAACCTACTAACCACACTAACCGCCTGTGAAATATCTGGGCGTGTACAGACAATGGCGTACATCAGACTGCCAACTACACTAGCGTTAATAGTTATTCAAACAAGTTGATGCAAGATCATGATATGATGATTAAGGAGTATTGTTCACCATATCAGCCGTGTAAGTTACCTCGTTCTTGTTGTTAATGAAAGTGAATGAAAATGCGTCCATGGAATCGTTGTCATAAAATGGTATTCTTCCAATCCAGGGACCAGACCTCCATTCACGAACAGAACCAGCCCAAAATATCAATTGAGGATCACCATAGAGGTCAACTGATAATGTGTATATTTCAAGTGACGGATTTGTAGAACTTGAGCATCCAGTGAGGTTGCAATTCAGACCACTTTTAGCATCCCATCCAACCTTCATGTCCGGGATCAAAGTATCAGTTGGATAGTCAAAGCCCTGCCATGCTATGCTGTTAGAATCAGTATCATCAGCAACAACAAAATTACCAGTATCTAATAACTGGGCTATTAGATTAGTAGATTGTTTCGTCAAAACAAATAACCAGATGATGGGGAAACTACCAGTAGTAATAACAAGACTTCCATTTTTGGTAATCGATAAGATTCCAGTGGTACTATCAATTGGGTGAAGGTGATTTGTCACCTAGATTACGGTCTGTCCCAGTATTTTGTTGTACCATATGCCGATGTATCTGTTGCTGGTGTTGGAGTTGTCAGGGGTAAAGAATCCTAGTGCAAAAGTTCTGGTAGATGAAAGCAAGACATTTCCATCGGCAATACTCGAGGTAGGGGTAAGGGAGTCCCTGGAAGTGTAGGGGTAAAGAGAGAGAAGAATGATCAGGTAGAATATGTTGGATTGAGAATGGAGGAAGTAGAAGGGAAAATAAGAAGAGGCTAAGAACTTTAAGAAACTTTGTATGAATTGCTTAAGGCTTGATTACAAAGTTTACATTCAAGGCGTATTTATAGGCTCGCAAGCAATTCTCTAGAATCTTTAGACTTTCATGATACATCAAAATTCTAGAGAATTCTACATACATTCATGCTTAATATATTTACTTCCTAGATTATTCTAGATATTTCTACTTTATATGCTTTTTACAAATATCTTAGAGTTTTCTAGAATTACAAATTATCTTCTAACACCTCTCCTTAATTTATAATTCCCAACTCATTTCTAAATAGTATAAACTTTTTTGAGGGTAATGCTTTCGTGAAGATGTTTGCTAGCTGCTCATTTGTTGAGATGAACGTTAGCTCGATCTCCTTATCTCCAACGAGCTTTCTGATAAAATGATGATGAATCTCAATATGTTTGGTTTTTATTGGGGATTCAAGCTACTCGACCACCTGTCAAATATGAACCCTCTGCGAAATTTGTCCTACCGGATCTTATGTTAAGACAATAGAAAGAATAAATTACAGCAAATAAAAAAATGTAAGAAAATAACAAAGAAAAAGGAGAACACCAAGTTTTAACAAGGTTCGCCAACTTGCCTATGTTCTCGGGAGCCACACAAATAATTTCTTTTATACCAAAGAAGATTACAAGCATGCAAAGAGTAGATCTCAAACTTGAGATCTCCCAAAACTATCTGTTGTTCTTTCAAGGTGTAAGATTTTACAACTTGTAAAATCTCCTCTCAAACCTGTTGTAAAGAATAGATTAAGGCATCGAAAATTTTCCTCTGAAAATTTCCGCTACAGGAGCTCCTCCAAGAAAATGCCGCCAGGCATTTTTTTCTTTCTGCTCGGGGAGAAGAACACCGCTCCTCGCGATCTGGGTTTCCCTTAAATAGGTAAACCCTAAGGCCAATAGGGTGGGAACCAACTAGCTTCCACCATAGGCGAGCTCCATGCTTCTAACAGGCGACCCCCTCGCCTCTCCACGCCCACAGGAACAGGCAAGCTTCCTTGCCTGTAAAGAGGGACCTCGATCTCACCTGCGAAAGACCCCACCTAAAGCTTATCCGCGCTCACTTGAGGATCTCGTCATTAACCTCGCCTGCTTTAGATCTCGTCGAGCTCGCCTAAGGGAGCTCGACCTCACCTGATGAAGCTCGACTTCACCTAGAGCTCGCGTCTTCCTTGAGCTCACCTGACAACACCTCTTTAAGCTCGCCTACAGCCAGCCTCACCTGAAGCCGTCTGAGGAGCTCGCCTGGACTTCGAGCTCGACCTCATCTAGGTTTGGATCTACACCAAATTTCCAACAATCTTCCACTTGGAGACCAAACCGTCATCAACAAGCTCTCTTCACAAGCATCTCCTCCTATGTGGCTCCGCCCTCATCTCCTATGCATGAAGACCAACTGAAGTTGCGTACAACTCCGGTTTCTGAATGGTGACTGCTTTAGTCAATATATTTGCAGGATTTTGTCTCCCCAAAATCTTTTCCAACTGTAACTTCCCGTCCTCAATCATCGAGTGTATGAAGTGATAATGTAACTCAATGTGCTTCGTTCTAGTATGAAATACTGGGTTCTTGGCAAGGTGTATAGCACTCTGGCTATCATAATAAATAACTTCATTCACCCACTTCAGACCCAACTATTCCAGGCACCCGGTTAACCAAATTATCTCCTTGCTTGCCTCGGTTACTGCGACATACTCTGCCTCAGTTGTGGACAACGTCATAATCTTCTACAAGCATGAGACTCAGTTCACTATTGTCGACCCTAAGGTATAAACGTACCCCGTGGTATTTTGCCTCGTATCATGATCACCGGTAAAATCCGCATCTATGTATCCCTGTAGTACCAACTCCTTTCTTCCGAAACACAGTGGCATATTTGTAGTCCCTCTCAGATATCGTAATATCCACTTCACGGCCTCCTAATGCTATTTCCCTGGGTTGCTTACAAACCTACTCATAACTCCCACTGTATGGGTAATATCCGGCCTCGTGCAAACCATTGTGTACATCAGACTACCGATAGCTGATTAAGATGGCACCTTTCTCATGTGCTCCTTCTCCGCATTAGTATTGGGCGAATATTCCCCAGATAACTTCAACTAGCATCCAATGGGTGTGCTAACGACCATAGCATTCTGCATGTTGAATCTCTGAAGTACTTTCTCAATTTATTCAGACTGACTCAACTTTAACGTCCCTTCAGTCACATCCCGACTGATTCGCATCCTATGAATCTGCTTTGTTGCACCCAGATCCTTCATGGCAAAATCCTTCGCTAACTGCTTCTTCAGCTTGTTTATCTCCTGTAAACACGGTCCTACAACTAACATGTCATCAACATACAGCAATAACACGATATAGCTAGACTCGAACCTCTTGAAGTAGCAGCAATGATCTGAATTGCATCTGCCATAGCCATTGCTCTGCATGATGTTATCAAACTTCTTATACCACTGCCATAGAGCCTGTTTCAGTCCGTATAAGCTCTTCTTGAGCCTACACACCATCTCTTCCTTTCCTTCCTCAATGAAGCCAACAGGTTGCTTTATGTAGATTTCTTCATCCAAGTCACCATGAAGAAAGGTAGTCTTCACATCTAACTGTTCAAGGTAGAGATTTTCAGTAGCTACCAAGCTCAACACCACCCTGATGGTTGTGAGCTTCACAACGGGGGAAATATCTCTGTATAATTATAGGTTGTCTAAAAATCACTAAAGACGGTTGATTCCCACTAAGCACCAATGACAGAAGTGACAACCTGACGACTTCCACTAATACAAGAGATCAAGCAATAGACGAGATGACATCTCGACTTGAAGCAGATCAGATGAGACGACACCCCATGTGTCGACTCGAGAGACGGTGTTAGTCGACTCGAAGCCCAACATAGATGACATCTCGACCGACCGAACGAGAAGACACCCCTGTGTCGACTCGAAAAGTAGTATTAGTCGACAAGCCTTGAGTCGACTCGAAAGGCGGTATTAGTCGACATGCCTCAAGTCGACTCGAAAGGCGGTGCTAGTCGACACGCCCTGAGTCGACTCCATATGTCAGCAAAAAGATGTAGAGCCCGTGGCTGCATTCTAGAACGAGACATAAAGCTCAAAAGCTGCACTTTCACATCAAAATGAAGAGGTCCTCCCTGCGTTGCAACATCAACACGCAGAGATCCTCCCTGCGTTGCAACATCAAAACGCAGGGGTCGGACCCGTGTTTTCTACGTTTGACTCATTCAAATGAGCTGAGCGGTTCTAGAACCATTTCCCCATGTTCTGAGGGGATCGTGACTTCACTCAAGAGTGATTTAAGGGGCGGTTACACCCATAACCCCCCATTAAGGAGCCATTAAGGGGCAGTTACACCTTAATCCCCTAAAAATATTAGAAAACCCAGCAAAGCAAAAGGTTCGATTCAGATCTTGTGAATTTCCACAAGGGAGAGATTGACATTCTTCAACCAAAATCCCTCTCCAGTAACAGAGATCTTCGGAGCTCAATCTTGGCTTATTAACCGATTATTTCGGTTTTAATCAACTCTTTACAAGAGTTTAAACTCGTTCTGAGTTCCTAAACTCGTTAAGAGTTATTGTCAAACTTACCACGCAAGTCCTCTTCTATATCAATTAAGAGGAAGATACCGTGTTCCAGTAAGGCAAAATGTTCGGATCGTCAATGAGATACAACATCGAAAGCCCATCGACACCGTGAAGAACCAGTTTTAAACAAAGGGGAGGGTCTCTGTCGATCCTCTTTTCTTTTGTAAATCGGGATTCTAATTGAGATTATTGTAATTTCTTTTTTCTAAAGTCAGTTAGAGAGAAATTGTAATTGAGAGAATTGTAATCATTCTTTTTCTAAGTTGTTAGAGAGAATAAAACAATTTTGATCATAGATTTTTCTTCACATTTTCCCCACATACAAAAGATGGTGACTCTGCTAGGGACTAGCTTCACTAACGAAGAATTGGTGGCACAATCCGACGTCATCCTCGCTGGAACAACGGTCGAACTCTCTTCATGGAATTCGACCAAGCCAAGTATGAGGAAGCCCTCTTCTCTGGATCCCTTAGCCCCAAGGCTATGTGCAAGATCCGTACAGTCACCAACAAGACCAAAACTCCTGTTGTTGCTGATTCACCAAAGGAAGCCCTCCCCTTTGGCCTAGATGGCTTGGACAGCCCCTCCTCTAAAGGAGTGGGCTCGGCCTCTGCTAGACTCGTCAACTGAGTCAAAAATTATGCACCCACGACCAAGCTATGGGTAACAAGTTACAAAAGGCCCCTTGCGGTGACAAACTCTGCCAACACAAGTGACAACACCGCCAAGGCCTTGAAATAGGCCAAGAAGAATGCCGCTCGATGAAGGTGAAGATCCCGACAACAGGAACAACTCCGAGATAGCCGATCTCTTGATCAACACGAGCTCTGTGTTTGTAGGCCTCAGTAAGAGCTCTGTATTATTTTTTTCAGAACGCAAGTCTCACGTTGACAAGCCTAAATACGAGCCCCGCGTGATCTAATTAAAACGTGACCCTCAAGGAAGTGTTCCTTCATCAAAACGTACTCCTCAAGTCAGTGTCTCAATATCAGAACGCAGCCCTCAGGGGTGCGTTGTTGGTGTAAAAACTCGATCTCCCGTTCGAGGGGTTATTTGTAATTATAAGAATGGCTTATTACAAACTAAGAATCAAATGTTTACGACAGAGGAGAAGGGAATGGCCCTTCTTGCTTAATGTAGGTTCGTCAGCAGTGGTAGGACACCTCCCTTGGTGCTCGCGCTGAGTTTGCTTCCCTTAGACGATCCGATCAAAGTTGCAGTTAGAGCTTTAGTACATAGTAGAGGCTCCGGAGTGATTGGGTTCGACTATACCCGAGCTTGAAAAGATAATCAAGGTCGAAGGCTTGGAGTGAGCTACGATGCGACAGTTTGCATAGAGCTTTAAGAGCCTCTAATTTGAAAGTTTAGATGAGTCTACTCCAACATTCCAAGCAAGGAGCTAGGAATGTTTTCACAAGCAAGCTAATGAGAAGCCTCTGTTTGAAGAGCTCTCCCCAAGCCTCTTGAATGAAATTAGGCCAAGCCTCAAGTCTCTGTCTTTTGAGAGCCTTGAAATAAAATGCCCAGCCCATCGAACGTTGGTCAAGGAGGCTTATAAATAGGCAAGGGATGGCATGAGTCATCCCTTGATTTGTGGAGTGTGACCACCTATAGGTGAGGAGCTCCATGCCCTCCCATATCTGTGGGATGTGACCACTATAGGTGTGATAAGAGCCATGCCTCATCATTACCCAAGACGTGGGAAGTGGGTAGGCCTACTCCCACAAGCAAGCAGCCCGCCTACATTGCTCAGGCGAGGCTGGCAAAGCTTCAGGCGAGCTTGAGAGCCATCTGAATGCTCAGGCGAGTTTGCAGGCGAGGTTAGCGAACAAGCGGGGTAGCCTGGTGGGCTCCTCCAACGTGTGAGCTGTCGTTCATTGGCAAGTAGAGTTCATGCGGGTGAACTTCTTACAGGCGTGCTTGGCTCATGCGGGTGAGCAAAGCCTTCAGGTGGGATTAGAATTGAGCTCTATGAGCGAGCTTAATAGACATGTGAGGTCAGACTCTCCGGGCGAGTTCCACAAACAGGAAGCGAGATCGAGCTCTACGGGGGAGCTCAATGAGCAGGAGGGGAGATTGAGCTCTACAGGCGAGCTCAATAGACAGGAGGTGAGGTTGAGCTCTATGGGCGAGCTTAATGAAACAGGAGGTGAGATTAAGCTCTACGGGCAAGCTCAATGAAAAGGTGAGGTTGAACTCTATGAGCAAGCCCAATAAGAGGAGGGATTGAGCTCTACGGGCGAGCTCAATGAATAGGCAGGATTTGAGCTCTGTGGGCGAGCTTGATATTTGGGCGAGGTTGGCTCATGCCGGCGGGCAGAGCACGTTTGACGAGCTTTGATTTGGCCTTGAGTAAGTGTTCAGGCGAGGTTAACCTCGTTCAGGCGAGCTCAATAATCAAGTGAGTCAAGCAAATCAGGCGCGGTTGAGCACGTGTTGGCGAGCTTCATAATTAAGTGAACATGACTCGTGTTAGCGAGTCAAATAGTCAGGGGAACTTGGTTCGTGCGGGTGAACCAAGAGCTCAAGTGAGATCGACTCATGCAGGCGAATCGAGTGTACAGGCAAGCTCTTACTGGGCCTTCTGAATGCAGGCGAGCTCCAATCGAATGGCAGGCGAGCTCCAATTGAATAGCAGGCGGGGCCAATTGGCTGGGTTGAGTCCTTAGGTAATTTTTACTACCTACAAGACCCCTTCAAAGTTTTAGACTTAAATGTGGCTAAATGTGGTCTAGAATACTTTGATTGAAAAGGCTCACTGTTCATCTGGCTTAGACCAATTCAGACGCCTTTGTTAAGTTCGTGTTCTTCAGACAAGCTCAATGGAGTTTAGGCGAGCTCGAGTCTTCAGGCAAGCTCGTGCCATTGGCAGGCGAGCTCCAAACTTGCTGGCGAGTTAGATAAGGGCAAGTCGCGTGTCCGTGGATGGACTCCTATCCTTGCCAGCTAAGGCGACGCCTCATTTTCACACGCTTGATCTGAGCTATGGATTTGATGGCGTCCTTGATCTCAACTGTCGATTCAACAAGAGATCATGCTTGAATCGTCAGATCATGGCTGTTCATACGGAATTATGAACGTCTCGCCTCACTCGCGACCGTTCGATTTGAACTGTCGAATTGAACGGTCTGCAAGTGATCTGAACTATTCACTGGCGAATCACAATCGCAGAGACTTTGCTTATATAGCACGCTCATCTCCTTCCTCAGGAGGTTACTATGCTATCGAACTCTTTGCTCAAGTTTTTGTAGTAACTCAGAGCTCTCGTCCTCCTCCCTTGAACTCAATATGGTCCCCAAGAAGATTGCTTCCAAGGGTACGAGGACAGCCTCTTCTTCTGCCGCTACTGCTACAGCCACCTCCGGCGTGAGTCGGCTTCATCATGGTAAGTTAAGGACTGTGGATCGAAGATGGAGGAGATGAACAGACTCCTGTTCATCTCCAGGTAAGCTTCGCCGTCAAGCGAGCTCCTGCCTTGTTAGGTGAGCTCAGCTTGTTAGGCGAGCTTTGTTGGCTCGCATGTTTGAATCTCGCTTGGACATTGCAGGCCGTTTGTTTCGATGACATAGAGAATTTTTCCACTTTTGAGTCAAAGTTTCTAATTTTCTCTCGTCGTATTTTGCAGCTCAAGAGGAGGCCCCGGTTATTAAGCCTCGTAGCCTAAGATCCTCTGTGAAGAGACCTCTCTCCAGGGAAGAAGCGGACCGATATGAGGAGATCGCTCACAAGAGGAGGCCAGCGAGATTGGAGTCTGAGCCCATCCTTATATCTGATGATGAGGAGGAGTTACCTACTCCGGCGTCTGCTCGGACATATTCCCCATAGCCCCAGTGTAAGTATGGCTTTCCTAACCCGACCAATATAGAGGGTCCTGGATGGAGGTCACCTGTTGATGACGACGGGCCTCTCCTTCGGGTGCAGCCTATTGCTGCGATGGCCCCGGGCCAAGAATCTGCTTCTCCTGATCCCGGATCCACGCAGGGCCTCATCCAACAGTTAGAGAATGCTATGAAACAAGCCATCTCTATCGTTAGTATTGGGTGGGGTACCTTCTTCCAATTGTACCCCTTCATGGCTGATAGCCTGAAAGATATTCAGCATATGAGGGGTATCGGGCTTGCAAAGCGTTGAGAGGAAAAGTTCATTCGCTTTGAGGGAGCCATGCATCGCTTAGAAGGGCTGGTATTCATCAACCCTTGCGATGAGGTGGCACCACTCATAATCGAAGCTCGGATCAAATCTTCTCGCTAGCGCAAGGCTCGAGAGAGGAGAATATCAAAGCAGGAGGTTGTTGTCACGAATTTTTGTGAGCGACAATGTCGTTTGCAATCCAAGATGGACGCTTACAGTGACATCGCTAAGCGTACTGGGGTCAGGACCACCCTGGGCGAGGTGACCCTGAAGGATTTTAAACTCGAGAGCACCAGAGTTCATAGTGCTTATAAAGAAGCGATGGAAGCTCTCCATGCGCTATGTCGAGAAGACGCGGCTGCTACTGTTGCTGATGCTCTTGCTGAGGCCAAACTCCAAAAGGAAACTGAGGAGCAGTTCCGAGCTGTCCGGGCGAAGAGGCTAGCTGCTATTAAGACCGAGCTCGCATCCTTCACTTTGCTGGATTAAACTTGACCGGGCAGATTTTGAGATGTCTTTATTTACTTTGATCGAATGTATTGTCATGACTTTGCTTTGAATGTATTGTCATAACTTTGTTCGAATGTATTATCTCAAAATATGTTGTTATGAAATGAAATTATGCCCTTATTATCCGTTTATTGCATCTAGAATAACTTGTGCATATGCTTTCACTCTCCCTGAATAGCTTGAAACCAGAGTTGAGCCTTTCACGCGAGCTCAATGAAGTGTGGCCGAGCTTAAGTTGCTTGGTAGGCGAGCTCAAGCCTTAGGCGAGCTCAAACTGCTTGGCAGGCGAGTTCATGCCTTAGGCGAGCTCGAGCTGCTCGGCAGGCAAACTCAAGCCTCAGGCGAGCTTGAACTGCTTAGCAGGAGAGCTCAAGCCTCAGGCGAGCTCAAGAGGGTGGTGGGAAAGCCACGTGTTTGTTCGCTGGCTTAGGCAACGTGGGCACGTCTGTTGAGGTGACGTGGGCACGTCAGATCACATTAAATGTGGTTTGACAGGGGCGACTCGTCTTCACGTGCTTGATCTGAACCGTTGGTTCAGTAGTGTTCTCGATCTCGTCCGTCGCTTTGATGGGAGATCATGCCTGAACTACCAGATCTTGGTCGTTCATACAGAATTCTGAACGTCCTGCCTCACTCGTAATCATTTGATTCAAACTGCCGAATCAAATCGTCTGCGGGCGATCCGAACCGCTCGCCTCATTGGAGTTGGCGAATCTCGACCGTTGAGATCTCATATATATAGCGCTCATCTCCTTTGTAGAGAGATCATAGTGCTCACGAATTATTTTGCTTAAGCTTTCTCAGAGAAAACTCAGGCTCCCCGAGTTTGAGATGGAACTAAGAGTGAAAGTATGTGCTTTGAAGGGGAATAAGGAAGCTTCCATTTCCTCTGCTACCGCTGAGGCTGCCACAGCCACTACTGGAACCACCTCTGTGCCCTTAACTCACCATGGTAGGTTAAAAAAATCGTGGGACTGAACCAAGTTCACGAACTCATGAGACTGAGAAGATGAACGTTGTTTGTTCATTTTCCGTGACGAACTTTGTCAACTCCGGTAAGGTTCTGTTTTTTAGGAAAACTCCGCTTAAGCGAGTGTCATCTATCGGGTGAGTTCTGTTTGGTGGGCGAGCTCCTATCTCTGACAGGAGAGCCTTGTTTGACTAGTGAGTCCCGCTCATCATGCGAACTTTTGGCTTTTGTCAGGCGAGCTTGGTTGTCATGCGAGCTTTGTTCGCTTGCTTGCATGATAGAGCTCGCCTGCACTTCGTCGACCGCCTGTCTTTAGGACTTAGAAATTTTCTGAACTCTTAAGCCGAAATTTCTAACTTCTTTCCATTTTATTTTGCAGCTCGAGAAGGGAGTCCAGTTGCAGGATCTGAGCCTATTCGACCTGAACCCGTCATCCTCTCTGATGATGAGGAGGAATCCAATCCCGCTAATGCCCCGCAGTCTCCTTTTGATAATGAAGGAGCTATCCCCCTAATCCAACCTATCGCCATGATTCCGGCTAGTCAGGAATCTACCTCCACGGGCACTAAATCTGCGCAGGACCTCCTCAGTTAATTGGAGAATGCTATGAAATAAGCGGTCTCTAGTGTTAGCCTTGGTTGGGGGACTTATGCAGTCTTTAAAACTTTCCTCATGAATTACGTAGCTGATCTCAGGCGTTTGGGCGAGGTTCGGCAAGCTTCACGTTGCTAGGTAATCCTTCTCGGCTTCGAGCAACGTCTGATGTGCTTGGAAGGTTTGTTGTGTGTGGACTCAGAACCCGAAGTGGAGCGGCTCCTAGCTAAGGCTCGGATTAGAGGGGTGTGGGAGTAGGAGATTCGAGAGAGGGACCTATCAGACAAGGAATCCCTCGTCACGCGTCTGCTTGATCGACAACACCTATTGCTGGCCGAAATTGCTGCCTCAGCCTCTACCATCGTTCGAATGAAGGCCCAGCTCATTGAAGAAGAGTCAACCCTGAAAAGCTTGCAATTTGAAAGCGCGAATGTTCACAGCGCTGTTGAAAGGGAGATGTAGGCCCTCCAGGTGCTGCGTCAAGAAGGCTCTGTTGCTGCCGTGTATTTCGAGGCTAAGATTTAGAAGGAGGCGGAGGACCAGGTCCGAGCGGACCGGACGAAGGAGATAGATTCTATTAGGGCTAAGCTTGCTTCCTTCAGGGTGCTAGAATAGGTTTGGCAGAGTGGATTTATCTTGAGACTCTTTTTGTTTTTTTATGACTTTGTTTGAATGTATTGTCATAACTTTGTTTGAATGTATTGTCTTCAAAATTAGCTCATGAATGAATTCTATGCTTTTGTTCTTCAATGCCATGCGCATATACTCCTCTTCTCTTATATCTCTTAGGATTTTTATTAAATCCTCAGCTATCAACGGGTTTGATTTACCTTTACCGATTACTGTTTGAATCGGGCTAGCCATACTATTTCCCTCAGTATGATGAGTTGTCGGAAAGTTTCTTTTAGACTTGATGCTAAAATTTCTTTCCTACCCTTAGCCATTCGAGGCGTTGGGTTGAGCTAAATACAACTGCTGAGTTCTAATTAGGTCAGGCCATGTTGTTTGATATAATAATTCCCCCGAGGTGTTGGTAAGCCTCAGCCGTAGGTGAGCTCACGCATTGGGCGAGCTCAAACTGCTTAGTAGGCGAGTCCAAACATTAGGCGAGCTAAAACATCATGCGAGTTCAGGCTGTTGGTTGGCGAGCTCACGTATCAAGCGAGTTCAAGCTCCAGGTGTACTCAAGCTGTTGGTCGGTGAGCTCTCACATCAGGCGAGCTCAAGCTCAGGCAAGCTCTAGCTGTTGATTGGCGAGCTCACGCATCAGGAAAGCTCAAACTTTAAGCGAGCTTGAATGGCTACAGTCGAGGTCCAAGAGTTGACAGGCGAGCAATGTGTTCATTGGCAAGTTTGTTAGACCACACTAAATGCTATCTGATGGTGGCGCCTCATCTTCATACGCTCAATCTGAACCACTGGTTCGGAATCCCGAAGGCCGCGACGTTCGTGGTCATCGAATTCGAACCGCTATAAATAATCAAAGCCACTCGTTTTAATTTAGCCTGTGGATCTCAACCGTCGAGACCTCGCCTATATAGCATGCTCGTCGTTCTCTTGGGAAACTATTCGTACTCATGAATTTCTGCTCAAGGAAAGCTCGAGCTATCTTCTTGTTCAAAGATGGCTCCTGAAGCAAAGTTGTGCATCTCGAAGGGGAAGAGGATGGCCTCCACCTCCATCACCACTGACGTTGCAGCCGCTACGATCGCCGTCCCTGTCACAAGTCGAACTCATCATGGTAAGTTAGGGAATTGTGGGCCTAAAATAGTCCTACGCTTGGACAAAACTAGGGGAGATGAACAGCTTTCGTTCACCTTTCTCAGCGAACATCGTCGACTCAGACGGAGTTACATTGTTCCAGCGAGCTTTGTGGGTTCCGCTCATCCAGCGAGCTGCTACCTTCATCAGGCGAGCTTAGCTGTTCAGTGAACTCTACCTGATTGGCGTGCTTCTGTCCTCATCAGACGGACTCAGCTGTTTGGTGATCTCTACCTGGTTGGTGAGCTTCTGCCTTCATTAGGCGAGTTTAACTGTTTAGCAAACTCTGCCTGGTTGGCGAGCTTCTACCTTCATTAGGCGAGTTCAGCTGCCTGATTGGTGAGCTTCTGCTTTCATTAGGTGAGTTTAGCTATTTGGCGAACCCTGGATGGTAGGCGAGTTTGATTCGCTCGCCTACGTGGTAGGGCTTGTCTGAGCTTTACAGGCCGCATGTTTCCAAGATGATTTCTGACTTTTAGGTCAAAATTCTAAGTATCCTCTTGTTGTGTTTTGCAGCTTGCGCCCTGAGATCGCTTAGCAAGGCAGCCCTCTCAATAAGGGAATAGGGCCGCCATGAGAGGCTCAAGATTATCATAATCTTCAATGATGATGAGCAGAGGGAAGGGCCTCCCGCTACAACTGCCCTTGGCCAGGAGTCTGGCTCACCCAGATTTCGCTTCGGTGCAAGGCCTTCTCCAAAAATTGGAGACTGCCTTGCAACAAGTATCCTCTGCCATCAGTCAAGGTAGGGGAAGGTTCTACGACTTGCTCCCCTTCGTAGCCAATAGCCTCAAGGACATTCAACGTGTGGGTCGTATCCAGCAGGCTAAGTGTTGTAAATGAGAGCTCAATCGCCTGGAATAACTTATGTACCGTTTGGAAGAGCTGGTACACACTGAGCCTGGCAACAAGCCAACGCCTCTTCTGACTAGTGCCAGTGTTCAGAGGGAGCTCAAGCATAAAGCTTGAGAGAAGAGCATATCAGAGAAATAGACCAAGATCGTACGCTTGTGCGAGCGACAACGTCTTCTGGTGGCCGAGATGGACGCCTACAATGACGCTGTCGACATGGGGGCCGGAACTGTTCGGGGGGAGGCGACCCTGAAGAAGCTATAAGAAGAGAATGCGGGGGTCTATCGTGCCGCCATCGAAGAGCAGTAAGCTCTCCAGGCCCTACGTCAAGAAGAAGAGGATGTTGAAGCTGTTATTGCCAAGCTCCAACAAGGACAGGAGGAGCAGATCCGAGCCCGACGGGCAAGGGAGATTGCAGTTGTTAAGGCCAAAATTGCTTCTTTCAGCTTGCTGAACCTGATCTAAGACGTTCTTTTTATTATCTTGTTATGACTTTGTTTGGAATGTATTGTCATAACTTTTTTTGGAATGTATTGTCTTAAAATCAGTTTATGAATGGAATTATGCTATCGTCGTTCACTTATCGCTTTCAACATTTTGTACGCAAACTTTATCATTCTTTAGGATTTTTAGCAAACCCTCGGCTATCAATGGGTTTGATTTGCCTTTACCGATTACCGTTTGAATCGGGCTAGCCATACTATTCCCCTCAGTACAATGAGTTATTGAGAAGTTTCTCTTAGCCTTAATGCCAAGATTTCTTCTCTAACCTTAGCCGTTCGAGGTGTCGGTTTAGGTTAATCACGACCATTCAGGCCGTAATTGGGTTGGTCCGCGTCGTTTAAATGTAACGACTTAGCTCGAAATGACCGGTTACTTGCGGGAGCAACCGGGGTAACGTGTCGATAGGGCACGTCGCTTGATAGGCCATTGTCGACGAACAAGGTCATTTGCGGGAATGATAATGTTTGGGGAACTAAATCGTTCAGGGACTTATGAGTGTGACGATTGATTGTTGTAGGAGCCATCGCCCGGTATGCTGCTACCTATCAATTTGATCTAAGAAAATGTTAGAATGCTTGGAATGAATCAGGTCGTTCAGGGACGTATGTGTGTAATGACTGACCGATAAAGTAGCCATCGTGTGGTAGGACACTACCCGTCAATTGTTCTAAGGATATTATAACGTTCGGAAATTGATAAATCGTTCAGGGACGTATGAGTGTGACAATTGATTGGACAACATTATTTGTGGGAATGACGAAGTTGACTATCAGAGGTAATCGTTAACATGATAGCATTGTCACGATCGCGTTGGCCCTTTTGTTTTGATGATGATTTGCCAAATAATTTATAGGTAATTTGTTTCCTGTGGTTGTGGCTTGTTTCTTTTTACAGGATATCCATATATGATGAAAAGCCATTTATATCAAAGTTAAAGATTCAAGATCAGGTTGTGTGCATAATCACCTAGGTATATTAGTAGTTTTGTAATGTATATTGTGTGAATATATTTCAAACTCAATATATATATATACACACACAATTTTGATTTTTATTACAAAATGAGTTTTATTTGAGAAAACAATGCAATATTGGTTTATAAATCTTGTTTACATTACATTCATGTTTTATAACGTTTCATAAAGTTTCCACATGTTCTTACATGTCAAACATCATTTTCACGATTCATCAAAAACATGTATTATGTACTCTTTGCAAAAATAATGATATTTTACAAATGGTATGTGCAATTCTAAAATTTCTTTTTGTAACATGTTCATATTCATGTTTATAAACTTTTCCTAAAGTTTCATAATTTTTGGAATTTATTTACTATATTTTAAAGGCCTTTGAACTTTATTTTCAATATTCAAACTGGCTGAAAAGCTGTTATCAGTCGACTAATGCAGGAGATCAGTTGACTGATGAAACTAGCCAGAATCATCAAAAAGTTTTTGTTTCTGCAACTGATATTCTATCAGTCAACTGACAACCTCTTCAGTCAACTGATAAGTTCTTTTGATCGACCGACGAGCTGTAAATTGTTTACAATGGTCAGCTCATCAGTCGACTGATGAACACATTAGTCGACCGACAAGCTGCAAATCATTTACAATGGTCAGCTCATCAGTCGACTGTTGAACCCGTCAGTCGAGCTACAAATCGTTTACAACGGTCAGCTCATCAGTCGGTTATCGCAAGGATGAAGCGATGACCTTTGGCTGATGGGGAGATATGTGTCTGACGATGTCCATCCCCCCTGTTTCAAACGGTCACGAAGTCGCTGTTGGATGCAGGTCTTCTGGTGGTTTGTGCATGTAATTTGCATGGATCTGACACGCGTGGCAACTCTTAGCATAAGCGACAGCCTCGTTGACCATTATGGGCCAATAGTAGTCGATTCTTCGTAAGCAGTCCCAGAGCTTGGGCCCAGGTTGGTGAGCACCACAGGTACCGTCGTGGGCCTCTCATAGGGCTTCTTGTGCCTCTGTCGTAGAGAGGCATCGAAGCAGAACACCGTCGTACGACCTACGATACAATGCCTTTGTGGTGGCATCATAGTAGAATCTCGGTGCGCGTCTGCAAATAGAATCTCACTCCTTGATGTCTTCAGGCAGTATGCCGTACGAGACGTAGTCGATAATTAGGAAGCGCCAGTCTCTAGGCTCGGATAGGTCGGCCGCCCGGTGAGTTGTATTCGCCTCCAGAGCGTACTCCGGTTAGTAGAGTTGTCTGCTTGCGTCGGTGACGTGTTGGCTTATCTCGAGCGGCTGGGCTAAGTTAGCTGCTAATGACACTAATGCATCTACGTGCGTGTTCTTGTATTGAAGCACATTCTTAATGTGGAAACTGTCGAATGATTCGGCTAGTTTGCTAGCCGCTTGGTGACATGGGATCAAGTCGTCATTTCTGACTTCATATTCTCCCATCATCTTCTTAACAATGAGCTGAGAGTCACTGTAGGCTTCGAGGTGCTTCACCCCTAATTCCTTGGTGAAGTCGAGTCTAATGAGCATTGCATTGTACTCAGCCACATTGTTGGTACATGGCTCGGTCAACGAAAAGGCTCGGGGTAATACATGGTTTTGCGGAGAATCCAAGACCACCCCTACACCTGCGACAATAGATCCGCTCGTGCCCACATGAGAAGCGCCATCGAAATATAATCGTTAGGCTTCTTCCTGTGAGGTTGCATGGACCTCGTGGGTTTTATTCGGCATGTCTTCGAACAGGTCAGTCTTCGACCCGAGCGGGTGACTGGCCATGAGATCGCAAATCGCCTGTCCCTTGATAGACTTCTACGACATGAAGTGGATGTCGTATTGAGACAGTAAGAGTGCCCATCACGCTAGGCGCCAGTTCAAGGATTCGGGTTGTGTCATGAAGACTCGGATGGGGTTCATTTAGGAGATGACATGAATGGTTTGACTAACCAAGTAATGTTGTATTTTCTGAATTGCGAACACTAGGGCCAGGCATTCCTTTTTGACCATGGGGTATCGCCATTCGGCTCCTTGCAGGGTCCTGCTGAGATAGTAGATGCATTGCTCATGGCTGGCATAGTCGTTTTGTGTTAAGAGGACGCCGAGAGAATGCTCCATTGCCCTTGAGAGATAAGTCTTGATTTCATCGAATGCTTGTTGGCAAGGCTCGTCCCATACAAAGGAAACGCCTTTCTTCATCAGTTTGGAGAAGGGTTTGCACTTACCCGAAAGATTTACGATGAATCTTCGGATGTAGGCCAAACATCCTTGTAGTCCTCTCAATTCCTTGAGATTCCTGGGTAGTTGGCGCTCTTGGATAGCTCGCACCTTGTCGGGGTCGATGTGAACCCCCTTCGTCGTGACGACGAATGCGAGGAACTTTCAACTCATCATGCCTAAAAATAACTTCATGGGGTTCATCTTTAGTTGATGGGAGTGCATGAGATCGAACATGACTCTAAAGTCTTGAAGGTGATCTTCTTTGTCACGACTCTTCACGACCAGATCATCCACATAGTATTCAACTGTCTTCTGTAGATGATCCCAAAAGATGGCATTCATGGCGCATTGATAGGTTGCGTCGGCGTTCTTAAGTCTGAAGGGCATGACTGTGTAACATTACACCCCTATCGGAGTTCTGAATGAAGTGTGTTTCTTATCTTCTGGATGTATTTTGATTTGATTATACCCTGAGAGCCCGTCCATGAAGGACATCCTCTCAAAATCATAGGTGTTGTCGATGATGACATCCGTAATAGGCAAAGGGAATTCATCCTTGGGGCATGCAGCGTTGAGATCTCTGAAGTCAATGCAAATACGGAATTTTTTCGTTCTTCTTCAGGGCCAGAACAATGCTAGCCACCCAATCAGGGTGTTGTTCCTCTCTGATGAAGCCTGATTCGATCAACTTCTTCACTTTGGATTCGATTGCCTCCATGATTTGTGGACCAAACCGTCTCTGTTGTTGTTTGATGGGTTTGGCATCTGAGCCGATATTGAGACGATGCATGGCGATCTGAGGATCAAGGTCAGGTATGTCCTCATAATTCCATGCAAAGACATTGATATACTCTCGAATGATGGATATGAGGTCTTCCATCTCCTGGGGAGGTAACCAGTCGCTGATAAATATGGGCTTGGGACTTGCCTCGTCTTCTATATTTATTTGGAGTACTTTGTCTTCTGTAGGCGGTTCACGCTGTTCGAAGTGGCCACTCTATTGGGCACTGATGTGGCTATCCCATGCTTCATCATAAAGCGGAATCTGTTCGCCATCTTGGATTTCATCAGTATTGACCGTAGCCATGTTGACCGTGAAGTCTTTGAACAGGGCCCTAATGCTGACATCTGAATCCCAAGTCGAGGATGTCGACGATTGATCATCCGAGCGAGCATCATCGGATATTTCTCTAAAATTGCAGTACAACTCCGATGAAGAGGAGGAGTAACCTAGCCCTCTTCGAGTTTTGCCACAGTAATTGTTAGGCTTCCCTTTGGGGACATAAGCGGGTCGCAGAGGTGTCTTCCGGCCTTTGCTGTACGTTAATCCCTCTTTGCGGATGAAGTCATAACTCCCCTCTCCATCATGCGTTTTGCGACAAGGCTGTAACATGAGAATTAAGGAGCGAGTTCATCATTGTCCGATTCATCCCAAAATGTACGTGCGGTTTGGTCTATTCTTCAAAAAATGATTTCTTGTTGAGAAAAATTTTGGGTAGGTATGACAAAGACAGCGTGTGAGGACTCGATCATTTGTCGATTGGTGACCATTGACGAGTGCACATGCAAATGCAAAGGAGAGTCATCGTACAACTCTGTATTTAAACCGCTGGTCTCATCGCTAGACTCTGAACAAGAGAAATAAGCAAAGTTGAGATCTTCATTCAAAATAAACCCATCCGCTACACCAGCGTCGATGACAGCAAGGCTTTCATAGCCAATTACAATGGGTTCAATATCCTTAAATACAAGACCCTCATCGTTCTCGGTCTCACTATCAGCCTCATTGCCATTACAAGGCTCATCGACCGGAGGCTCGTCACCTGACTCAGGGTCTTGGTAGAGCAGAGAATCGGTGAAGTAATTTGTAACCCCCTTGAAGGGCTGCTTATCAGCAATCACCGTCTTCACCTGGTCATAGTCGTCCACATATTTCAAGCACTGGTGTAACGTGGATAGGACTATCTTATTGCTATGGATCCATGGTCAGCCTAACAGCATGTTGTACAAGGGTTCTGCATCAATGACGTAGCAGGTCACCTTAGTTTTCATGTCACCCAGTCGGCACTTGAGACGAATCTTCCCCAGCGGCCTGGTTCCGGTGGCGTTGAAACCAAAGATGGTGGTGGTTGTTGAAGATAACCGCTTTTGAGGTATCTCCGAGTGCTTGATGAGCTTCAGGGGAACAATGCTTAATGCAAACCCCAGGTCAACTTGGATGTTGTCTACCCGGGAGGAGCTGATGTACCCTATGAAGTACAGGGGTCAGTCGTGGGTTATGCTTTTGATGAGCATGTCCTCTGGAGTGAAAGTGATACAGAGGATCTACTGTTTGGATGTCTGACAGCATTGTGGACATCCCATTTTTGCCTCTTCCTCAGGAGTGGGCAAGAAATGTGTAGCTAAAGCCTCTGAATCAGTCGGCACCTCTCGCAGGGCCTCATGGGTCATTTTGGACAACCGCAAGAACTCATACAAGGTGATCCTAGCCGGTATATTCTTAAGCTAGATGAGCAGGTCGAACCGAAAGGGTTGACTACTCGAACTCGATTGGTTGGGATTTGGTTGAACTGCTAGTAGCGGTCCCACCGGAGGCCTTGCCGGACCTTCTACCACAGGAGGGTAGTTCTTGGAAAAGTCCTTCCCTACTCAGGTGATCAGTGCGTCCACCTCATTGTCAGAATCGGAGAGGGTGGCTGCCTTCGCTTTGTTATCGTCCAGAATTGCCTAAATGACATTACAAGGCTTAGATTTGCCCTTGGACTTGTTTGAAGCCCATTGTTCGTCGTTAAGGAGGTCGGGATGGATCCACATCAGCTGTCCAGATGGCAAAGTTTGCGACACTAAACCTTTCTCTCGTTGATTGTGAGAGTCGTCATTGATGATATTTAGTTCCACCTTGGGATGGGCATGACTCCCACTGGTGCGTGAACCTCAGGGAGACCCGTACCGAATTGGAGGGTGACCATGTTTGTCGTTATCGTCTTCTGTACCTTTTCCTACTTTAGGACCCCTGCGTCATAAAGAGCTTGTAGTTCATCCTTAAGGATGTAGCATCTGGATGTGTGATGACCAATGAATCTATGGTATGCACAGAACTACAGATCATCGGTCTTATTCATGTCTTCTGGTTTTGTGACTTTTGGCAGTTTGATCCTGTTGCTCTTGAGAAGATTGTTGAAGGTAGCCACTACCTGATCTTCTGTAAAGTCGTATTGCCTTTGTGGGCGATGCTCGAAGGTTTTAGGCTTCGGGTGCTGAGTTGATTTGGGGGCTGGAGTAGAATCAACGGCCATGATCTCCTTCCCTCTTTACCGAGGGTTCCGAGAGGTGTTTGGTTCCGAGGCTCTGTTCTTTGGCTGAGGCTCATTGGCTTCCAGTCACTTGATCATGTTTTCAACTTGCTCGCCTTAGCGAACGAGTTCCTTCCAGGTCCGGGTTTCCACCGTGCCGATTCTGGACAGGATGTCGATTGAGAGGTTGTTACGACACATCTCAACTAGGGTGCTCAAGGAAACCTGGTCCCAACACTAAATTGATCGATTCCTGAATCTTTTGACAAAATCGTTGACCGACTCCATCTTCTTTTGTTTGTCGGCCAGTAGGGTAGCTATCGATCCTTCCGTATCATCGTCGAAGAAATAGGCCAAGAAAAGCTTCTCCATATCAGCCCATGTCGTAATAGAGCCTGGTTCCAGCTTACGAAACCATTCGAAGGCCACCCCTCTTAGGGTACCGATGAACAGTCAGGTGAGGATAGCATCGTTCCTCATGAGGAATCCCGTCTGAGACAGAAAATAGTAGATATGTTGGGAGGGAGATCCCTTGCCATCAAACTGGAATAGGCTCATCGGTTTGAACTTCGCCAGGTAGGAGACCGTGTCCCATTCGGGGGAATATAGCCTAACCATCCCCAGCTCGTTCATGTTCTCCTAGAGCTTTAGGGCGTTGAGCTGACTCTGAAACTCAAAGAACCTTTTGTCTCGGGGCGTGCTACCTGAATGCAATTGCCTTCCCAAAGATTTGTTGGAGTAATCAGAATGTGATCCGTGAGTATCCTCTCCTTCAGTCATGTGAGGAGTAAGCTATCGCTCTCTGTTCCTCGAGGGTCTTTGTCGGTTCCTCAAAGTTCTCCTCTTCTTGTTCAGCTGTTGTGCCATCTGCTCTTTTAGAGAGTTGTTGGTTGCCTACTGTCCTCAAACTTCCTAGCTAAGTCTTCCGAGGATTCCGCGATGTGCACCTTTGCATTCTTGTCATAGGCTGAGCTTGAGGTCTGAGATGTTACTGCTGCCAAGCACAATACGTCCTCGTTGTCGTAGATGAGCGACAAATGGGCATAATCGAATGGGATAGATGCTCCTGTTTGAAGGCGACTGTGTTGTTGCACACCCCGACTTTCATCAGGGGACCATTTGAATCTCAGTGTATATTTAGGATCTAAAGAATCCGAATACTAGGTTTTACCCTTTCCTACAATGTTGATTGTGGCTTCTGGGAGTTCCAGGTCAGCAATGGCTCGCCTCTTCTAATGATGGCATCTTCAGTAGGGATGTCTTAGTTCAAGAGCCATTTAAGAAAGCCTCCCGAATACTGATGGCTTCGGTGCCTCGGTGCACTAGCAGTCAGCCAGTATTGTCTGGATGAGCCTCTCGTAATGGCACTGAGCTTTTGTCCCGTGAATAGTGCGCTTGCGAGTGAGATGGTCCCTAAGATCTTCCGTGGGCTGGTGGTGGCCACCTCCAGCGTTGGAAGGACCAATAGTGCAATTGCATGGAAGAGACTCAAAGGAGTCGGAATGAGAACACTTGGGAAATTCCCCAAGTGTTGACTTCATGCGACCATGCCTTTAGTCTAGGCAAGCCTCAGCCAGCTGCTGGCAAGCTCGTGTTGTCTATTCATTCAGGCGAGGTTCGCTCGCTTGAGTTGCTTTAGCTTTGCCTTTTTGGCTAAGGCTCGGTTTTAGGCGGGCCTGTTAGGCTTCGCCTGTTGAACGAGGCTCACCTGTTGTGCGAAGCTCGCCTGCTTGAGGGCGTAGCTCACCTGTTGTACGAAGCTCGCCTGCTTTGGAGACATGACTCGGGGAGTGATGCCCACCTGATTTGGTGGGCTCGACTCTCTTGCTAAGTTCACCTGAATGGGGAACTTTGCTCATGAAGTGAGGTTCACCTGTATGAACAGGCTCACCTGAAATGCCAAGTTTGCCAGCTTTGGGAATCTGGCCAATGGGATGAAGCCCGCCTGAGTAGGGGGCTCTCCTGCTTGGCTTAGTTCGCCATAACCAAGAACTTGACATTCTCGTTTGGGTCTTCTCAGGCATGAATAGTAATTCAGGCCATCATAAGATATGGAGGCTTGGGCTGCTTGGCGAGCGAGAGCTTGTCGTCGGCACCATTGGGCTCTTCTAGAAGGGGGGAGACTCATGTCAACGGCAAAGGCGTGGTCCGCGCCGACATGTACCATAGTCTCCTCTTGCATGGGAAACTACACGGGCTGCTTGGAAACCCATCGAGCAGTCCTTTGGCTTGCTTAGTTGGCCGTCGACCGGGCCTTGGCTGGCTTAGGGGAGATAGAACCCCCTGCTTTAGCTCAGGTAGAGCTCTCAGGTGTGGCTGCCTCAACCATATGAGGCTGGGCCACACGTGCGACTCTGTAGCGCTTGCGTGATACATGGCTATCAGAGGAGGAAGAAGACAAGTATTCATCATACTTGACTTGGTCGAACTCGATCATAAGGGACTCAACAGTTATCCCTTCTACAACTTTATCGAATTACGCTACCACCGATTCATCTGAGTGAACGGTTCCTCCCACTGTGGTTGCCATCTTCTGTTGGTGTAAAAATTCGATCTCCCGTTCGAGGGATCGTTTGTATTTATAAGAAAGGCTTATTACAAACTAACAATAAAACGTTTACGACAGAGGAGAAAGGAATAGCCCTTCTTGTTTAACGTGGGTTCGTCGGCAGTGGTAGAACGCCTCCCTCGATGCTCGCATCGAGTTTGTTTCCCTTGGAAGATCCGATCGAAGTTGTAGTTGGAGCTTCAGTACGAAGTAGAGGCTCCGGAGTGATTGAGTTCGACTATACCCGAGCTTGAAAAGATTATCAAGGCCGAAGACTTGGAGTGAGCTACGATGCGAGAGTTTGCAAAGAGCTTTAAGAGCCTCCAATCTAAAAGTTCAGATGAGTCTACTCTAACACTCCAAGTGTTTTCGTGAAAAGTTGCTGTTTTCATTGCTCTTCTCTTTTTGAGATCTGTTACAACTTCGGGCGTTACAACAGGGTAAAATGAAAACAAATGGATTACAGCTTTTCAGAAAATAAACACGAGATCCCGTTTTGGTGCGGTCTCGCTTGCGTGGGTTGTTGGCCTGTGATGGGGATGTTGATATCCGTGGACCGCCGACTCTTCAAGATCCTTTCCGGTAAAATCCGGCAGAGTTTCGTCTATCCGCGTGGGATTCAGAAACAGAACTTCGTCGATCTGCGTGAGATCTCAGAAGTGTAAAGCTTATGTCTCGGTTAAACGAGGCACTGGCTCTTCTTAGTGTCACCGCTAATGGGCAACACTAAGGAAAAGAGAAGGGGGAATGAAGAAGAAGTTGATGAAGATCTCTTGCTCCTCGATCCGGCAGGGCTTCGCCGCTCTCTTTTGAAAACCCTGACTCCTCG
>BQKN01063052.1:271499-296058 GCA_022839385.1 Asparagus kiusianus
CGTTGACTTTTCGTCCGAACTCGGATTTGAGTGATTTCGGATGTGTTGGAATCTTGTTGGCGAGCTCTGTAGACCCCATCGGTTGGATTATCAGTGGGACCAACGGGAGTTGAAGGGCGTTGGTCCGTTTGTAATGATCACGGGGTTTCCGGTCAGTCCGTATCCCCGTTGTTCTGAGATCTGTTGGCTCACGTAGTCCGTCGGTTCACTTCAATCGCTCACCGACGTCGCTTGAACTCTTGTGAACCGGGTAGTGACGTTCAATCGTCGCTCGTTAACACTGAGCTGTGTGCGGGGACCTATCGGCAATTTTTGACGCCTACACCAAGCAAGGAGCTAGGAATGTTTTCACAAGCAAGCCAATGAGAAGCCTCTATTTGAAGAGCTCTCCCCAAGCCTCTTGAATGAAATTAGGCCAAGCCTCAAGTCTCTGTCTTTTAAGAGACTTGAAAAAAAATGTCCAGCCCCTTGAATGTTGGCCAAGGAGGCTTATAAATAGGCAAGGGATAGCATGGGTCATCCCTTGATTTGTAGGATATGGCCACCTATGGGTGAGGAGATCCATGCCCTCCCTCTAGCTGTGGGATGTGACCATTATAGGGGTGATGAGAATCATGCCTCATTATCACCCAAGACGTGGGAAGTGGGTAGGCCCACTCCCACAAGCAAGCAGCCCACCTGCATTGCTCTGGCGAGGTTGGCAAAGCTTCGGTCAAGCTTGAGAGCCGTCTGAATGCTCAGGCGAGTTTACAGGCGAGTTTGCAGGTGAGCTTGGCAAACAGGCTGGGTCGACGTGTGGTCCCCTCCAATGTGTGAGCTGGCAATCGTTTGCAAGCGGAGTTCGTGCAGGCGAACTTCTTGCAGGCGTGCTTGGCTCGTACGGGCGAGCGAAGCATTCAGGTGGGATTAGAATTGAGCTCTACGGGCGAGCTCAATAGACATGCGAGGTCAGACTCTGCGAGCGAGTTCGACAAACAGGAGGCGAGATCGAGCTCTACGGGCAAGCTTAATGAATAGGAGGTGAGATTAAGCTCTACAGGCGAGCCCAATAGACAAGAGGTGAGGTTGAGCTCTATGGGCGAGCTCAATAAAACAGGAGGTGAGATTGAGCTCTACGGGCGAGCTCAATGAAAAGACGAGATTGAACTCTGCGAGTGAGCCCAATAAGAGGTGGGATTGAACTCTACGGGTGAACTCAATGAACAGGCGAGATTTGAGCTCTGCGGGCGAGCTCGATATTTGGGTGAGGTTGGCTCATGCCGGTAGGCAGAGCACGTTTGGTGAGCTTTCATTTGGCCTTGAGTAAGCGTTCAGGAGAGGTTGAGCTCGTTCAGGCGAACTCAATAATCAAGCGAGTCAAGCAAATCAGGCGCGGTTGAGCACGTGTTAGCGAGCTTAACAATTAACCGAACCTGACTCATGCTGGCGAGTCAAATAGGTAGGAGAACTTGGTTCGTGTGGGCGAACCAAGAGCTCAAGCGAGCTCGACTCGTGCAGGCGAGTCGAATGTATTGGCGGGCTCTTACTGGGCCTTCCGAATGCAGGTGAGCTCTCATTTGAGCATGCAGACGAGCTCCAATCGAATGGCATGTGAGCTCCAATCGAATGGCAGGCGAGCTCCAATTAAAAGGCAGGCGGGGCCAATTGGTAGTGTTGAGTCCGTAGGCAATTTTTACTGTCTACACGCGTTTCCCAAACTGAATGCAGCTCTCAGGAGCATGTTCTAGAATCCAAACAAAGTCTCAGGACTGCGTTGATCAGCCAAAACGCAGCCCACAAGGATGCGTTTCACCAGCAAAATGCGGACCTCAAGTCTGCGTTGCCCAAACAAACCGCGGCTCTCGCGTTTAATTGCCTGAATGCGACCCTTGTGTTTCTTGCACGATGTGTCAAGTCGCTTTCAGGATGATTGACATTGACTTCAAACAACAGATTTGGGCCCATATAATGAAACCCAATAGCAAGACCCCAGAATACTTTGTGTAGCTTAACTATATTGAGGGGCAAATATAAGAAGTCTATGAATTCAAGGCATCTCAACAAGATCCAAGTTCACCAGGAGCTAGTCCCGTCCAATCATAGACTAGGGGTTCCAGTTCAAACCTCACGATTAGTGAGCAACTCTTCTCGAGTCTCTGCAGCAGATTTGAGAGAGTTCATATCAAGAGAAAGACCGATACAACAAGTCGCTCGTTCATGCCAATGCGAACGACTGATTTCTACGGTCCTCTCAAGATATCAATGCTGCTCACAGGAGCCCAAACTAGCAGTACTCAGCCGACGGATGAACGTTGCCTTGCTAAACTAGTACAAGCGACGATGTTCCTATAAGAAGACGACTTCGGAAGAAGAATACTTTGGAGTCACTTCTAACATGCTGGGTATAAAGAAATCATTAATCCTTAGCTCCGATGAGTCAGAGAAGGATCAGTCTCCTGGCTTGAAAGACCTTCTGAATAGGTCCGAGGGAGTCTAGCAACATACTTAGACTCGAAAGGGAGTGATACCTCCTGTCAACTACGGAAGATTGGCTAGAGGAACTAACTCTGACGATGAACACTCAGCCATCGCAGAATCTCAATCCTCCAGTTCTTTTGTGGAGCATGAGAGCTCTGCTTATATAGTAGGATATCCTGAAGATCTCGTGAAAAGAATTGATGAGTAGCAAGTCATGCTCCAAGCTCAGCAAGAGACTCTCAATCAATTGTGAGACATGATAACTCAATACGTTGCAGACAAGGCCAAACCTCAGAAGACAGATTCGCCACCCAGGCAAAAATCTTCCAGGAGAGGAAGATTGTCTTCATCCTAACCTCACACAAGCAAAGGGAAGAGAAAAGTGGTCGATGATGCTGCTTCTGACTAAGAAGTCCACAACCGAGAATCTTCTGAAGGAAGAAAGGCTGAGAATGAGCAGAATCTATAGTCCACAAAAATGGAAGAATTGGAAGCCCGCCTCAATGTCATAGTCAGCAGAAGCAAGCTCCAAGACGCGGGAGTTGCCAGACCCTATCCTGTCGAATAGGATGCAGCCACTTATCCTCCAAAGTTTAAAGTCCCGATGCTACAAGATTTTGACGGCACGGGATCACCGAATCAACATATCTATCATTTTAAGTCACAGACTAGGAATGTGATATCAAACAACACCATACGGGCTCGTTTGTTCATCGGCACCCTCAAGGGGGTTGCCTTTGAATGGTTCATGAAACTGCCCGCAGGATGTATCCAGAAATAGGCAGATCTAGAAAGACTCTACCTGTCATGATTCTTAGACATAGAAGTCTCTGTCCCTACCCTTCTCTCTACTAAGCAGAAGAAGGGAGAGCTCATCACAGCCTTCGGTGATAGGTTTTGAAATGTGGCTCTGTGATGTCCGACAGGTATGACACAGTCCACACTGGTGGAAACCTGTTGACACAACTTACAAACTAAACTCCTAGCCCGAATGGGAGTTTCACAATGCCGTTCCTAGAGACAACTAATCTCTCAAGGCAAACAGGCTCAAAAAATTATTGCCAGGGTCAAAGCTGAAGGAGAAGATACTACGTCATCTTCCCAGTCGGAAGGAGAAGATACTACGGCCACAGAAGTCAATTCTCTTCAATAGGATGGCAGGTCCACCAAAGCTATCAAGTTAACAATACACCTCTGATAGTCTATTTCTTCCAAACACCCCACCAATCCACTTCAATAGGATGGTGGGTCCATAAAACTATCACGTTAACAGTTACCTCTGATAGTCAAACTCTTCAGCCCTTTAGGAAAATATTTTGTCAGATAGCGGCTAGTCATGTGATGTGCCTCTATTCCAGTCATAGTTATGATGGATAGTGGCACACAAGGAGACGTGCCCTATCTATCCCTTTTTCTTCTCCTGCTAAGTCTTAATCAAGACTGGGGGTTGGTTGCTTGGGATCCACGGGATTAAGAGTAACAAATCTTAAACTCTCCCCGGCTTGTATGTCGTCAAGTTAACATTACACTTCTGATGATTAACAGTACCAAAATCCATGCCTCTCATGCATGGGGGACTTTATATTGATTCCTAATTAGAGATAAGCATCCATCTAACACATGCTGCCGGTTAGTCTTTTATCGCAAAAAGGATAAAAGCTCACGTATTCGACATCATGGCAGGTTGTTATTAATAACGCCAAAATCCATGCTTCACATGTATGGTGAACCTTGTCTTAACTCCTAAATAGAGATAAGTCTATGCTTAACACGCCCGTTAGTATTTTACCACGAAAAAGACACCAGAATCCATGTCTGTAGGACTTTATCTCGATCCCTAAATAGAGATAGGTCTATATCTAACACGTGTTGCCGGGTAGCCTATTCCCATAACAATGGTAAAGTCTATGTATTCGATATCATAACAATAAGAGAATTAATTCTCTTAGCACAACGTTACATGTGAAATGGATTTAGAATTCACATGCAAGCCTGATTCAAACGGTAATCAGTAAAGGTACATCAAATCCGTTGATGGCTGAAGGTTTGCCAAAAATCCTAAAGTCTACGCCTAACACACGTTACCGTTTAGTCTTATTCCATATAATTGACAAAGTCTATGTATTCAATATCATAGTACCAAGTCTAAGAGAGTTCAATCTTTTAGCACAACGTGATATGTAGAACGGACTTAGACAATCTGCATGCTAGCCCGACTCAAACGGTAGTCGATAAAGGCTCATTAAATCCGTTGATGGCTGGGGATTTGCCAAAAATCCTATATGCGATCTTCGCATTTTAAGATAAAGTCGTTTCAACTTTTAAATGCCAGGTCTAGACCAACGTTACGAGTGTTTCTAACGTAGAGCCCAGCTTCGCATTTCAAACCCCAAACGCAGAGGTCACCTTTGCGGTTCACAGCTACAAAATGATGGGATCACCCCCGTGTTTCCAACATGATATTTACACTCGTGAAAGTCATGTATCATGAACCCTTTGGACAGAGTGTTATCAAAACCTCTGCACGTCCCCAATAGGGTCCAAGCTAAATCAGCTAATAAAATTCCCTAATATCGTCAAGTTAACATTACACTTCTGACGATCATCATCCCCATAGAGCTTGAAC
Organism: Asparagus kiusianus; assembly: GCA_022839385.1. Lineage (NCBI taxonomy): Eukaryota > Viridiplantae > Streptophyta > Magnoliopsida > Asparagales > Asparagaceae > Asparagus > Asparagus kiusianus. Next base: position 276,583 of record BQKN01063052.1, read on the forward strand.
TCAGATTGCATCACTCATGATGAGACAAGCATCTCTTTTGTCAAAATCAACTTATCGACTCTTCCCAATAGAGCGATAAGTCCTCAAAATCTTGTCCAAATCAAAAGTGCTAAAATTAATCGCTATGATGATAAACCTCCTTAGCGAGACGCTAAGTCATCAAAATCCTGTTCAAATCATAAGAACATTTCCTTGACACGTTAACATTACACCTCTAACAAATCCACTTATCAATCCTCATCAATAAGATAAAAAGTTCTCAAAGTTACTCCAGACACAACACTTCCTTGTCACGTTAACATTACACCTCTAACAATCCACTTATCAATCCTCAACAATAGGATGATAAATCCTCAAAGTTTCTCCAATCGCAACAAATTCCTGTCACGTTAACATTACACCTCTGACAATCCACTTATCAATCCTCATCAATAGGATGATAAGTCCTCAAACCTGCTCCGATCGTAACAAATTCCTTATCACATTAACATTACACCTCTGACAATCCACTTATCAATCCTCATTAATAGGATGATAAGTCCTCAAAGTTGCTCTAAACGCAACACTTCCTTGTCACGTTAACATTACACCTCTGACAAATCCACTTATCAATCCTCATCAATAAGATGATAAGTCCTCAAAGTTACTCTAATCGTAACAAATTCCTTATCATGTTAACATTACACCTCTAACAAATCCACTTATCAATCCTCATCAATAGGATGATAAGTCCTTAAAGTTGCTCCAAGCGCAACACTTCCTTGTCACGTTAACATTACACCTCTGACAATCCACTTATCAATCCTCATCAATAGGACGATAAATCCTCAAAGTTGCTCCATTCGTAACAAACTCTTGTCATGTTAATATCACACCTCTGACAATCAACTTATCGACTCTCTTCAATAGAGCAATAGGTTCACCAATTGCTATTATGTTAACACTACACCTCTAACAGTCAAACTCCTTTTGAACTTGTTAATTCTTTAGCATAAGAATGACAAGTGTTCATAAAAAATCCGTAGTGGATTAAAATTTTTTTGGAATTATCCTAGTGATAATAAAGAAAATTTTTGAATTTTACTCTAAGTGAAAATTCATGTTACACCTCTGGCACTTCCAACTCTATTGGTCGAAAACGTAGGGATTGATTCTGCGTTTGGAGCACAAAGGTCGATCTAGCGTTCCAAATCCAAAACGCAAGGGTCGATCTACCGTTCCAAATCCAAAATGCAAGGACTAGCCCTACGTTACAAATACAAAACGTAAGGGCCAGCCCTACATTCCCAAACACAAGGACCACCTCTGCGTTTCAAAAGCAGAATTATGACATCTACCCTCCTACGGGTCATGTTCAGCAAATTTCTGCAATCAAGTGAACGATCACTCAACCGATTCGTGATCAAGATTGAGATCCAAAGTATTCTGAAAATTCGTCCCAGTCAACCGTGAACTTTCAAAAACTTTGGAGGGGGTTCTGTAGGTTGTCTAAAAATCACTAAAGACAGCTGATTCCCACTAAGCACTAATGACGGAAGTGTCAACCTGACGACTTCCACTGATACAAGAGATCAAGCAACAGACGAGAAGACATCTCGACTTGAAGCAGATCAGACGAGATGACACCCCATATATCGACTCGAGAGACGGTGTTAGTCAACTCGAAGCACGACATAGATGACATCTCGACCGACCGAACGAGACGACACCCCTGTGTTGACTCGAAAGACGGTATTAGTTGACATGCCCTGAGTCGACTCAATAGGCGGTATTACTCGACACGCCCTAAGTCAACTCAAAAGGCGGTGCTAGTCGACACGCCCTGAGTCAACTCTATATGTCAGCAACAAGATCCAGAGCCCGTGGCTGCATTCCAGAATGAGACATAAAGCTCAAAAGCTACGCTTCCACATCAAAACGCAGAGGTCCTCCCTGCGTTGCAACATCAAAATGCAGAGGTCCTCCCTGTGTTGCAACATCAAAACGCAGAGGTCCTCCCTACTGTTTGGGTCAAAAGTTGCTTTCTTCATTGCTATTGAATCTATTACAACTTCAGTCATTATAATAAATTCAAATAAATAAAAGTTGATCTTTTTATAAGATCTTCTTACACAATGAAAAATAAAAGATTATAACTTTATCAAACAACACACAGAAACTATTTATTAGCCTCTATTTTGCATACGATCTTTGCCTGTGCCGGGGACGTTGATATCCGTGGACCCTCGCAGATCAGATCCGGTTGACAGATTGATTATTCAGAGCTCTTACTTCACCAAGGAAGTAATTACTAAAGTAAATAATCTCGACCAAACGAGATCACTACTCTTCTCGAGATCAAGTCAAAGCCTGATTTCAAGGAATGGGGGGAATAAGCCTCAGATCTCTTGAATAGCTCCTTCTTTATGCCGGAGTTCCCCAAGATCTGCTAGCCCTCTGCTAAAATTCATGGCTCCCTTGCTCTGCAATTCAACAGCACCTCACCCTCTTAATTAAAATTCGCGCCCCTGTGAATGGGGGCTATATGCTCGTATTTATAGGGCTTCGGATACCCTGTTTATGTATAAGAATGAGTGATTTGGCCTTATCTTTAGTCAATAATGGTCTAACCACGTTTGTGGATAATATCAAATCAGTTGGGAACCTTTGGAACGAAGAAATCCCAAAAGAATCATCAAAATACATGTTTTCAGGCACCGGGGCGTTTCTGGGCGCGGGTCAGCCCGGGGTGACCCGAGCATGCACGGGTCACCAAGTGATGACCCGCGCGGTCATGGGTCACCTTTGGGTGACCCGCACGCCACGCGAGTTCCGAGGCTTTTTAGAGATCTTTTCCGACGTTTTGGGTTTTTTCGTTGTTTCATTGACCGTAAGCTTTGCTGACTCGCTTCGTGCGCTCGTTAGCTTCTTTACGGCTTTGAATGATCCTGTTTGACTCAAATGATGACATTCCTTGTCTTCTCTTTGTCTTGAGCTGTGTGTGGACACCTATAGGCATTTTTAGACACCTATAGATACCCCTTCCAAAGTGTTTCAAACTTATTCTTTTATAGAGGAGTCTGGAATGCTTTGGATAAGATAGGCCATATTTCCAATCTCTTCAGTATTTTGTCGAGGAGATCGCATAGCAGGACCTGTTGATGGTTTCAATTCTTGACTTCTTCAGCTTTCAGTCTACTCAGTATTTTGTCGAGCAAATGAAATTCTTCCAGTGATGTGTTTATCGTCTGACTGTTGTCGAAATCTTAAACTGAAGTGGTGCGTAAGTTTCTGAACTTAGCTCGTGTCATTGAGTTGATGTTGAATTGATCGTCTTCGTCGGAAGTTTGTATCGGAATACGATTAAACTCCCCGGAATCATCCTTTGACTTTGGAACTTTTCCTTAGCCATATTTTGGCAAAGTCTTCAGTGCGCTGACTAGTGTTGACCTCAATTTGCAACGTGTTGACTAGCGTTGACTTTCATTTGCAACGCGTTGACCAGCGTTGGCTTTCATTTGCAACGCGTTGACTAGTGTTAACCTTTGCTGTAACATATTTACTGGCGTTAACATAATTTATACTCGTACGTTTGCTGGAGTCTACACAGTTTAAGCTCTTAAGGTATTGGAGGGTGGTGGTCCCAAGTGTAGAGGCTGTCGGACCAACTATTAAAGCAAATTCATCTGCAAGTATGGATCTTTTCCTGAGGTTTTCGGATGTTCAAGTCACGAGACTAACTAATGAAGCTGGTGCGTCAGTGATTATTGCATTTATAGGATTTTTGGCAAATCCTTAGTCATCAACGGATTTGATGAGCCTTTACCAACTATCGTTTAAGTCTGGCTAGCAAGCAGATTATTTAAGTCTGTTCCGCATGTAATGTTGTGATAAAAGAGTTAACTCTTTTAGTGCTATGATATTAAATACGTAGACTTCGTCTTTCTCACATGGAAAGACTAAATAGCAACGCGTGTTAGACGCTGACTTTAGGATTTTTTGCAAACCCTCAGCCATCAACGGGTTTGATGCGCCTTTACCGATTACCGTTTGAATCAAGCTTTTATGCGGATTGTTTAAGTCTGTTCCGCATGTGACGTTGTTCTAAGAGAGTTAACTCTCTTAGTGCTACGATGTTGAATACGTAGACTTCACCATTGTTACGAGAATAGGCTACCCGGGGGCATGTATCAGATGCTGACTTATCTCTATTTAGGGATCGAGATAAATTCCCCCAGACATGCATTCTTGTGTCTTTTTCACTCGGTGAAAGAATAAACCGGCAACGCGTGCTAGGCGTTGGCTTATCCCTACTTAGGATTCGGGATAAAATTCCACGTGCGTGTAAGGTACGACTTATGGTGTTATTAATAACAACCTGCCATAATATCGAATATGTGGGCTTTTGTCCTTTTCACGGTCAAAGATTAACTGGCAACGCATGTTAGGCGTTAGATTATCCCTTCTTAGGATTCGGGATAAAATTCCTCATGCATGAAAGGCATGAATTTTTGGTGCTACGATGTTGAATAGGTAGACTTGGCCATTTTGTTTTTTACGGGAATGTGTCTCCCGACAGGATCTGTCAGATGCAGACTTATCTCTATTTAGGGATTGAGATAAGGTCCCCCAAACATGGATTCTGGTGTCTTTTTCACTCGGCGAAAGACTAAATCGGTAACGCGTGTTAGGCGCTGACTTATCACTACTTAGGATTCGGGATAAAATTCCACATGCATGTAAGGCACGGATTTTGGCGTTATTAATAACAGCCTACCACAATGCCGAATATGTGAGTTTTTGTCTTTATTACTGTCAAAGACTAACCGGCAACGCGTGTTAGGCGCTGAATTATCCCTATTTAGGATTCAAGATGAAATTCCCCACGCGTGTGAGGCATGGATTATGGTGTTATTAATAACAATCTGCCATAATATTGAATATGTGAGTTTTTATCCCCTTTACGGTTAAGGACTAACCAGCAACGCGTGTTAGGCGTTTGCTTATCCCTACTTAGGATTCGGGATAAAATTCTCCTTGCATGAAAGGCATGGATTTTTGGTGCTACGATGTTGAATACGTAGACTTGGCCATCTTTTACAAGAATGTGCCACCCAGCAGCATGTGTTAGATACAGACTTATTTCTACTTAGTGGTCAAGATAAATTCCCCCAGACATGGATTCTGGTGTCTTTTTCACTCGGCGAATGACTAAACCGCAACGCATGTTAGGCGTTGGCTTATCTCTATTTAGGATTCGAGATAAAGTTCCCCAGACATAGATTCTGGTGTCTTTTTCATACGGCGAAAGACTAAACTGGCAACGCGCGTTAGGCGTAGACTTTAGGATTTTTTGGAATTTTGTCTTCAAAGACGAAATCGACACTAGAGAGGGAGAATTTTATATTCTGTCTCTAGGTCCTCTATTTGGGGCAAAGACAAACTTACAGTTGGAGAGGAAGAATTTTATATTCTGTCTCCAGGTCTTCTTTTTGGGGTAAAGACAAACCTGATGCTAGAGAGGAAGAATTTTATATTCTGCCTCTAGGTCTTCTTTCTGGGGTAAAGACAAACCCAAGGAAGAATTTTATATTCTATCTCCAGGTCTTCTTTTTGGGGTAAAGACAAACCCGATGCTAGAGAGGAAGAATTTTATATTCTATCTCTAGCTACAAAGGAAACTCAAAGTGGGATCTCTACTTCGAGAATCCGAAAAGGTGAAACTAAGAGTGGGATCTCCACTCTGAGAATCGAATAGATTCAGATAACCCTAACTTTTATAGGATTGGCTGCCTGATCTAAAAATGAAATTCCGACTTCAGCCTTAACTTTTATAGGTTTGACCGAAGAAGAAAGAGTGGAAGCCTTTCGTTTAACGAAAGGGAGTTCCGATCTTGGCACTAACCGTCTAAAGGTTTGACCGAATGGATGTTTGAAATGATCCTAACTTTTATAGGTTTTATCGCTCAATTTGAAAGTGGACCTCTCATTCATGGAAGGAATTTAGAGGAGATTTTGGCTTTGGCTCTAACTTTTATAGGTTTGATCGCTCAATTTGAAAGTAGACCTCTCGTTCATGGAAGGAATCGGAGGGGATTTTGGCTTTGGTCCTAACTATAGAAAGGTTTGACCAAATAAACGGTGGAAGTGGGAGTACAAATCACAGTGGGAATATTGCCTTGTACAGCTCACTCGTTGAGGGGTGTCAAGTAATCAAGACTTAACACAAAAGGGGTTTGGTAATTTCTAGTACTATGTCCGGACTCTAACAATGAAAGTGTTGAGTGCACAGACATAGCAGGAGTTTTGAGTGGATTAAACCAGAAAGTATTTTAGTGGTCCCATCATCAATTGATTTGATCAGTGAGGGGTTTTATGGTGGAGAACTATGAATCATCAAGCACTCCACAATTACACCGTGAGAGTTTCGTGAGGCAAGATTGATCCAACGAAGTGATCGAATCTTATCTCAGCAAAAGGGTGCTTGGAAAGTCACAGTGGGGGTAGGTGAAATTGATCCCAAAAATAGGATGTGTTTCACCCTTGGAAACATTCAGAGTCCAAATGGGAGTTATTGTTCATCACTTTTTTTGTAATGACCAGGTTATCCTTAAAAATATTACATACGATATTCTTCCAGGAACTTCCTGTTTTCACATATCCACCCCCATCTTTTGGCAAAACTAGGTCTAATGAGGAGTACATTGTATTCAGTTACATGGTCGGGTTATCCTTAAGAATATCACATACGATACTCTTCTAGGAACTTCCTGTTAAAAATAGGGGAAGCAATTTTAATCTCGTATATCTTATCGGAGGTTGGCGGGTTATCCTTAAGAATATCACATGTGATACTCTTCTAGGAACTTACCATCAAAGATAGGAAACAGTTTTGACTTGTATACCTTGGAGTATCACTGAGAAGCAATTTAACCTCTTATACTCATTGGAGGATGCTATTCTCATTTGGCTTATTCAAGCGTTATGATGCAAGTGTCGATTAAGGCTTGAATTTTTTTTTTGAGACCGAAACAAGCCTCGGTGGGATGATGAACCCTCATGTGGTACACACAGTAGTTAAGATCCGTGATCCTCTTAGCTCCCTCCTGATCTTTAATAGGTGGTAGCTCGATTTCATTGCTGTTGGGGAGGTACTCAAAGATAGCTGGAACTTTCTCATCCTTGAAGGAGTACTCTTTTTGGAGTCTCGGATCTGGAGTCCTTTGCTGTTTCTGAGGTTGTTGTTGTGACATCTGATTATCATCAACAATAACTACAGGCGCTGTCAGTTGTCTTGTCTCGGATTTCTTCCTTCTGAAGAAGCGTTCGGCTTGCTTGCCGCGAATTTTCAACTCTTTCCATGTTTTGGATAGCACGACCTCCATGGCTTCCAACACGTCAATGAAGAGATTGTTGTAGCACGTTTGCAAGATGAACTCCTCTGTGACAGGATCCTTAGAGTTCATTGCCTTGTTCCGGAAGCGTTTGACAAAGTTTTCGACCGTCTCTCCGTCTTTCTGCTTCTCATCAAAGAGTGTCCTGATTGACATCTCGGTGTCATCATCAAAGAAATTATTAAGGAATAGGTTTTCCATATCATCCCAGCTATTGATGCTTCCGGGCTTGAGACGACGGTACCAATCGAAGACAGCTCCGCGAAGGGTGCCGACGAATGATCGGACCATCAGGGGTTCATTCCCAGAAATCACGTCCAAGTGGGACTTAAAGTAAATTAAGTGTTGAGTGGGTGAACCCTTCCCGTCGAACGACATGAAGTTGATCAGGTTGAACTTTGTCAGATATGGAATTGATTCCCACTCTCTTGGATAGGGACACGAAATACCGGTCTTCTTTACCTCTTGGGTGGACATCAAGGCGTTGATTTTGCTTTTGAGGTCCCTCATCTTCTTGTCTTCACCTAAATCTTGCTTTGGGTAATTTCTAAGAGGGACAACGGGGCCACCCCCAGTGTTGTCATCATTGGTGGGGCTACCCCCAGTGCCATTATTCTTGGTGGGACTACCCTAGCGTTTTGGTCAATAGGAGGGTCATCAGCATTGAGGTGTGCATCCATATCTGAATCGCTACCTGCTTGGTTAGCATTGTTGCGACGGCTGGATTCACTATGTTGATTGGACAGAGCTTGAAGTCGTCGGTCATGTATCTCCTTCATCCGTTGCACGGTCAACTTCATTTCAATTTTGAATGCTTCTTTCTGCTTAGCTAGAGCATCCTGAATTATTTGTGTTACCATGTCAAGTGTGAAGGTGAACGCTTCCTGAGCTTGTCACGTGCTAGCTGTTGTATCGTTAGAGGCAATTGCAGAGCAAGTATCCAAAAGTTCATCTTCAGAAGATAGTCTTTCGTGCATCCTCAGGTAATCCCTATGCCTGGCAACTTCTAGGTGGAGCTGAGACATTCGTTGGGCTATTCCAAAATTGACTTTTCTTATTGGAGAAAAGTTAGGATGAGAACTATTTGAAGCAATCACAGACTTTCCCTTGTCAGTCATGTTGATTGTGACCTCTGTGAGTTCATTATCTCGAGTTGCTGATCTTTTTCTATGGAAGCGCCTTGATTTGGGCTTCGACGCTTTAGTAGAAAGCCTCTCAAATACCGAGACGCTCTGAGGAGTGGTCTTGGGGAAGCTACATACTGATAATACTACCCTGATAAGGTTGGTACACGGATAGTGGGAGTCCCCTTCCTTGTACTTCCCTTTCGAGATTCGTTCGTACCCCTAGCCTGATAGTACAATTCATCGGCATGATGACCAGAGCAATCTATCACGTGTTGACATGACTTCTCAAGTATAACGTCGTCATCTGACGGACACGTTTCCTTCTAAGGATTTGATGTCTTGTTAGCGTCCTCAAGAGTCATGCATTTAGAGCGACGCTTTCGTGAGCGCGGGACCTCAACGGGCTCTTGGATTTTGACACGCAATCCAATGCGATCGGTTATATGGATTTTCTCATTATGGGGTGACTTCAAATTGTTGCAAGGGCATGTGCGACCCCCAGCTCGATGAGTTGCTCGGGGTTCATTCACTGGGCCTAAGCATTCTCTAACAGGAGTTTTGCCTCGATCTTCGTGTAGAGGACTGAGGCGATCCACCATTGTTGTTTTAAATCGGGACAGGTTCACACTGTCGTGGGGCTTCACCGGAGGTACGGGTTCAATTGGGGCAGGAACGGATGGAGATGAAAGCGGAAAAACGAGCGCGGAACACCTCCTGCTTCGGCCTTAGCGCGGGTCACCACGGGGTGACCCGCCGCTGGCCGGGTCACTTCTGGGTGACCCGCAAGCAACCGCGTCACCTCGGGGTAACCCGCAAGCGGTCGGGTCACCTCGGGGTGACCCGCATTTGGTCGGGTCACATCAGGGTGACCCGCTGGTTGCCAGGTCACCTCGGAGTGACCCGCGTTTCGCGGTCTTTTCGGCCGTTGTTCTGGACTTCGGCCTCCATACTTGACGTAGTTTTGGCTATTCTTTAGCCTTGTCCTTCTTCTGCATCTTTTGTGTCTTTTGCACAAGAATTCGTGCATGCGCAAACACTGCGCGGCATTTCTGAATGCGTTCTTCAAGGGTTGAACGGGTCTTTTTGACACAGACCCATTCATTCGTTGATGGTTCAAAGGAGGAGCTGTTTGTTCGCTGTTGGGGCACTTAGAACCTTCTAAATTTTAGATCCGCTTCATAGCAGATCCAGTCAACAAACTCCAAAGCCTTGGTGAATTAGCGCGCGAGGTGTTGGCGCTATCTTTGACGAGCGCTCTTCGATAAAGTGGGCACGCCTCCAAGGGCTATCTCCTTAATTGAGGAGGAATCTATATCTGCATCAACCGGGATCCTGATCCATGGTTGCGACACGACAGTCTCCGCAGCGAGACTATTGGCTCTCACTGTGGTCGCCAACTTATTTGGGTCAAAAGTTTCTTTCTTCATTGCTATTGAATCTATTACAACTTCAGTCATTACAATAAATTAAAATAAATAAAAGTTGATCTTTTTATAAGATCTTCTTACACAATAAAAAATAAAAGATTATAACTTTATCAAACAAAACACAGAAACTATTTATTAGCCTCTGTTTTGCGTGGGATCTTTGCCTGTGCCGGGAACGTTGATATCCGTGGACCGCCGCGGATCAGATCCGGTTGACAGATTGATTATTCATAGCTCTTACTTCACCAAGGAAGTAATTGCTGAAGTAAATGATCTCGACCAAGCGAGATCACTACTCTTCTCGAGATCAAGTCCAAGTCTAATTTCAAGGAATGGGGGAATAGGCCTCAGATCTCTCGAATAGCTCCTTCTTTATGTCGGAGTTCGCTAAGATCTGTTAGCCCTCTGCTAAAATTTGTGGCTCCCTTGCTTTGCAATTCGACAGCACCTCACCCTCTTGATTAAAATTCGCGCCCCTGTGAATGGGGGATCTAGGCTTGTATTTATAAGGGTTCGTATACCCTGTTTTTGGATAAGAATTAATGATTTGGCCTTATCTTCAGTTAATAACGGCCTAACCACGTTTGTGGATGATATCAAATCAGTTAGGAACCTCTGGAATGAAGAAATCCCGAAAGAATCATCAAAATACATGTTTTCGGGCACCGGGGTGTTTCTGGGCGCGGATCAACCCGGGGTGACCCGCGTGGTCGTGGGTCACCAAGTGGTGACCCGCGCGCCACGCGGATTCCGAGGCTTTTTAGAGATCTTTTTCGATGTTTTGGGTATTTTTGTCGTTTCGTTAACCTTACGCTTCGCTGAATCGCTTCGTGCGCTCGTTAGCTTCTTTACGGCTTTGAATGATCCCGTTTTACTCAAATGATGACATTCATTGTCTTCTCTTTGCCTCGAGCTATGTGCGGATACCTATAGGCATTTTAGACGCCTACATCTGTGTTGCAACATCAAAACGCAAGGGTCGGACCCACGTTTTCTGCGTTTGACTCGTTCAAACGAGATGAACGGTTCCAAAACCATTCCCCCATGATCTGAGAGGATCACAACTTCACTCATGAGTGATTTAAGGGGCGGTTACACCCAAAACCCCCTTTAAGGAGCTATTAAGGGGAGGTTACACCTTAATCCCCTATAAATATTGTAAAACCCAGCAAAGCAAAAGGTTCAGTTCAGATCATATGAATTTCCACAAGGGACAGATCGACATTCTTCAACCAAGAGCCCTCTCCAGCAACAGAGATCTCCGGAGCTCAATCTTGGCTTATTAACTGATTATTTCGGTTTTAATCAACTCTTTACAAGAGTTTAAAGTCGTTTTGAGTTCCTTAACTCATTATGAGTTATTGTCAAACATGTCACGCAAGTCCTCCTCCATATCAATCAAGAGGAAGATACCGTGTTCAAGTAAGGTGAAACGTTCGGATCATCACAGGATACAACATCGAAAGCTCATCAACACCGTGAAGAACCAAGTTTTAAACAAAGGGGAGGGTCTCCGTCGATCCTCTTTTCTTTTGTAAATCGGGATTCCGATTAAGAATATTGTAATTTCTTTTTTCTAAAGTCAGTTAGAGAGAAATTGTAATTGAGAGAATTATAATCATTTTTTTTCAAAGCTGTTAGAGAGAATAAAACAATTTTGATCTCAGATTCTTCTTCACATTTTTCCCACAAACAATAATCCACTCCTTCCCGCTGTTGGAACCCATTCACGACTAATCTGACCTTGTATCTCTTCCTTCCATCACTCTCCTACTTGACCTAGTAAACCCACTTGTTATGTAAGGCTTTCTTCTGTGCAAGTAGCTGGGCTAACTCCCATGTCTCGTTCGAGTGGAGAGAATCCATCTCTTCTTGCATTGCATGCTCTCACTGCTGAGATTCGCTCACTTGCATAGCCTCCTCATATCATTCTGGTTCTCCGCTATCCGTCAAAAGTAGGTAGTCTAGTGACGAGAGATACATAGGATTCGGTTTGGGTACCCTGGATGACCTCCTAAGATCCTCGCCCTGGGTAGTCGGTTCTGCACCTGGAGTCTCCTCTGTTCTTGGGTCAGAATTAACGTTGTCTCTCTTATCTGGAAGTTCATCCAAATCCATGTACTCAGATGCGCCCGCATCCGTAGTGTTGCTCCCACTTCTTTGGCCTACCTTGGCATTGTCTCTGTCCTTGTACATCACTTCCTCATTGAATACGACGTCTCGGCTCCTGATGGTTTTCCTGTTCTTCTCATCCCAAAGACGATATCCGAACTCAACAATACCGTACCCAATGAATATACATTTCAGTGACTTAGCTTCCAGTTTGTCTCTACCATGATCACTGATGTGGACATATGCCACACAACCAAAGACTCTCAAGTGTGAGAGATTGACCTTCTTGCCACTCCAAACCTCTTCCGGAATCCCAAAGTTTAATGGAACTGATGGCCCGTGATTTATCAAGTACGCTAATGTATGCACCGTGTCCGCCCAAAAAGTTTTAGGTAGACCTGCATGTAGACGCATGCTCCTCGCATGCTCTGTCAGCATTCTGTTCATCCTTTCTGCTACGTCGTTCTGTTGTGGCGTCCCTGGAGTAGTCCTTTCCAAATGAATCCTGTTCAGAGCACAGAACTTCTTGAATTTCTCCAGTTCATATTCTCCACCATTGTATGATCTCAGACACTTCACTTTCAGATCAGTCTTGTTTTCCACCATGGCTTTCCAATTCTTGAAGATGTTAAACACCTCTGACTTGTGCTTTAAGAAGTATACCCACACCTTTCTTGAGTGATCGTCGATTTAAAGGTGACGTAGTATGCCGAACTGCCAAGAGAATACACGCTAGCTGGACCCCATACATCTGTATGAACAAGCTCTAGCTTGTGAGCTTTAGGTGGTCTTCCCCTCTTCTGAAAACTAACTCTCTTCTGCTTCCCGTAGATGATGTCTTCACAAACACCGACTTCCACCGAATCGATGCCGGTTAGCTTCCCTTCTAAGTGAAGAATCTTCATACCCTTCTCACTCATGTGTCCCAGTCTATTATGCCACAGATCTGCATTCTCCTTGCCTGCAGCAATCGCGAGGGTGTCACTCGCGTGTGAAGTTAGGTAGAGGGTACCGGTCTTATTGCCACAGGCAACGACCATAGTACCATTGGAGATTTTCTACGAATCTTCGGTGAATGTTGTAATATAGTCTTCTGCTCTAAGCTAGCCAACCGAAATAAGATTCCTCTTCAGCTTCGGTACATGTCTGGCATTCTTCAGAGACCACTTGGAGCCCTTCAATTGTATCTGCATGTCACCTCTTCCAACAACACTACAGCGTTCATTATCCCCTAAGTATATTTTCCCAAAGTCCATTGCTACATAGTTCTGAATTAGCCTTTTATTAGCAGTGGCGTGGAATGAGTCTCCCGAATCAATGACCAATGAATCGAAATCGCTATCCATAGCGAGGATCAATGCATCTTGCACAATATAAGCCTCCTGCTCATTTTTATCCTTCTTCAATGCTTTACAGGTAGAAGACATATGGCCCTCTTGGTTGCGGTTCCAACATTTCCCTTTGATAGGTCTCACCTTCAAGTTCAACCTCTTCTTCTTCGACTTTGAACGATTCATGTTTTGGTTCCCCCTATTATGGCTTCTGCCTCTTTGCTCGAGACTTAGGGCTGAACCTGAACCTTTTGATTCATTTGATTTTCTTCTAACCTCCTCGGATAGAATTATAGCTACCCCCTTGTTCAGCTTTAACTTTCCCTTCCTTGCCGAGTTGCTAATTGCGATCATGCAACCTGCCCAACTATCCGGCAACTGCGATAGTATCAGTAGGGCCTTCACTTCGTCATCAAAAACATGATATCGACTGCGATGAGTTGATCAATAATCGTGTTGAACTCGCTGAGATGCATCGTGAGGAAACATCCTTCTGCCATCTTGAGGTTGAATAGCGTCTTGACGAGATGTACCTTATTTGTAGCTGATGGTTGCTCGTACATCGTTGCGAGCGCTTCCATAAGCCCCATCGTCGTCTTCCCCTTTAATATATTGTGTGCTACTGATTTTACGAGCGATAATCGGATCTTCCCCAAAGCCTTTCAATCCAATATTTCTCAGTCCTCGTCGGATTCTTCTTTCTTCTTTCCTTTTGCTTTACCCATCAACGGACGGTAAATATCCTTCTGGAACAGATAGTCCTCCATCTATAACTTCCAGTAGGCGAAGTCTGATCCGTCAAACTTCTCAATTTTTGATTTGCCTTCTTCTGCCATTTCTCACACACACAGATCTGAACAAGGACTCTGATACCAATTGTTGGGGATTCAAGCTACTCGACCACCTGTCAAATATTAACCCTCTGCGGAATTTGCTCAACCGGATCTTGTGTTAAGACAATAGAAATAATAAATTACAGCAAATAAAAAATTGTAAGAAAATAACAAAGAAAAAGGACACCAAGTTTTAACGGGGTTCGGCAACTTGCCTACGTCCTTAGGAGCCACACAAATAATTTTTTTTTATATCAAAGAAGATTACAAGCTTGCAAAGAGCAGATCTTAAATTTGAGATCTCTCAAAAGAGAACCAACAGAAAAACTATCTGTTGTTCTTTCAAGGCGTGAGATTTTACAACTTGTAAAATCTCCTCTCAAACCCGCTGTGAAGAATCGATAAAGGGATCAAAAATTTTACTCTGAAAATTTCCGCTACAGGAGCTCCTCCAAGAAAACGCCGCCAGGCGTTTTTTCTTTCTGCTCAGGGAGAAGAACACCGCTCCTCGCAATATGTGTTTCCCTTAAATAGGGAAACCCTAGGGCCAATCAGGTGAGAACCAGCTGGCTTCCACCACAGGTGAGCTCCACGCTCCTAACAGGCAACCCCTTCGCCTCTCCACGCCCACAGGCAACAAGCGAGCTTCCTCGCCTGTGAAGAGGGACCTTGAGCTCGCCTGCGGAAGAACCCACCTGAAGCTCATCCGCGCTCACCTTCAGATCTCGTCGTCGACCTCGCCTACGAAGCTCGAGCCCGCCTGCTTCAGATCTCGTCGAGCTCGCCTGAGGGAACTTGACTTGGCCTGGAGCTCGCGCCTTCCCCGAGCTCGCCTGATAGCACCTCTTCAAGCTCGCCTGCAGCCAGCCTCGTCTGAAGCCGCCTAACGAGTTCACCTGGACTTCGAGTTCGACCTCGTCTAGGTTTTGATCTACACACTATAACAAAATACAACATTACCGACGAAACAAAAACATCGGGAAAAATCTTTTCTAACGCAAAATGCAACGTCGCTAAAAGTGTGTTAAGAAAAGTATTTGGCGACGCAAATACACTGCGTCACCAAAAGTACACTTTTGGCGACGCGTCATGCGTCGGGAAAAGTACATCTTTTAGCGACGCATAATATTTTGCGTCGGCAAAACGTGTACTTTTGGCGACGCATGCAACGTCAACAAAAAGCTATGCGTCGGCAAAAGTATAGCTTTTAGCGACGCAAAATTGTTCGTCGCTAAAAATTATACTTTTGACAACGCAAGTTAGCGTCAACCAAAGTTTAGCTTTTAGCAACACATAATTAAGGGTCGCTAAAAACTATACCTTTGGCGACACAATATAGCGTCGCTAAAATATATTATTTTTGACGACGCAATATAGTGTCGGCAAAAACATTTTTTTTAGTCGGTAAAAAGTATATTTTTATTGACACTAATTTGCATCGCCAAAAATAATATCTTTTCTGTCAACTACACTGAAACTGAACATCCACAACAAATTTGCTCCCATTCACATTAACAAAGAAATCAAACATCAAATTATACTCCAAACAAGTTGCATATTAACAGCTAAAATAATATCGATGCTTATTTTCACAATCATTAAAATGAAACAAATAATAACATTAGTAAATAAATTTAAACGCAATTCTATTAAACAAATAACAAGTGTTTGACACATGTTTTATTAACAAATCCAACAATCATGATTAAGTAGACTTGAACAATAAAGACTACAGAGAACCCATGTATTATCAACGTTGTAAGCCTTTCCTTCGTCATGTCCCTAGCTTCTTCTTCCCACCTTCACCATCCATCTCCAACTTCTGTTATGTAGCTGCAACGGAAAGAAATGTACTCAGTAAGGCAAATAAAAAGTTAAAATCAAATACAAAAAAATGTACTCAGTAATGCTCTAATATATACTTTTTATTTATGTATTGATGAGTAAGATATTTATGCTGAAACATTGCATAAGAAGAAAAATACCAAGCCAAATAATGACAAAATGATATCCTCAAAACAACAATATTTATATCAAACTCATACACTTATGACAATATTAACACAAAAGCCACCATACCTGTCTAAATGAGTGCAATTTGTTGTAGTGGATCCACAACAAGTAGTCTCGCTTCATCCAGAAACTTATCAAGTAACTGAAATCATCAATGCAAAAAAAATTACTGCATTGAGTTACACACAATTCTTTAACTAAACTAAGATATATTAGAAGAACAAATTCTTAACAATCTCTTCAAGCAATTGCTCAGTGACAAGATCAAGAGCTTTCCAAACAGAAACAATGACTTCCACAGAGGCAGATTCAATTCGCAGTTTCCCTCCTATAAGAATTCCCCTCAAATCAATCAGATACTTTTTTTAAAAAAAGTTCAGACTTACCAAACCCCTAACACATCAAATAGTCTTGTGAATTGTCACGCAAAATTAAAATTACTTCAATAGGTTCAATTTCTAAACAAAGCTAATAAGAAAGCACTACAACATTAAAATTTTGAAAACTAAAAATATTTACTGGAAATGTGTGCGCTACATCATTAAAATTTTGAAAACTGAAAATATTCACCAGCAAATATGGACACTATCTCATCCAACCTCCCCACTGAGCCTGAGAAGCTTAAAGAGGCACAACATTAATATAACTTATCTAGATTCTTAAAGAGGAATTCTCAATAAAGAATTTGTTTGTCCCCAGCCCTGGTAGCTTAGGAAAGTCAAACTATTTCATAATATTTGATATATCAATATTCTTTTAACCATTCTAGATACATGCTACAGATAATGTTTAACCATTCTAGACACATGCTGCAGATAATGAGGAAACACACGTATAATTTTGTTATTGATTTATCTATGATGAGCATGCATATAGAACTTTCATAATCTAGCATATTTGCTATTGTGCTGCATATAGATAGGCAAATCACTGTATATATAAATATAACTTTGTTGCCATCACTTATTTACAAGTCCTAGTTTATCTCATTCAAAATATTATTACCAAATCAACTGAAAACTTCAAACAGTCAATTTAACTCCACGAAATTTTTCTCAAATGCTAATAAAATTTTATTAAATTACCTATACTCTGCTGCATTGCTTTTGAAGCCTCTGATCCTCCATTATCAACCTGTCTCATCTTCAACCTCAACTGAAAAGATTTTATTAAAAAAAACTAAATTTTATAAATTGATGATAGAATAAAACCCAATTTAATTACCCCAAAAAAAAAGTTTACTTGGTTGTGAGTTCATAGGATCAGGCTCAGGGCCGGTTCTGACATTTTAGGGGCCATGTGCGAAAAGTAAACCAGGGCCGGTTCTGATGATAACTTTCATGTACTCCCTAATTAAGTTTCTCCAAGTTGCTTATTTTTCCCCACCTCAAACAGATATGTTATATTCTTTGTACCGTAACAGAACAGTCACTTGTTTTGTTTGCTTATGAAAATGATTAGTATAGGAATAAAATCAACCAATGTTACTTACTTGTGCAGGTGGGAGTTTCCGTGGCCAGCCAGGCTCAGGATAGACACGAAGAGGAGGAGGAGCAAGTGAAGGTGATGAGCCATGTTGAAGAAATTAAATTGGTGATGGTTCTGTGTACTACTTAATTACAACTTGACTTAGAAGATAATCTGTCCTGAATCCTGATATAATTGCATGACACGAGTCAAAGGGCCATTAATAAAAAAGACGGTTTGTTTTTCCTAACAAAGAAGCTTTATCTTCTTCATCTGATTCTCAGGAAAATACAGAAGGACTATGTTACAGTTCTTTCATTATGACCCTTGTCCACTTTAAGAATTTCAGATACTGGTCAAAGCAGTAAAACAAGGAACCTGGCATATTCAATGTAAAGCACATGCTGACTTATTTATGAATTTCAACCTAATTTGAAAAATATTTATTATTTTTCTATTGATAGACTTCTTTCTCAATTATCTCAAAGAAAATTCTCTAAAAACCTTCTCCCAATTTCCATAAATTTTGTTATGAGTTAAACAATAATAATAGGAAGGATGAAGGATAATTCTCCAGTTCCACTT
The DNA here is from genome assembly GCA_022839385.1 of Asparagus kiusianus. Taxonomy (NCBI): domain Eukaryota; kingdom Viridiplantae; phylum Streptophyta; class Magnoliopsida; order Asparagales; family Asparagaceae; genus Asparagus; species Asparagus kiusianus. Next base: position 294,851 of record BQKN01063052.1, read on the forward strand.
CTATTCTGTTCAAAATTAATTTCTGACTTTTTTCTTTTCATTCACCAAAAAAAAACATGCTGCGACAAAAGGGAAAAAAATTAGAAGATGAGTAAGACTAATCGGCATCCTGTCGTTGTTAAATATCCATTTCTAGGATGAAGTTCTAACAGCTAGAGAATTTGAGTAAGACAAACATACATCCCATCAATATATAAATAAGCAAATTGACTAAAAGCTCACATCACATATTGTTTTTATTATTAGAGAATTTAGTAGCAGGTTAGCTGAACCTAAAATGGAATAGAAACATGTAATATAGCCAAAGGCTGAGGGAATTGTCATGTCTCATGCCATAAGGTTAATTTGCCTACCTAAGGTAATAATTAAGTTGGGAATCCCTTATGATACACAGAGTCCCTATGTCATTCTCCCTGAGTGTACACGCACATTGTGCTCGAGGAAGACTACTTGATCACTTATACCATGAACCCTATGTTACCCCGACACGGCCAAATTGGCCCCGTACCCGTGTCGGGTACGTTTTGGGTGCGGATCCGCACCCAAACGGCAGGGACACGGCACTTGAAGGCGGGAGGGAGGGTAAAAGTTACGAACCTAAAGAGGGAAGGCAGTCGAGGGAGGAAACGACGATCTTCGAAGGACAACGAGCTTCAAGGGATGACGAGCTTCGAGGGAGGAGTCGACAACAAGCTTCGAGGGAAGAGTCGACGACGAGATTCGAGGGACAACGAGCTTCGAAGGAGTGAACGACAAGCTTAGCTTCGAGGGAGAACATTGAAAACCCTAGCCCTAGATCTCCTTGGACTCGGATCTGATGGAGGAGAGAGGAACCGATCTTCTTAGACTCGGATCTGAAGGAGGAGAGAAGAGGAGGAGAGAAGAGGAGCCGATCTCTTAGATCTGAGGCGGCGGATAGGAGCAAAGAGAAAGGGGTTAGGGTTTTTTTGTTAGAGGGATGGGTTTTGAGTTAAAAAGTTGGGCTTGGGCTTGGATTTGGGTTCGGGTTAAAAAACCGGTTTACACTTTTATTGTTTTAAATAATTGGGTGGGCCATTTAGTTTTGAGTTTGGGTTTGGGTTTAAGGAGTGAGCTTATTTCTCAATTTGAAATTAAACATAATAAAATTGCTATAGTTATTGAAATTAAATATAGTAAAATTACTATAGTTAATATAATTGTTAATTTTTAATATATATATATATATA
>BQKN01063052.1:346167-368148 GCA_022839385.1 Asparagus kiusianus
ATATTTATGAACATGAAAACTCAAAACTATGTATATATATATATATACCTATATATATACATGGAAACCAAACATATATGTATATATGAAACTATATATATACATAAAAACCAATATATTGTGTGTGTGTAATATTGAGCTTAAAGTACTAACACACATAATATAAAACCTAAACTACATTACCCAAGCTTGATCTTGATCTTCATTGAGCTCAACTTGGTACACGTTGCGGATGAAGCTAAACTTGGATCTTGAACTTGAATTGTATTGCTTCACTCCATATTTCCGCCATCCTCCATTGGATATCATCGTTGAAGCTCTATTCCATCCATCCTCCAACAACGTTGTTTGTCTACAATAAATACAAAAACACAAATACTAGACAAACAACATTAGTGGTAAATTGTTTGTTAAACATCATCAAAACAAGAAGGCCAACAGATACGATCAGAAGTTCATGTTATGTGAATTCCCAAAATTCTACACTCAACTTTTGTTTTTGTGGAGATGTTACAAGCCTACATCATGAAAAGGCCACTCCTAAAAGTGCATTGGCCTGCTACATTTACACGACTTATAAACCTGAAGGGCCCATGAGGGAATTTGGGCTCTGCCCAATACTGATGCCATCGCTTTCTTGCCAACAGACAGCTACTCAAGAGTTTATATCATCTATCTAATTTAATTTAATTTTATTTGATGCTATTCTAAGTGTGAAGGATTTTAAAACTTTTTTTTTTCAAAATAACCTTAAATTTTTGAGTATAATTATAAAATTGTCCGTTTACAGTTATGGGTATTCATGTAATTTTATTTTTTTAAATCATAGTACACATATGTGCATACTCTTTTCCAAATATTCTATCTAAATTTCATCCATATCACTAAAATTCCCTCATTCAAATTCATAACATAACTCTCTTAGTATTTTAGTACTTGTTCATGAATAGTAAAATTTATTTTTATAACCAAATACAACCCACGCACCCCCCCCACCCCCCCACCCCACAACTCCACCCAAAAAGAAAAAAAAAAGGCCCAACCTAACCCCAAACCCCCATTATGTACATTAAATTTCACCAAACTTTTCATATCCCAAATCATAACCCCTCCTCTCATCTATATAATTAACCTAACTCCTTTTCGTCTATATAACCTACCATCTACAAGAGGACACAAATCATCGTCCCTCAGTGCATATTTGCGTCGATGGCTTGATTATCAATCATTTTTCTCTATTCAATATGACCAGATAAGATGAGTGCTATTTTCATTTCAATTTGTAGCCTACCTCTCTCTACCAATAATTATGGAGGATGTACTAGAAGAAGAGTTGTGTGCTTTCTTGATACACAGAGTAAATGGAAATAGATGTTCGCGTTCCATGTACAAAAACTAATGTATGTTATTTGTATCGTATTGTGATAAAACAACATGTTATTTCCTTCTTTAAAATTACATCATCTTTTTCTCCTCGTTGGCAGACTTATTCTTAGCGCAAATGGGTATAAATGAGATCTTGATAAAACTGTCAAGAATTTCATTTGGTGATTCTCTGCATCTTCTGGTTTGTTTTTTTTTTGGTCAATGAGAATTTTTTATTCATTTACCAAAAATTGGAAGAATATGTACATCCTGATATTCAGTTCACAACTAAACTGGAAAAACAGATATCAAAACAGAAAAAACAGGTGTTACAAATTACATCAAAGAGATAACAACCACTGCTTATTTTCCTCTAAACATGAACTGTTAAGGATCATGATCATTATGTCCAGCTTTATTTCTTTAGTAATCTGATCAATATTCTTAATATTCTTGTTGAAAATCCTATCATTCCTCTCCCTCCATATTCTGTATACTGTGTTTGCTAGAGCCAGCCTCTTTAAACTTTGCTTAAAACCCTTTCCTCTCAGACTACAGGTATACCAGTCCATAAGTATATCCCAATCACAAGCCCTCCATTTAAAATTGAGCCAATCCATGATGTTGTTCCACACAGCTTTTGAGAATAGGCAATCAAAGAACAGATGATTACGTGATTCCTGCACATTATCAGAACACAGACAACAATGGTCTGATTGTATAATACCCCTCTTAAGAAGCTTTTCCCTGGTTAACAGTCTGTTTAGAACAGCTAACCACAAAATAAAGCTATGTTTAGGATATATCAAAGTGTCCCAAACTGTCAAATACCAGTTCACTTTGTTTGAAACTGGAGATATGGCCGAATAAAGCTTAGACAGCTGAATACTTGAATTATTGCAACATATATTGATGCATCTCTTCAGATTCTCTATGCCTCCACATATAGTGATTGCTTTATCTCTTGCTTTAAGTAATTGTTTCCACATCCAAGAGTCTCCAGCTTTCATATTCACAAGCCAAATGTTTGTGTTTTTCAGGTACTTTCCATGAATCCACTTAATCTACAGCCATTCTTTGTTTACATGAATAAACCAAATGATTTTAAGAGCTGATGCCATATTCCAAGTTTTTGCAGAAAAGATACCCAAGCCACCACACTTCTTCTCACTACAGATTTTGTCCCAAGCAACTAGAGGAGATTTGAGAGACTGATCAGTTTTACCCCATAAAAAATGTCTGCATAAATCATCTATTTTCTTAAGAACTTTTGATGGCAGAATGTAATTAGAAGTCCAGTACAGCTGAATTCCCAGTATCACACTTTTAATGACTTAAAGTCTACCCGCATATGTTAGGTTCTGTTTTTTCAGCCAAGATGAAAACTGATTTGTAATCTTCTTAAACAGAGGGGTACAATCAACATATGAGAGCCTCTTGCAAATTAAGGGGACACCAAGGTATTTAATAGGTAAAGAACCCTCATGAAAACCTAAGAAACTACTGATAGTTGCTTTAACAGATTCATCCATTCCACCAAAGAAAATTGCACATTTTGAAGGATTGGCTTCCAGACCAGATACAGCACCAAAATCTTTCACACACTGATATAGTTTTTGAATAGAGTACATATCACCTCTACTGAATAGAAGTAGGTCATCAGCAAAAGCAAGGTGAGTGATTTTTAGCTTTCCACACAAAGGGTGAAATTTGAAAGCCCTATCATGTTTTAGCAGGTTCATGGTTCTGGAAAGATACTCCATGCTAATTATGAACAAATAAGGAGATAGAGGATCTCCTTGTCTTAGACCCTAGCACCCTTGAAATATCCATGGAGTGAACCATTCATGGAAACAGAAAATTTAGGGGATGAAATACATGCCATAGTCCACTGGATGAAAACTGCTGAGAACCCCAAACCTTTGAGCATGCTTTCCAGAAAAGACCAACTGATTGTGTCAAAGGCTTTCCTAATATCAATGTTGATCATTGCCCTTGGAGTTAAGTGTTTTCTGCCATAATTCTTCACCAGTTCATGTGCTAACAGAATATTGTTATTAATTTGCCTACCTTTTACAAATGCACATTGAGCTTCACTAATTATAAAACCAATGACAGATTGCAACCTATTTGCAAGGATTTTTGAGATGAACTTGTGTAGGCAATTACAGCAAGAGATTGGCCTAAAACCAGCAGGGGTTTGGGGGCATTGTACCTTAGGAATGAGGGAGATAGAGGTAGAATTGATGGAGCCCAAGAGCTTTCCAGATTTGAAAAAATCCTGAATAGCAGCAGTGATATCCTCTCCAATAATAGGCCAAGCAGTTTTGTAGAAAGATACACTGAAACCATCAGGCCCTGGAGCTTTGTCATCTGACATGGAGAAAATAGCTTGCTTAATCTCCTCATATGTAACTGTACATGTCAATTTTACAGCCTGATCATCAGTGAGACAAGGACCACTTTGGATTATGTTTGAGTCTGGCAAGGAGGTGGAAATTTCAGTCCCCATTAGGTTCTCATAATAGGAGATGAATTCCTGTGCAATTTTTTCTCCATCTGAGATTTTTTCTCCCCTATTTGAGATGAGAGACATCACTTTATTGTGGTGTCTGTTCTTCTTAATAGCAGAGAGGAAGAAACTTGTGCATCTATCACCCTTAAGGCTCCAAGCTATTCTTGATTTTTGCTGGTAAAAGGATAATTCACATTCAAGAAGCTTGTTATAAGAGACAATGTTTTTTTTCCTGAGATATAAGATCAGCATTGAGAGGGTCAAGTTGCAGGGAATTTTGAATAACCTCCAAATCTTTTTTTGCTCTGATAACCTGCTCACTAATATTATGGAAATCTTTTTTGTTCAGATCTTTCAAAGCATTCTTTAGGAGTTTCAGTTTTGCACAGATTCTGTACATTTTGTGACCCTCAATAGATGACTGCCATATAGATGAAACAGTAGAGAGATACTTTTCATGTTTTGTCCACATTTTGTAGAACTTGAATGGCTTTTTCCCTTGATCTTTATTCTCATAAATTGATACTAGAGCAGGAGAGTGATCTGAGAAGCTTGGGGATAAAAATTCAACATGACTTGCATTGTGCTTATGTAACCAGGAGTCATTTATAAGGGCTCTGTCTAACCTACTCCAGACTCTAGTGGCTGAGTCTTGCTTGTTATTCCAAGTGAAGAAACAGCCAATAGTCTTGAGATGTGAAAGTTGACAGTCTGTGATGACCTGGTTGAAATCTTTGATATCTGCATCAGTGAGGGTAGAGCCTCCAAATTTTTCATCATTGCTTAATAAAGCATTGAAATCACCACATAAAAGCCAAGGCACACCCATGACTGTTTGATGAATCTGAGATATTTCAGACCACAAAACCTTCCTTGCATCTTGGTGATTATACCCATACACTAAAGTTATGAGGCATTGTAGATTACCATCCAAAGAATTTACTGAGCATGTAATCTGCTGGGCTAAAACATAGTTTATCTGGATACTCATTAGACTTGGATCCCAAAGTATAATGATTCTAGCCTTTTCAGTGCCATTTGCATTTGAAAAATAATTCCAGGAACTGTCAATTTTTTTAACAACAGATTGAACATTCACATCTTTGATTTTTGTTTCCAAAAGAGCAAGGAAAGAAATCCTGTACTGTCTCACATATTGCTTAACTAAATGCTGTTTAGAGGATTTGTTTAAACCTCTAACATTCCAAAATGTCAGGTTCATGATTTGGTAGAGAATACCCCCCCTTTCTATATTAGAGGGATCCTTAATATCCATTATCTTGGTCAGAGGAGAGAAAGAATTTTTCCTCATCTTAGCTCCTTGATTTGAAAACCAGGGGGAGGTTTTATCCAGAGAGGTGATAGAAACCACATTCTGTAAACCATGCACAGAACAGTCCTACAAAACATGCACAGGGGTTGTAGTCTCCTCATGTACACTTCCAGTCCCCCTATCCATCAGGGTTATTTGCTTAATTTGACCCACATCCTGTCTATCAAATATAACAGATTTTGCTCCTTTAATATGGGACTCATTCTTCTCCTGTTCACTAAAATGCACAGGATAAGCCTGCAAAATATGCACAGAGGATTCATTAACCTGCAATTTTCTAGACTCCTTGTCTTTTGTTATTTCTTTTATTCTACTGTTGATAAGTTGATCCTCTTCAATGATAGCATCTATAACCTGAGTTTGTAAAATATGCACAGGATTATGTGCAATATCAGGTACAGGAGATTCAGCAGAATTTTGCTTTGCATTACCAGACCCCCTTGTCATATCCAGAACCTCTTGCTGCCTTTTTCCTAACTCCTTTGATTTTCCAGAATTTTCATTAAGTGCACTTTTTGGTTTCTGCTTTGGCACCCATTTCTGAGATCCAATCATTCTTCTACAAAGGTTAGAATCATGACCCACCACTTTACAGTGGTTACACCATCTTGGCTTCAACTCATAAGTAATATTTTATTTATAACACTTTCCATTTGGCCCTTGTATGTCTATATGGTCAGGGAGAGAAGATGGCATTTTCACTTCAACAAGTACACGAGCATAAGCCAATCTTTGCTTATTTGCAGTAAGCTTATCAGTGGTAATTGGTTTTCCAATAACACTAACAATTTTGCTTATACTATTTGCTTTCCACAGGTTTAACCTTAAACCAGGCAGCTGAATCCACATAGGGTAAGTATTGTCTCTTACTTTTTCTATATCATCATCAATTGACCAAGGTTTTAAAAGAAAAGGCCTGGATCCAAAGAACCAGGGACCTTTTTCAAGAATTCCCTTCATTTCCTCATCACTATTGAATTTGAAAAGAAAAATTCCAGGCTTTAAGATACATATATTAGGGGTAGAAGGAGCCCAGACTTTGTGAACAAAGGTCTCCATGGCTTTGAAACTTACATTTAGCCCAAGAACCTGCCCTACAAGAGAGGATTTCCATTGAGAAGCACCTTCAATCCATTCCTCCTCTTCAAAAATAATAGCATTCCCATTTTCAGGTTCAACATAATTCAAAACCAGACCATTACCAGGATTTCTGTTGTTAGCAAAACAACTAATCCAACTCTTTTCCACAGTTGAATTAGGAGCAGGATTCTTATTCGAGTCTAGAGGAGGGAACTCCTCATTCACAGTTGAAAATTTTTGTTTAATTCCATTTTCCTCTATATTCCTCACATGTTGAGAATTAGGAGAAAAAATAGAATCAAGAACAGAGTTAGCTTTTAAATCTCCAGATCTGATATCATCTTCTGAAGAAATTGAATCCAGCAAAGTATTTGCAAATAAAGGAGAAGATCCTTTATGAGTTGGATGAGAAATTACCTCCCTATCAACCTCATCTGACCAAGAAACATGAGATTTAGAAGTTTTGCAAGAATCTCGAAGATGAACTCTAACTCTCAAAGAAGACCTAGCCTTCAGAACTTCAGAATTCGAGCAAGAAGCTTCATCAAGTTGACGATCAAGAAAACCTTGTACTTGATTTGGTAGACGATCAGAGATTATCATCGAATTTGAAGAATTTAAAACTTCAGCCATAGATTTAGACTTCCTTGCTCCTATGGGACCTGTAGATCCCATTTCTACAAAAGATTCCACATCTTGATCACTGCCAGTAACAGATTGATCATCATCAATCATCAAATTCGATTTAGGAGCTCTCAATCCAATCTCGAGAATCTTTTTTCCATTGTTTTTCTTCTTCTTTGCCATCAAGAAATCGAAAAAATCAAGGCGGGGGCGCACGATAGCATCAAAAATTTCGCCTACTATCTTGCGCCTTCAGACCGCCCAATGATGCTTGTCACAAAAATTCGATTTTGCATCTTCTGGTTTGGATAACTTAATTTGTCATACTTCATGAAGAGATTCATTAATGCAATTTTTTTATCAAATTGTAGCTATTTGATAATGCGACATCATTTTCTTATATTGGGACCTTTCTTCTATGTGTGTGTCAACTGTTCATGGATGTAAGTGATCTCCAGTCTTTTTATATTTTAATCATAAAGCCTTAAACGAATCGATGGGCTGCTTATTAGTTAGGTAAATTTCACAACCCCCTCCCAACCCCCCCCCACCAATTACCATATTAATTATGAATATTCGGAAGGAGAAAAAGTATCTTCTCAATAATACCACTGCAAGAGTGAATTCTACTCATACTTCAACATAGTTCTAATAGGTAGTCATCAAGGAATCAGGTGGCTAAACTTGTACGCTACAGAATCATCCATGAGGAGCCAGGAAAGAAAGAGAGTGAAATAGCATTGCCATCCAAGCTGATCCTATTTACTATTTTTGGGGTTTGCTCAAATAGATTCTCAAACTTGGCTCATTATAATATTATATTGAGAAAATCGAACAATCTCCTAATTGTAATGTCGCGTCTATACAATTTCAGTTAATAATCAAAAGCATCCCTCTTCGCAATATTTTAGCTTGCTTTCTGACAACAGAAGAAGAAGACTTCTAAATTTGTAGCGAAAGTATTTGAAAAATGAATAGTGCTAAAATATTATTGCCGTTATAACTTATTAATTTGTAAATGAGACCAAATTGAATGGTTACATTCAGCAAAAAAGTTGTGTTATTATGAATCAAAATATTATTAAATTTATTTAATAGTTTATTAAAATGATTGGTTATGGATGAAATTATAGAAAACCTTGAGGAGTTATATGTAAATATAATATTTTGAAAACTTTAGCTTTGAATATAATTATAGCAATGCTTGAGAATTTCTTTTTTATTTTCTCATCATTAAAATTGTAGACCAGATATAATTTTTAGAGGTCCTTTCTTGATGTTCATGGGCATTAATCTATAAATTTATGAAGATTCATGGTGTTTTATATATGTTTATGGAATTTAAAATTCCTAATATTTAATTTTTAGGGTTTATATTGTAAAGTTATGAAGATTCAAGATTGTTTCTACAAATTTCAAGATTCTTTTTTTCCCACCTAGTGTAGGTAGAGGCTTATTGAAAAATAAATAGAGCTCTAATGTGATTACTATTAGCTTTCCTTGTTTATTTATAATAAATGATCTATTTTATTAATTGTGAAGTCAAGGATAGCCAATTTGATTTTTATATTCAAAAAATAATTATTTAATCAAAGAGCCAAAATAATTATGTGAACATTATCAACCTAATTACAAATTTTGGAACTCAAGAATGGAAATTCAAACCGGTGGATGTGATCTACTATACATTAATTACTTAGAAATAAATTTTCAAAATATTTTGATGTATTTTGAATCATATATCAAGAAGCAAAAAATTAAGCATTTTATGGAAATTCTAAAATATTGATTTAAACGATATATTATGCATAGGTGAATGATTTTGAAATATTTTGAAACTTTATTTCTAGATAGTTCATATGAAGTAGATCACATCTATCAATTTGTATTTTCATTATTGGGTTCTGAACTTTAAAATTAGACTGATAGCATTAAAATTGTAATACTTAATTTTTGTCTTTTCCCATCTCACCAAAAAAACATCCTTCCGTTTTTCACTATAACCGTGAAACCACGTTTAACAAAAAAAGAGAAATATCTCAATCAACCCCTCCCTCTCTTAGTAGAAAATCTCTAACTACCTAATATTTTGTTAACAACCCTATATTTTTTAAGTCTTCCTAAAAACACATGGGAACAAAAAAAAAGAACAGAGAAAAGTTTGAGAGGAGAATCTGATACTCAAGGGGAAGGAACGGATAGAGATTTTAATTTCAGAGTTTAATTTTGAAAATCATTTCTTATCCTTCAACTCTTTTATTTATCATGATCACATTATCTAATTACTTGGATTTCTTTCTAGAAAATCATGAGCAAGATATTGTAGTTGGATTTATCACTTTTTGTTAATCATAGTGATGTAGGAAAAATCTTTACTCTTTATGCAAGTATTTTACTTTTAGATAATGATATTTTTCTAACAAGGAAATAACTTATTTTTTTTCAATTTTTTTCTATAATTTGAATAATGTGAGTATTATCTATTTTGGTCAAGTTTAGTTTAATTATGTATTTTAGGTTTTTTTTTTCCAAACCCCTACTTCTAATTAATTTGTTTTGGTTAGCCTAATAACTAGAAACTATCTGTTATATGTACTTCTGCAGCAATTGATTTCACATGCATATGTTTAGCCTAGTGGTCACATGAATTGATTGCTAACCCCTTAGTCGGGTTCGAATCCTATAAGCTTTCATTTTTACAAAAAAAAAAATCTTTCGGCCTATTATGAAGGCGAACCCGACCCAGTTCAGACCCATTATCAATATCAGACCCGTTTGGGTTTATGATTTAAATTACAGACCTGTTTGATCCAGTTAGGATCTAAAGTCAGATTTCAGACCCGTTTGGGCCTTTTGCTCACTAAAATCAGTTTTGCAGATTTCTATGCTGTCATATTAAAACCATTTGGCCTGTTTTAACCCTAAACAATTATGCTAATTATTTATTTTCCTTTTGTTAAGATGAGTGATGATATTGTTTGATCTCTTAATGCTTATTGGATCACCTGATGCTATGTTTGATCTCTTAATGCTTATTAGATCACCTGATGCTATGTTTGATCACCTAGTGACTAGTGATATTTAATACTGTTGATTGTACATGAAGATGACTTTCGTCAAGAAATATGATTCATAAACGTGTTATCATAGCATGGCTATACCCTCGACATCGATATCCCGATGTGAGGAGTTTCCCTTGATTATTACTATTATTATTATATCATTGACTAGACGATGCACCCATCTTGATTGGATATATTTTGAGTCACGATTATTTTTCATATATTTTACGAAAGTTGTTCCATGATAACTCTGTGGTTAGTGAATTATATTTCATGCACAATCACTTAAAATAAATGAATAAGTGTGTGGTTTATAAAGGGAAATTGGACGGAGAATATAATGTGTATATAAGCGGGCTCAAGCATATTCTTGATATCCCGATTTGTATATATAAGAGCTAAGGGCCAATCCTGACTTGAAGCCGTGTTCCTGAGATGGTTTACGGGAACCCGATTTATATACATAAAAATATTCTTCTCTAATTCAAATAACACCTAAAATAATAATAATGTGCTTGTGTGCCTTTGTGGTAGACCTTGTTTGATATCTAAAATTAGCATTTCCTTTTATCACCTTTAATTGAGTTTTCATTCTTTCTTTATACCTGCTACATGCACTTCCATGCACACAATTCCTTCATTTACATGCTTGTTGGGAGTTTTATGACTCCCCTAAGGTTTGCGCACCCCAGACTCGGGAATCGTTCTTTCTTCGTAGGATCGAGAATATTTTGAGGAGTAAGTCTAGCGGCAGTGATCACCTTTTAGTCCATCAATTTTTTAGCTTAGTTGGTTTAGGTTGTTATTTGGTTTAGACTTTTTCTTGAGTCATATGTGACTTTTTTTCTAGACTATGATGTAAATTTTTTTATTACCCTTTCCCTTTGTGGATAGTTGTGAACTCGTAGTTGGATTCTGTCCTTTTGTAGATTTTTTCATCTATATATTTCTTTTATTGTCTTAGTTACATACTCTATGGTATAGTTTTGGCTTTATTTTTATATACAGGATGATCTAGAGGCATGAATGTGGTCGAATGGTTGCATTACCGCCGAATCAAATTCCAAGTTATTACATTTTGGAACCGGGGCGTGACAAAGTTTATTGGTATCAGAGCAAGGCTAGATAATTATTACCTCATCCTGTATATTAAAAGAAACTAAGATTAGGCCAAGAACAGAGCAAGTATAAATAAGTTCTCTGCTTTTCAGAAAGACATCCTTTGACTCCTAATACATTGATTCTTAAGTCCTAATTTTGACCAATCTTATTTCAGGTGATCACTATGGTCCCAAAATGTTTACCCCTTACTCTAGTTGGGTCTAAGGGACAGCAGGTCAATTAGGCTGATCTTGCAGAAGCGATTAGGGAACTAGTAGCTCATAATCACCAAAGGGATAGGCAGCAGCATGCTGCAAGGCCGGGTAATTTGTCTGATTTTCGGAAGCTTAACACATAATACTTCACTGAGACTAAATGCAGATATGAGGCTGAGATGTGGTTGTAGACTATGGACCACCTATTAAGGGAATCAAAGATACCAGACGAAGACTGAGTGGATATTGTACAGATGCAACTCGTTAATATAGCCAGGACATGGTGGGACATAGAGGAGGAGAAGCTACCTAAGCCGATTTCATGGGAGAGTTTCCTAGAGACATTTTTCTTGAAGACAACTTGTCTTGAGATGAAGAGGCAGTTTGTAATGCTGAGACAGAGAGCTAGTATTGTAGATGAGTATGTAGCAGAATTTACCAAGCTTAGTAGGTTTGCCCCTGGGGATGGTGGGGATAAGGTGGATAAGGGACAAAGGTTCATTCAGGGTCTAAATTTTGAGATCCAGATGTAGATTTACAATCAGAAGGGGATTGAGACTTATGCGGATGTCCTAGAGGTAGTACAAAAAGAAAAACATCTGATTAGGATCATGAACTCAGTGAGGAGAGGGGCAAACAAGCGCCCTACAGGACAAACCCATGGGGATAACCAGCAAAAGCCTCAGACGGGAGGAGCACCAGCTAAGCGCCGGCTGACAGGGACTTCAAGACTAGCTCCACAATCAGCCAACATCATTTGCAATTTTTGCAGCAAGCCGGGGAACTTGAAGAAGGACTAAAGGAGAGCTAACAGGTTGTGCCTAGCATGTGGGGGCGACAGATCATCAGCTTGCCACTTGTCCTAGTAGAGGAGTTTCAGGAGGAGCTTCAGGTGGAGCGATAGCACCTGCAGGCCAGACTAGATAGGGTGAACAACAGTGGAGGTCATCACTTCCTACTCAGGAACAGATGTTCCGAGGGCATTAGAGGGGTCAGCTATTTCAAGGCCAAAGACAGTGGAGAGGTCCCCATTTCCAACACTCATACCAGCTATAGTATCAGCAGAGACACCCAGGGTAATACAGTCAGTAAACTCAGTAGCAGCAGAGACAATGTTAGGTTCTGATACTTACCACTGAGAAAGCAAACACATATGGTGATATAGTCACAGGTACTATTTTTGTTTATTCAATCCCTACATTTACCCTATTTGATTCTGGGGCATCACACTATTTTATATCCACTCAGTTCATTATACGACACACCATACTATGTGATAGTTTAGATGTAGACTAGAATATCCATACAGGTAGTGGGGTGTTAATGCCTATTAGGGAGTGTAAGAGATGCCCGGTAGTAGTCTGTGGTAGGGAGTTATATGCAGACTTGTTGGTGATTGACACTAACGGGTTCGATGTTATTTTGGGGATGGATTAGCTTTACAACTTCTATGCGATTATCGACTGTCGACATAGAAGTGTGGTGTTCAAGATACCAAATCACTAAGAGTTTGAGTTTATGAACAGTAACAAAGTGATGGAGTAGCTAGAGTATCGAGCAGGCATAGATGGATTATTAACCTTGATAGAGGTAGAGGAGAAGCCCATACCAGAAATAATCGAGGAGTTCCTTGATGTTTTCCCTCATGAGTTGTCGGGTCTACCACCATATAGAGATATAGTTTGTCATCGATCTAATTCCAGGAGTTGCACCTATCTCAAAACCACCTTACCGGATGTCGATAGCAGATTTAGAGGAGTTGCAAAAGTAGGTGCATGAGTATCTTGATAAGAAATTTATCAGACTTAGTACTTTATCTTGGGGAGCACTAGTAGTGTTAGTGCCAAAGGCAGACGAAAGCCGAAGGATGTGTATTGACTATAGGGAGTTGAATCGGGTTACCATAAAAAAATAAGTACCCTATTCCCAGAATTGATGATCTTTTTGATCAGCTCGGAGAAGCTAGGATGTTTTCTAAGCTGGACCTTAGGTTAGGGTATCATTAGCTGAAGGTGAGGAAGGAAGACATACCCAAGACTGCATTTCACACATATTACGGGCATAATGAGTTTGTGGTGATGCTATGCAGAGTAACAAACACTCCATCTATATTTATGAGCTTGATGAACAAGGTGTTTTCTCAGTATCTCGACCAGTTTGTGGTGGTGTTTATCAATGGCATCCTTGTATACTTTAAGACCAAGGAAGATTATTTAGAGTATCTACAGACTGTGTTGGAAATCCTGCGAAAGGAGAATCTCTATGAAAAATTGAACAAGTGTGAGTTCTGGCTAGAGCAAGTGTCTTTCTTGGGGCATGTGATTTCAGGAGCAGGTTCTTGGCCTCATATTTATTAGCCTACTCCCTAATCTTGTTTTGATGATTTAATAAAAAATTCCTAACATGGGTGTCGAGTGTATTGTCCAGAGACTTTACTTTGGTTTTTAGCCTTTTGTGGTCGACCAACCATGACGTTGCGGTCGACCGCCAAAGTAGCCGCTGTACAGTAACGGCTAGTTTCTAGTTTTGTTTTTATTTGGGTTTTTGGTCATTTTGTGTGGGTTTTGGCTAATGTTTTAGATTGTTATAAATACTCTATTGCATTTATCATTCTCGCCAACTAAGAGAAAAGTTTTAAACAATTTTTAAATGGTGTTTAAGTTTTGTTTAGTGTTTTTATAAGTTTTAAGTTTTCAAAGAAATTTTTACAAGATCTAGAAGAGATCATCCTTTGGTGTTTGAGATTCAACTCATCTCTCTCTCTCTCTCTCTTGTCATCATAGAGAAGTTTCTCTAAACTCTTATCCAGCTTTTTATATTGTTTAATTTTATTTTCATAAGCTAGTATTTATTTGAGTTTAGATTGGTTTTAATTTAATCTTATTATTACACACACCCACTTGAGCTTTTAGTATTTACATACATAGTATAATTAGGGTTGTGAGAGATTGTAACTTTGAGTTGCTTACTTGAGTTCTCACCTTGTTTAGAGAACAAACATTTGATTTGAGAGCCTAATTGTGAGGATACACTTTGTAATACACTTATACACCGAGACGAGTGTGTGGTGAGAGACGGGGTCGTCCCAAGAGGAGTGGTGTCGGTAGTAAAACCTAGGGAGTGGTTGTAAATCCAATCACTTGAGGGAGATACGGGCTAGAGGCCAACACTTAGAGGGTGTAGAGTGAGATTACAAGACTGTGGATTGTAAAGTTTTCGGTGAGCTAGAAAATTGAGTGTGAGGTGTACATTATTCTGGTGAGCGTTAAAAACCTGGTTGTGTAGTGGATTTCTCCTCGGGAGTGGGGAGTGGAGATGTAGGACGGAAGGTCCGAACTCCGTAATCATTTGCTTGTGTTTGAGTTTGCTTTGGCATTTTATTTGTGCTTAGTGTTTATTACATTCTTGTCGCCATTGTCAATTGCTCTTTGTTTATATTAGCCACTATCTTGTTTATATTGCTTTATGTTTATATCACCCTTAGTTTTATATCCTTGCATATTAAGTATTGCATATCTAATTTGCTAGGATATTTGTTAATAAGTTTTAATTGGTATTAAATCGAATTAGATTAGTATAAACCCTATTCACCCCTCCTCTAGGGTTCTTTCCTAGTGACATAAGGGTCTAACAATTGATATCAGAGCTTGGTACTCTTTGATTTAAGGTCTAATCACATTGAGTTAAAGATCCAAGTTATCTTATTGTGCTAATTTAGTTTTGATTGCATTTGTCTTGCTTGCATATATATATTATGGATATGAATGGTGTATCTTGTTTAGGCTATGATCCTAGTATTTCTCCTAAATTCAATATATTTCCCTATGACCAATGATGTTCTAGATTTAATATATTTGTTAGATCTAAATATTTTGATTTATAGAATGTTATTAAAAATGCTTACATTGTACCCACTTCGGGGAAATTTAAGTGGAGTAAAAATGATAAAAGAATGTTTACTATGAACAAGCTCTTGTTAGAATTTTTACTAATTACTTTTGACTCATCTATTTCTAACAAGTTTGTTCATTTTTATAGTGCTTATATTTTATGAAAATTTATTGGAGTACATCAAGGGGATTTGGAGGTGATCCGACAAGCTTTGGAGGCTTCCTCTTCAAATTCTATTGAAGCATCATGCACATGTCCACTAGGGGATAACCCTAGTGTGTTAAGCGATTCAGAATCCGATAATGAATTATCCATTTTTGATATCGCATGTGCACATAAAAAATTAATGCATACCTACAAGAAATTACAAAATAATTTTATTGATCTTAAAAACAAGCATGTAGAATTAAAATCTGATCATAAGTTGTTAGCTTGTAAGTTTGATACTATTTTAAATGATAATGTGATCCTCAAAGAAAAGAATGATAAATTAGAATTGGATCATGATTTTTTAATTTCAAGCTTTGTTATTTTAACTCAAGAAAAAGAAAATACCATGATAGAAGTAGAAACAATTAGAAATGAGTTTAATTCATTTAAAAATGATCATGTTTCATCTACTTCTATTTCCAATGTATTTGTACAAAATGATGAGTTGAATAATGTTAAAAATAGAATATCATCCTTAGATTCAATACTAAATTCATGCATTGTGAATAATAAAAATCTTATGGCCTTGTGTGCAAATCCTAATGCAAATTCTTTTAAAAAACCTACACACTATGCACATATGTATAACAAAGTCTATAAATGCACTAATTACGGTCGTAAATGTCACCTTGCTAGATTTTGTTATAATGCACAAAAACACATCAAGCCTAATCATGTTTGTGCATCCCATAAAGCTTCATCATCACATGCACATACACATGCACATACTCATAAAGTTCATCATAGGCATGCTCGTGTATTTAAATATGATCATTGTGGTTGTTTTGGCTATTTGGCAAAATTTTGCTTTGACTTGAAAAAGGTTTCACATTTGCCAAATGTTTCTAAAAGACCACAAAAGTTTAAGTATGATGTTTGTGGTAGGTTTGGACACTTAGTAAAATTTTTCTTTGATTTATAAAATATTTCAAAACCGCAAGTTGTTCCAAAAGAACTACCTTTGTTTAATGATGTTTCACATTTTCAAAGAGATACAAATAAATCTTTTTTGTTTGCAAATGGTTCCCGTGCACTTCCACATGGTCATCATAAACAAATGCATCCTTTTCCTTGCATACATTATAATTGAATGGGTCATGTAAGTGATTATTGTTATGACCGGACCCATGTACCATATACACCCAAATGAGTTCATAACCCAAGGGCCTTGAGCTTGAAGGATAGGGGTCATGTCCCTAAACTCTTCGGTACAAAGAGTAATTGGGTACCAAAACATGTTTGATCTTTAAGAATAAATTTTTTAGCTGTTTAGTTTTTCATGTTCTTTAAATTTTATAAACAAAGTTGAAAATAACTTTATGCTTGGTATTTGATTTAAAAAGTTATCATGATTCTCCTTCATAGATTTTTATGTTTTTATTTTATGAATTTATACAATTTTTATCAAGATGATTTTTCTATGTTAAAATATTATTTTTGTTATTATACATTGTTTTTAATTTTTTAAGTTTGAACAATGTGTTTATGTTTATGAGTTCATTATAAATCACTTATATGAAGATATTTATGTGTTTGTGCTTATAGATTATCTATTTGTGCTTTATAATGTGTTCTATGTGTGGTTTGATCAAGTTTTACAAAGAAGATTTCTTTTTTATTAACCAAACATCATTTTTGGGATTCCACTTGATTTATGAATTCATTAGTTTGATGTGTTTTCATTTGAATACTTTTTACATGATTCTCATGCTCTTCTTCTTTTGATTTCACAAATTGTTCTATACATAGTTTTTATTTGTGTTTTGAGACACACTCTTTCATATTGACATATCAATATGTGTTCTCATAGCCTTTTTGAATGTGAGTTGTAATTAGTATATTTTTCCATTTATGCTTGCTCACATGTTTGCCTTAGTATTCCTTTTCATATATTCCATGAGGCTTTTTGATAAGGGGAGCATTTCCCTATTTTTGTGTTATACTCACTATGCTTATAGGTAGGGGGAGCCTTCACACTCTTCATTCTTTTGTTTTCCCTATATTTGATATTGCCAAAGTGGGAGAAACATGTATATTATGAGTATTTCATTCTATTGGTTTCATGCATGAGAATTATATGGTGCATATTCTTTTAGTATCATGCATATTTTATATCTCTTTGTGTAGATTATTTGTCATCATCAAAAAGGGGAGGATTGTTGACCTCATGTTTATGAGCCTACTCCCTAATCTTATTTTGATGATTTAGCAAACAATTCCTAACATAGGTGTTGAGTGTTTACATGTGCATGTTAGGTATCCTACACAAAGATCCAAGTTGGAGAATGGATGGACTAGAGCTTTCACGATCATATCTAATGAAGATTGGAGGAATATCGGAATGAAGCATTGCAATTCAAGTTCAAGATCCAAGTTCAATCTTCATCTACAAGTTTACCAAGAAGAGCTTATTGAAGACCTATAGCTTGTGTAATATAGTTTTAGATTTATATTATGTGTGTTGATACTCTAAGCTCAATATCATATACACACATATTTTATTAGTTTCTATGTACATATATAGTTATATAAATTTACATGTTTTTAGTTTTGAAGGTTTACAAGTTTATATAAATATGAAACATATATTCTTATTTACATATATATACATGTTACATATTTATCATTTTGTCGAATGCATATTGTGCAAAACTTTATTTTTGCATAATATAAAGTTTTTGGTTTATAGACTTAACAACAATAGTTTATATCTTTCATTAAGCCTATAAAATTATTTTACAATGTTTTAAAATTTGGTTTATGTCAAAACATTAAATTTCAAGCATCTCATGTTTTCATGTTTTGGACATATTTGTAAATGGATGGTGATTTTTGAAAACCAGTTTTTGTAACATGTGTACTATCATGTCTATAATCATTTTCTAAAGTTTCATAATTTTTAGAATTTGTTTGCTATTTTTAAAGGTAGTTTACTATTTGATTCAGGCTGATAACCTGTTATCAGTCGACTGGTAAGTTGACTGATGTGTCGACTGAAGAATATGCCTGGAATCAACAAAAAGTTTCTGTTTTATTTTGGTCGACTGACCAGTCATCTGATAATCCATCAGCCGACTGATAAATATCGTCAGTCGACTGATGAGCTGGAAAATACCTATAACGGTCAGCTCATCAGTCAACTGATCAGTCGACCGACAACATAACAGCTAGTTTTTCCAGATTTTCATGTTATCATTATTTTGTCTTTTTACTGGGATTTCTTGGGTTTTTGGGCTTTGTCTTATGATCCTATATATACCCTATGCCCTCTAACTTCTAAAGAAAATTAAGAAGTTTCAAAAACATGTTTACAAGGGTTTAGTTTGTTTTCAAAGTGTGTTTAAAGAGTTTGTTTATGAAGAAACTTTCACAAGAGCAAGAAGAGATTATCCTTTGATGTTTGAGCTTCAACTCATCTCTCTCTCACTCTTGTCATTTACTGGAAAAGTTTTCTAAACTCAATCTAGCTTTGAATTTGTATATAATTGTTTGATTATCATTTCTTAGCTAGTGCTTATATTAAGTTTTGTTTGATTTTGATTTATTAAATCTCATTGTTACACACACCCACTTGAGCTTTCAGTATTTACATACATAGTATAATTTAGGTTGTGAGAGATTGTAACCTTGAGTTGTACTTAATTGAGTTCTCGCCTTGTTTAGAGAACAATCATTTGTTGCGAGCTATTATTGTGAGGTTTACTTTGTATTACACTAATACATCGAGAGGAGTGTGTGGTGAGAGACGGGGTCGTCCCAAGAGGAGTGGGGTAGGTGGTAATGCCTAGAGGTAGGTTGTAATTCCTAATACTTGAGGGAGACACGGGCTAGAGACCAACACTTGATGTGGTAGTTAGTGTGTTTACATCGTGAGTGATTGTAAAGTTTTTGGTGAGCTAGAAAACCGAGTGTGATGTGTAAACGTTACTCGGGTGAGCATAGAAAACCCGGTTGTGATAGTGGAGATCTCCTCGAGGTGAGGAGCGGAGACGTAGGTCGTGGGGACTGAACTCCGTGATCATATCGTTTGTTTGTGATTGCATTGGCGCACTTATTTTTGTGTTCATATCTTATATCACCTTTTTCTATTGATTATTGTTTATATTCCCACTATCTTGTTCGTGTTCATATTTCCCTTGGTTTATATATCATTGCTCATATCTTGTTGAATATCATTCTTACTAGGATATATTTGTTAATTAGTTTTAATTGGTATAAATCGGATTAGATTAGCATAAACCCTATTCACCACCCTCTAGGGTTCTTTTCTAGTAGTATTAGGGTGCTTTTAAGAAGTGGATATCTTAGCAAAGTAAGATAAAACACTCTTCCCAAGATTAAGTCAAAGCTTAGATCTCGAGGAAACACCGAAATTCCTTGGAAATGCTTGAAAACAATGAAGACTCTCTCTTGCTCAAGATTCACCAACTAGCTCAAGGCCCTGCTCTCCCTACCTTCATCTTTGCTTGGTATGCTCTCCCCACATGCATATAGGTGATAGGGGGTTATTTATAACCCCTAAAGACTATAACTGAAGGTTGAAGTCAAAAAGAAATCATGTCGAATGACTCCTATTTCCGAGACAATCGTAACTATCTTAGAAGCATGGCTTGCTTCTAACAGTTTCATAACCGCTCCTACCTCATTTAATTGTCATTATTCCTACGGTTATGGGCATGATTTTTAACGGCTCCTCCACATTATTGGATGATTCCCAACAGTTATTAAGCCACGTGGATTGCACAAAACTCAAGAAAATCGTCGCTAAGCCCACTCTAGTTTTCAAGACAGTTGCCACTGTCTCAGAAACTATGAGTTGTCTCATAGCTTCCGAGATAGTCGCCACTGTCTCAGAAACTATGAATTGTCTCATGGCTTCCGAGACACGTTTTGTGCATCGAAACTTGTGTGATGCGCTTCTCGGGCATTCCTTAGTTGACCTTTGAGTAGAAGAGATTCATTGACTTTTGTCAAAGCGTCGCAAAGATCGTTGAATCTTTCCTTTAGTTCCTTACAATATTAGGAGTCGCCTGATGAGATAGGAAACTTTTGAGTCGACTCAAGGCGGGTCGACTGACACCACCTTTCGAATCCGCACGAAGGGACTTGGCTTCGAAGGTTGGTGTAGGTGTAAAATTGATTTCCCAAAATGGGGACTTCGTTTGTATTGATAAGAATAGCTTATTACAAACTAATGAATCAAAATTATAACAGAAGTGGAGGGAATGTCCTCCTTGTTTAACGTGGGGACTTTTGTGGCGATAGGATGCCTCGCTCAGTTCTCGCACTGAGTCTGCTTCCCTTGGACAATTCGATTAAGGTTGCTGGTGAGCTTTTGTACGCAGTAGAAGCTTGATTGGGTAAGTTCAATCAATTGAGGCCAAACGGAGGCTTGTGCTGGTTGGCTGACTGCTTGGAGAGAGCTACCATGCAAGAACTTGCAAAGAGCCTAAGAGCCTCAAGTCTAAGAGTTCAGACGAGTCTACAAAGAGCTATAATGTAAGAGTCTGCAAAGATCTTGAGAGTCTCAAGTCTGAGAGTTCAGACGAGCCTCTTCAAATGAGGGAGCCTTTAGCAAATGAGCCAATGTTCAACCTTTAGAAGATTAGCCAGCCAAGCAAACAACAGCTAATCCCCCCTTTTTATGTTGGCTGAAAGTAGCTTTAAATAGGCAAGGGATTGCATGGGTCATCCCTTGATTTGTGGGATTTGACCACTAGTAGGGGTGAGGGAGCTAGCCGCCCTAAGTATGGGATGTGACCACTTAGGGGGTCCTATCAGCCGCCCTATCCTTGCTAGGTGAGGAGCATCATGCTTTCTCCCTTGATTCGTGGGATTTGACCATTGATGTGACTGTTCCCATACTCCAAGTAGGCGGCTGACAATGCTGGCGGGTTTCTAGTTGTTAGGCGAGCTTAGTCCGCACAGGCAAGGTGCAGGCTGTCAGGCGAGCTTGGTCTTCAGGCGAGCTCGAACCTTCGTGCTGGTGAGTCAACCAAATAGGCAAGCTTCGAGCAGTTAGGCAAGCTAGGCCTTCAGGCAAGCTTGGTTCAATGTGCAGGCGAGCCTGTGTGGGCGAGGCTGTGCAGGCGAAGCTGTGCAGGCGAGCTGTGCAGGCTAATCTCACTCAGTGTAAGGACCATGAAATTTTGATATTAGTTAAAATAATTTTTTTAGTATTTTAAAATATTTAATTATAATTTTTAAACGAGTATTTGTATTTTTCTTGAATTTCTACAATTTTCTATGATTTAAAACCTAAGTTTTATATTTATTTAAATGATATTAATATCTATAAATTAATTTTATGTGGTGAAAAATTTATGGAATTTATCTGTTACGTTATTGATACGGTTACATATCATTTTGAATAATACGTCGTATTATTATTATTAATTACATATTATTTTGTATAATACGTTGTATTATTAATTACGTATTTTTTATACAATTAGTTGTATTATTGCTACTGTTACTTATTATCTGTCGTATTTGTACAACTTGTACGTTTTACTGTGTAGATAATTACCCCATAATTATTTGATTTTAAATATAAGTAAATATATTTTATTTATTAATTATTCT